>OZ018323.1:211555719-211955956 GCA_963969495.1 Ceratothoa steindachneri | reverse complement strand
GAACACAACTTTCTTCTCCAAGCACGAAAAAATGGTATGTCTTCTGAGAAGAATGAAGACCTCGACATTGAATTCCACGGAAAATAACAAATATGGATCGTTCAAAACCCCAATGCTACATCAACATACAATGAAAATTCCCAACTCCAAACATCAAATACTTTCTTTCATGACAAAATCGCAACAATTCTCAATCCAAACCCAATACTCAATTAAATAACTAGGAGGGAACCGGCCGATCAAAGCGAACGAAAACTTCAGAATCTTTAGGATGACGTGTCAGCCTCAATCAATCGAACGAAGGTCCCACCATATCACGTCACAGCTCTCGTCAGAAAAAAATGCAAACTATCATATATTTCGTGTGTGACACTTTTCTCTCCGAAATTCATTGCACGCTTCGCTTTGCTTTGCCTTTTTTTTCATTTTCTATTCTCTCGTGAAATTTAATGCACGTTTTGTTAAGCATTTGTTTTCATTGAATATTTTGGCTTTATTGTTTGTCATCATCTATTCAGTTTATGTTTGTTTAACAAGCTGTCTTTTTTTTCTTTGCTCCTTGTAAAGTGATTAAATATGAAGGGGTTGTGAAAGATTCTGATGGGGAAAGAGTATAGGTATCAATGATCATTTTGCTTCAGTAATTACAAAAGAAAATTCAAACAGTTTAATTTAAGATAGTTTTAAGTTAGTGGATGTGGTGTTGAATATCATTAATGTAGATAGGGAAATCATTACTTGGCTCATAATTGAGTTGAATACTAATAAGACATGTGGATCAGATGGCATTCATTCTAGGTTACTTAAAGGTGTAGAAAGCATTGAAATAGTTGTTGAGGATTGAGTTTGGAGAAATAACATAATGATTGAAAAATAACAAATGTAGTGCTATTTTTTAAGAAATGAAGTAAATAAAACAACAAATAACTTGATAAGAAAGTTGAGAAGGGTATTTCTAAGGTAGTTTATTAAATATTGCTTTGAATGGGTTCGAAGTGGTAGATCATGTTTAACAAACTTACTAGAATTTACGGATTATGTATCTAAACAATTAAATAATTGAGAGAATTTAGATGTAATTAAATTAGATTTTAGTAAAGCTTTTGATAAGGTTCACAAATTAAAAATGCTTAGGATATGTGGGAAAGATTGAATTGGAGAAGTGAAGAGATGAAAGGCCGAAAACAAAGAGAAATATTAAATGGGGTGACATCACAGTGGAGAGAGGTTATCCATGGCGTACCTCAGGGATCAGTTCAAGGCTCATTATTATTCTTAGTTTATATAAATGATCTTGGCAACGGTGTAAATAGCACATTCTCAATGTTTGATGATGACACAAAATTGACAGCTGTAGTAAATGATGTTGAAGCTCTATTTAGAGTGAAAAGTTCTTTACAAGTTTTTTTCGGTTGGGCAGATGAGTTTTAACATTAAAAAATGCAGCTATTTATTGGGTTAGGAATATTGTTCTGGTGGTTTTATCAAATTTATTCATTACCATTAACAATTTTAGAAAAACTTCATTTTTAATTGATAACAATATGCAATTTAATCAATAATGTATTCTCTGTTGTTATTTACGACTTCTTCCCAATGTTCAACTAGTTTTTCGATGCCTCTGCAATAAAAATCTCTGGATTTTGACTCGAAGAATTCGTCAACCAGATTCTTAATTCCACATCAGTATTGAACGAAACACCGCGCAAATTGTTGGGGAGCGATCGGTACAGATGGAAATCCGATGGAGCCAAACCTGGCGAATATGGAGGATGCGGCAAGATTTCCAAATTAAGCGTTTGGATGGCGTCTTTTGTCATATTAGCAATGTGAGGACGAGCAATGTCGTGTTGCAGAAGGACCCTATAACGTCGATAAGGTCACTTTTCATGAATAGCTTCGGTAGAGTTCTGCATTGAAAATCTCGTTGTTCGCAAGGAGCTCATAAAGATTGATGCCTTCACAATCCCACCACACACACAGCATCGTTTTTCGTGGATGAAGTCCTTGCTTTAATCGCGGAAGTGGTTTTTTAATGGGGCTAAGCCATTGTTTTCGATGGTTCATGTTGACATAAAAACACCACTTTTCGTCGCCAGTGATGATGCGGTGAAGAAATCTGTCCTTATATCCACGAGTATCCTTGTGACGAGCAAGCAAACCTACGGCAATCGTGGAGCGTTGAAGTTTGTTGCTTTCGCTCAAAGCGTGCAGAACCCATGCACCGAGTTTTTTAATTTTCCCCATCTAATGAAGGTTATTCACTACAGTTTTCTGATCATACGCCAATTCTCTAGTCGATTGACGAGGATTTTAGTGAAGAAGGTCGTTAAATCGATCTTCATCCAACTTAATGGGGCGACCAGAACGTTCTTCGTCATTAAGATTGAAATGACCGTTTTTGAAACGTGAAAATCACCATTGAGCTGTCCTTTCTCATAACGCATTTTCTCCGTACGCAGCACAAATATCGCGATGAGCTTTGGCTGCGTTTGCATTGTTCTCGTCTCGATTGAAAAGGAATAACAACAAGTGTCGAAAATGCGCCTTTCTTTCACCTTGACATTCCATTTTGAGGGTACAGAACAAAAATTTAATTAACACAACTTTTAAATAAACCGCAATGATTTATTACTCAACTTCAAGGTGTAGTCTAAGCCAAAGCCTAATAGTCTACGCTGTTAAGAGACTGTTAAGCCTAACCTTTGCAAATTTTGCCCTCATTATTTATTGTCTCTTAATATGTGCACAAATCACGTCAACAAAACTTAAATCAACAAAACATTAAAAAATAGGACAAATAGAGTGCTAACGTCATTAAAAGGAATATTAGTTACAAAAGTAAGAAGGTTATCCTCAAACTATATAACTCATATGTTAGGCCACATTTCTAACACTCTAAACAAGCATGGTCCCCATACTTTAGACATGATATCAACCAGAGAGAGTTAGTGCAAATGTAGCAACTGCGCATTTCTACCAAAGTAATATATAAACATGTAAATACTTTTAAAATATATATGTAATCAATAATAGAAAATATCTCACTTAAGCCTAAGTAAGGACAAAAAATCGATATCGTGTTTTCCCCAGTTATAGGCAGATCATCACGTGATGCCTCATAGCTAATAGGAGGACATTTTTTATGCAAGATTCATTGAAGTCGACAGCAACGGCTGCATTGTTTATTTTTGGCTGCAGCTTTCTTATACCTTTGACTATAGTATCAACAGATGGCTCTCGGCAAAGAAAAGTGCTCGGAAGAGCCATAACTTTATTTGCCTAGACGTCTTTCGACCGAACAGTAGGTCATCTTCGGTGAACTTGATATTACATGAAAATATATTGAATATGTTTGAATATTAGGGTAAGAAAACTGACCAATCAACTAACTCGAAAAATACATGGATCGATTTATGTTTAAAAATATTTTAAACATTATTGTAAGGAAATGGACAAATCACACTTATCTTTTCATTTCATTTCATTTCACCAATCAACTAACAAGAAATTAAAATAGAACTAGAAAAAAAACAATCATGGGCCAAAATCGAAGAAATACTGAAATTCAAAAAACAAACAGGAGAAGAAGACTCCCATGTATTCAAAGCTATCTTCGATAGACACAAATGGCCAAAAAGGCATATAAACATGGACTATTGCCCTTCTATACTAAAATTGCACCGGACCAGATAGAAAGGGAAACTTTCATCTATGTCCAGGTCTGTTTCAAGTGCTATGCCCTGGAAAACCATTCAACAAGAGAATGCACCTATCAAGGTAAAAAGTGCTCTGAGTGTTCAAGCACGGAACACAGATGGGAAGAATGCAGAAGCCCCAATAAAAAATATGCAAAGTGTGGAGGCCCACACCGCACACTTGCAATGACATGTCCAAAAAAGAAGGAAATGATAAAAAAACGTCAAAAAAACAGCTATGGTAGAAGAAAAGGAACGCAGGAAAGACACCACTTATCCCGCAGCGACTGCCGTGGTAAACATCGACGGAATCATAAGACCTGATCTCATCCTTGGCATTATGCATGCACATTTTGACAACAGGGCGAAATCTGGCAGGTGTGCAGAGGAACTAAACAAAATGCTGACAAAAAACGGACTAAAACCCATGTGGTTCCCCGAGAACCTTCCATTAAACGACTTATATCGGATCTCAATGTCCCCGGAACAAGAAACAAGGGCTAATATGAAATGGATGTAACTGAACACATCTAGCTAATCAAAAAAAATTGGAAGAAGCAAAGGAAAAAGAAACAACCCGAAATAACACAGAAAAATACAAAATTAAAATTTACGGATCGCACTCAAACCCTCTAGCGTCGATAAAAAAAAACAGAAGGAGATAGTAGACGGACTAGTAAAAGGAAGATTCAAATGGGAATATGACTCAGAATGTGATGAAACTGAGATAAACAATGCACTAAAACAAGGCCTCATAGAAATCTCAGCAAACTCATGTGTCAACCCCCAACAGAACAGTTCCGTGAAAAACGCTCAGACCAGATAAGGTCACCGGCAAAACCGGACAAGACTAAGACAGTAAAAACCTCCAAACAATAATGGACCAAGTCGTACGTTACCTAAACAACCTCAAGATCCTCACTCTGAACGTAAACGTTGGAACACAAAGAAACTCGAATTCTGCAACATATTAAGAAAAATAGACCATGAAATAGGTATAATCACAGAATACGGAGGAAACCTACTGGAAGAACGAATAAAAATTCCAAATTGCAATATAATTAAAGTGAAACCAACGGAAACACGTTACGATGAAACAGCCATGGGAATCAAATGAGGACTCGAGTTCTCCGAAACAACACAATTAGAAGAGTCATATATAGCGATCAAATTAGAAATGTCAACTGGAGACCTTAAAATCGCCGGGGAATATCAACTCCCCCGGCACTCGTATCTTCCGATCCCCAACTTCATTCGAACTTTTCAACGCCCATCATCAGCGATACTTCTAGGAGACTTGAACGCAAGGAGCCGGTCAACAGGCTATACGCCTGGCATTAACAGCACCGGCAAAATCCTGGAATTTATATTAAGGAGACAAAGAGCGAAAAGGGAAGGCCCCGACTTCCCAATGGTCCTAACGGGAAGGTCTTCAACCACTCCGGATATCATTCTAACAAACCCGAACCTCGCACTAAACCTTCACACAATTTCTAGCCCTGCAATACCATCAGACCACATGTGATTTATTACAAGAATCTCAACTTGCCTTATTCAAATCCAAATACCAAGAAGAAAAGCACTATCCAGGACAAACTGGGAAGCATATAAAGCCCATCTTGCCGGATACAACATAGCTTCCCTTGATTAAAGGGCCCTAGAAGAAATAGAAACGCGATTAAATAACATCACTGAACTAATAACAGAAGCCGATTTACTCCATACCCCTATAACAAGATAAAAAAACAATCCCCGCACCAGTATGGACAGAAGAAATAAAACAAAAAGTGCAAAAATTAACACCATGTTTGAGGAAATCCGCCTACGCGGTAACAAAAGGGAAAGATACATACGACTGAGAAACCTACGTACAGAGCTGAATGAAATTATAAAAAACGGCGTGCAAACGACCTGGAATTACCTCATAGAAAGGATGGACCTAGATGAAGACCCCCAAAGGTTCTGAAATCAGTAGAGAAAATTAAAAGGTTACAAGCCCAAAGAAAAGGTGCACTTGAAAGAAGGAGAAGTTACAAAAAATGACGACCGAGATATCGAAACCAGATTCAAGAATCATTGGTCCACAATCTTCTTTATTACCCAGGAGGAGAAGCAGAATTACGAGGTAAAGTTTGAACGAAGGGTAAAGCAACAACTGGGAGAGAGGGATCCCGAACTCCGTCCCCATTCACGAGTAGACGAAACCCGAGAACAAAGAAACGAGGGAGAGCCTTTTACCCTCGAAGAACTAAAAACTGCCCCTTCAACATTCAAGCAGAAAAGCCCAGGAGTAAGTGGTATTTCCAAACACCACTCAATGAATGCCTCAGACAACATCTTAACATCATTACTCAAAGTCTTCAACGCATGTCTAAACACAGGGAATTTTCCAGCAGCGTTGAAGACAGCGAGAATGATATTCCTACCAAAACCAAGCAAAGCGAAAGGGCACATCAAGAGTTACCCACCGAGCTTGCTGTTACAATTTATTGGCAAACTGCTTGAAATCCTCAATGATAGGCGCAAATGTTACTTGGAAATAACGGTCTGCAGAATATCATTTAGCATGGATTCCGGAAACATCGAGGTACCGAGAGAGCACTGACACTCATCAGCAAAAAACTTGCTATTGAAATCGCAAGAGGCAACAGAGTGGATTTAACACTCCGAGATATTACCAAAGCATTTGACAAAGTATGAGTGCCAGGACTGAAGCTAAAAATAGTTGGTTTCGGACTAAACTCAAGCCTCACGCGAATCCTCTGTAGTTACAAGTATCTCACAGAGAAAAAAAGCAAGAATTTCTATAAACTGTTTCATCGGATAAGCCTTCACCTTAAATGCTGGAGTGCCTTAAATGGGGGGGGTTCAGTCCCACGCTCTATAGCGTGTATACGAGAGACATCCCCCAACCAACGGATGACTGCGCAATGTATGTCCAATTGGCAGACGATATCTCTCAAATCATTACCACTGAATGACAAAACCAGTGAGATATCGCACAGCTTACAGCTCGCGAAATCCAAAAACAACAATGATTTCGAAGAAGTCAATAAAATTAAAAGAAACACGGACAAATTCCGCACGATTCCAATAAATTGATACAAGTCCACCAAGTCACCGCAAACAACACCATTTTTCCTTACAATGCCGATGGAAAATTCCTCGGCCTAAAATTAACAAGGAACGAATACAACTCGCACGTAAACGAGAAAATTAACTACGCAAAGACTGTGCTGTCATCCCTGTACAGGTTCTATAACCTGTCAGCGAATAACAAAAGAAAACTATATTTAGCATTCGCACGCCCGATTTTGACCTACCACTACATACCTTATCTAAGGCAAAGATAAATCCAAAGGGTCCAAAACAAAGCGACCCGCTTCATCACGCGATCCAGAAGAACAGGGGGAACGCCATCAAGAGTTCTGCATCGAAGATCGAACCTAAAACCAATAAACGTCTTTATGCACCGAACGCGCCCAAAATATATGGGAAAAAATAAGTGAAAACTTCCCGAATGAAATCCTCGAAGAAATCCAGCTTACGGATAGAGAATACAGAACACTAAACTTCAAGAAACAATTAAAAGTAGTAGAGTAAAGGTTCAAAAATGAAATAGAACACTATACAGCTAAAAAAAAGGTAGGGAGAAATAATAATAATAATAAAACAAAATAATAAAAAATAATAAAACAAATAAAATAAATAAATAAATAGTAGTAATTATAATAACAGCACATGAATGTTCCAATAACCAAAACCATAATTAAAGATCAAAATGACAGAACTCGCAAGAGAACATCATGAAAATAAAGGCTCAAATGCTAAACAAAAATAAACAAAATAAAAACAAAAGAAAAATAACCTGAAGAACGAAATGCAAAACTCGAAAACAAAGGCTACTACGCTGTAAGTAAAAATAAAATAACAAAACTCAAATCGCGATGTAAAATGAAAGCGTTAACCAGGCAATCTGGCACACATTAACATCACCCTCGCTCTCACTATAATCATCCATTACAATCACAGCATCTTATCCATCTCATTAACACCATTCATCCCTCACTTACACAATCTTTTCTACCTTTTATATCTCTCTTTCACACTTTTACCTCTTTCTTTATCTCGATCTCGAACATGAAACTACATGGATATGTTTAAAAATATGTTCGAGAACAAAAATTGATGTTGGGTATAAGCAAAAGGAGGAAAAGGTTCAGTGGAATTCTGGTTCCATGCGGGGGCGTTGTAGATTATGGCAGTGAGTTGTTGAAAGGATAGTCTCTGGCTGGAGTTGTGTATTGATTTAAGGTCTGTGTTGGGAGATCATAACTGCATCGGCCATTCGGAGTCTTCGGTGGTAAGGATCACGGAAGATGATGGAGGTGTTTTGGGTTAGCTTTTCTCTTGCAATTGACGTATGATGCGTTGCGGCATGTCGCTTGATAGCCCCGTCCTGCAGGTGCATCGTTAACCTGCGCGACAAGGTTCTAGAAGTTATCCCTATGCATTTGAAGTTGCAGTGAACGCAGTCACCGACATTGCACGAGTATTCATACAATAGGTTGGCCTCTTGTAGGGGGTTCGTTGCGGGGAGACAACTGTTCTTCATGATGAGGGATCGTGTTTTTTGGTCTTGTAATACATGACCAAGTTTATTTTGTGGTCGGAGTTGGCTGGGGAAACGTTTCGGTGTATAATGGCTTTGAGGATCTTCTCGTCTTCCTTGTAGTATGTGTTCATTGTTGCATGGTAGTATATGTCTATTAATGGGAGGTTTTCTGGTCTGTCCGTCGGAAGGAGAAGGGTAGAGTTTATGATCCGCTTAACGATTGGGTCGAATAGCCATTGTTCACAAGGAGCTGATTCACTCGCTTAAACTCAGCTCAATCGAGTGAATATATATATATATATATATATATATATATATATATATATATATAAATATATATATATATATATATATATATATATATATATATACATATATATATTCATTATAATTATTACTATATACCTATATTCTTTTGTCCACTTTTGTACCCATTCCTACAGTACATCCATTCCCATATTTAGTAATAGAACAATTCGTATAAGTTATACTATATATATCTATTACCATATTTTTGCTCAACCTTTGTTTCGATATTATTATTATTATTATTATTTTTAACTCAATATGCTCTTTTTGTCTTTGTTGTATATATTTTGCTCATTAACCCTTGTTTTGTTATTAGTATTATTATTAATATTCAATATTCCCTGTTTTGTCCTTTGTTAGTGATAAATAAATTTACTTTTTATAATCCTCGATGTTATTGCGCATTCCTAATTTTATAACGGAATAATTCAGTGGATTGCCAATTTTATCAACTTTCTCTTTCATCCTCAACTGTATCTTACACATAGTAGAGTTATCTATCTAGGCAGGTTAACATCATAAATACTCTGTCGTAAAACATAAAGGGGCAAAAGAGATGATTCCTTCCCTGAAGCATCTTATATATGTACTCGTAGATAGGTTGACGGTGCAAAATATGTTCACATCTTAAATGTAAAGGGTCTTTCAACAAGGACGCTCGAGATTTGTCAGGCGATAATGGCCAGGTTGTTAAAGCGACATCTGGCAACCTCACTGTGAACTGTTCAGTAGTACTTGGCAAGTTACGATTAAAGGTTATAGCGTTGAACAGCGCGTGCAAATTATGAATTGTTTTATCAAAATCAGTGCTCCGTTCGACAAACGTTCCGCGCATTACGTGACTTCTATCCACGCCACAATCGTCCTGCCGAGTCCACTGTTCGACGCTTGGTGGCCAAATTTGAGGCAAAAGGGTCGATCAACAATCAGCCAACACCAGTACTTTGCCGAAACGCAAGGTCTTCTAAAAAACATCGCTGCTGTAAATGAGAGTGTACGGGAAAATCCGAGGCAGTCAATTTCTCGTCGTTTACAAGAACTTGGCCTTTCTGCGACTTTAGTTTGGCGAATTATGCGTAGGGACTTGGGTCTGCACCCGTATAAAATCAAACTTACCAAGGAACTTAAGGTAAACGACCATAGATAACGCCGTGCGTTTGCTGATTGGGCTCTAGAGCAGTTAGAAGTTGCCCCAAATTTCCCCCAAAAAATCATTTTCATCGACGAGGCCCATTTTTGGATAAATGGATTTGTGAACAAGCAAAATTGTCAGATTTGGGACGAAAACAATCCACATGAGATACACCAGAACCAATTGTATCCTAACAAAATCACTGTTTGGTGCGGATTTTCGTCTAACGGAATCATCGGTCCGTATTTTTTTGAGAACGAAGATGGGATTGCCATCACCGTCAACGGCGAGTCCTACAGATCGATGATAAGCAACTTCTTGTAGACTCAACTAGATTATATGCCTAATATGGATACTGACAACATGTGGTTGCAATACGACGGTGCTACGTGCCACACTGCGCACGCCACGATAAACATTTTGCACCAGCGATTTCAGGGCAGGATCATCTCGCATGGCAGCGACGTCAACTGGTCACCGAGATCATGCTATTTAACGCCATTAGACTACTTTCTTTGGGTCTACCTCAAATCACAGGACCACGCGTTAATCCGCAAACAGTTGATGTCCTCAAAGTCAACATAAAGAACACCATCCAGCAAATTCCGAAAGATTTATGCGACAAAGTCATCAAAAATTGGGCCTCCCGAATACGTTCCACCAAGCGAAGCCGTGGCGGACATTTGAACGACGTCATATTCCACACTTAATGCCATAAAATGTACTTTCAAATTTAAAATAAATTGAGTGCATATATCACACACAACTTATTTTATTTACATTTACAAATCGAGTGACCTTATTGAAAGACCCTATATGTCAAAGGGGATATGATTGAGCTTTTTAAAATTTCTTCTGCGATAGATAAATTTGATTTACCAAGTTATTTGAGTTGGAAGGTACGTATATGACTAGGGGCCACCACTTTAAAATTGTAAAAAAAAACAGGTATATGTTGGATTTAAAAATTACATTTATATCAAGTTGTTTTAACATTGCTACTACATACAAGAAATTATGTATGTTGGATGTAAGAAAGTATTTTTTACCAACAGAGTGATGGATTACTGGAATGGTTTACCACGGGAGACAGACAATAAACAGTCCAAATTTCAATGTATTCAAGCGCAGGTTATGTAAGTTTATATATAGAGGGTAGGTTACTCTAGTTTTTACGTTGTATTGAGGCAAATTAAATATTGTAATATAAATATTTGGTTGTATCACGTAGGAAAAAAGAAAATTTGATTGGAGCTAGTACTTTCGTTATCTTAATAATATTTTCAAACTCACAATGGTTTATTAAATAGAGAGACACTTTATTTATACAAAGAAATGTTTTTTCTATAAAATCAGATGGTCATATTTTTTTTAGGACCTCTGATAAGTTTGATTTGAGGAAGAAAAATAGGACTGGATCTAAAGAAAACAAACCGGGGCTAATATTTACATTTCTCTCCCCTGTGCTGGAGTTAGGAAAGATTTGAAGATATTTCTGAGAAGAAAATCATTTATATGCATTATAGTATCTACTTTTCAACAGTTAATCTGGTGACCCATCATAAGCCTGTGGACGGCCAAAGCATTATTTGTATATACCTTAGATACTGCATTTTGATGTTGCTTACTTTTTACAGAGATATTTTTAGAAGTTTGACCTACACAGAATAAATTACAATCCAAGCAAGGTATACTATATATTACATTATTATTGTTCATTGGGCTATGTTTTATTAACATATTTTCTAATGTATAGTTGTATTAAAAAATTATATTTATATCAAATTGTTTTAACATTGGTACTACATACAAGAAATTATTATGTTAAGGTAAAAGTAATATGTTGTGTAAAGGTTCTGTTTTCCTTAATTCGCGGTTATAGAATGTTTTTTTTAGCTTTATACATGCAGTTTTTCCCAAAAATATTTCTGGTAACACGGATTGAAGGCAATCTCTTCATTTTTTGTAAACTCTTGGTCTATAGTCAGGAGTACATATTCTGAGTGTAAAAGAACAACCTTTGCCCCCCCCTCCTTCACCAATTTATCGGAGACCACGTGCTATGATATCGCGCCATTGACGACGTCATTTCCTGTTCGAACATTCTCAAATATTTCCCAATTCTGCGAACTCGTCTCAAGCCCTTATCCCCCCCCCCTCCCCCGGTGGACGAGGTGTGAAAGAGCCGCTCTGTCTCTCCCATTGCTGCTCAATGATGAATCGACTCCGCCTCCGGATTAAGATGTCTGGAGATTGTGACTCCTTTCTCCAAACTCCCCCTTCCCCTCCAGAATCGGGCTATTCTGTTGTTGGAAGATTTCAGCCCAGCACCTCAAGGCCGCCCTTATCGTCTCGTCCCGTGAGCGTTCATCAGACAGCAAGCCTTCTTCAGCCGTGATTCTACCCTAGTCAATTGGTAGCTTCCGTGAACGGCAAGCCTTTGAATTTGCGCAACAGTCTCCCTTCGTTTAATCGAACTCAAGAAAATCTCCATCGATTACCTTGAGGAAAAAGAAGTTTCCTCTTCCAGGGGAATTACAAGTAATCCCACATTCCCCGTCGAACATCACCTTTAAGGTTTGGTTATCTTCATCGGAAGGTTGGTTCGGATCGTGCCCCACCTGCCTTATTCGGATCATGCCTCACTTGCCTCATCGGATCGTTCCCCACTCGCCTCATCACAAGAAGGACCTTCGTCGAAGTCATCGACCCGTAAGATTGAAACCCCCTCCATTATTAGTATTGTCAAGTTTCCCCTTTTTGATCTGAGCCTAGTTACATTAACCAATTAATTCCATTTGAGAATCCCTTTTCATAATGATTATCAAGAGACTAATTCATTTTAAATAATTTCATTTTGCTTATTTTTATTTTTATTTTGATCTGTGTAAATAAATTTATATTTTTGTTGTTTCATCTTTAACTAACTTTGAACGATGCTCTCGGACTATTTAAGTAAAGCTCGCCAACCATTTATGCACTCTGCTTGATTATTAAGGATTTGAAACTCAACGCCTCAAGTATGACCTCCTAGTCGGTCGTTAATTCCTGCGAACAGTCCTTCAACGCTTCGCGTTGCAGTAGGTGATTAAGTCACCCCCCTACATAATATAGGAGTAGTATATGGTATAGAGTGGTTGTACGACGACACTCAGTGCCCTAAGAATCATGGGAGAAAATACTTATCATCATCATCATTGTCGTAGAATGACCCTTGGTTTTGATCACTATACTCTTTGACACCCTTTTAGTATCGGTAGGCTTTAAGGGGCGTGAGTTACTTTTATGATGAAGTAGGCTTTGTTCTAAGAGTGCTATTCAGTGGTTTTGTTCTTAAGGAAGAGCTATTTTTAAACACATAAGGATAAGAGGAAACACCAGAATCTACCAAAATAAACATGTATTTTAAACGAAACACTTAACTATTACAAATCAACAGTGAACACATTTCTATCTTTGGCATAAAAGATCTTTCAATGACAAAAGGTAAACAAATAGGCTTCCCGTAAACATACCAATCGCCGATTAGTATTTTTTTTATCGCGACTCTATTTGATTAGCGTTAAACATTAAATTAACGTACTCTCGTCTACAAACACATATGACCTAGGTTCACGAACAATGGTTTCTACTCTCCTTTAAAACTTGGGATGTGCTAAACTTCTACTATCGCAATAGAGATATAAATGTTATTTTTAACTTACAGGTAGGTATTCAGGGATTGCCGGATGTTGCTGGAGGACTTATCTCTCGCTTTGCAGTGTTATGGCCGCTGGTTGACTTTTAGTGGAGGGATTGCTTGTCGCCTGTGACGGGGGCTGATTCTTCAACGTAATTAAAGAACGGGAGCTCGTTAGGGCTGGGTTCTTCTCCTCTCACTCTTACGGAGCTTGAGATGTGAGAGTCGCTCGAGTGTGAGCGGCTTTGCTTTTCTTCAGTCAGACATTTTTGCAGACTGAAAAGGTTTCTTCGGTATGGCACCGATATAAAGCTTGACTATTTAGGTTAATACGGCCCTGAAAGGGGAGATCGATTTTCTCAATCTGATCCTCTCGTTTCTCACTGAAATAGTCTTGTATGGCTGAAGAATCGATCTTCACGAACTAATCTTTCTTCTGGTGAATCGACTACTAATAATCTTCTTGTCTGGCCGATGGATCGATCTTCACGAACTAATCCTCCTCTGGCGTATCGACTTCTGATAATCCCTTTGTCTTTCTTTGCGGGGCTTATTTATAGGCGGATTGCCGCCCTATCTAAGGGAGGAAGTGACCAGGCCACAAAGGCAAAGGGCAGGGGGGGGGCGAATGGTGAGTTAGCATCTGGGGAGAGCAAGAATTCCTGAGGTGGCACTAGGGTGCCCAAGTCAGCTCGCAAATTAGAGGCTCGTAACCGCACCGCTCCTGGCGTGCCTTCTGACTCGCACCGCTTTTTTTCCATAACCACGGGTTTATGGGCCTCGTAGGTAATTGGATCGTTAGAGCGTCGTTTAAGGACCTTAGGTGGTCGTCTTAAAACAGATGTTAGCTCCAACTGCCCACAGCGGCGGGAAGATCACACATGGTAAGCAGTTTCGCCGGCTACCTTTCCCACGCTTCTCCTCATGAGGGGGGGGGGGGGCTTTAATGTACCTATACTCCTCCAGGATGCTTAATGTAGCCATTTCTCCACATTTCCCTCCCTCCTTAAGAAAATAATGGGAGGGGGGGGGGTCCAATCCGACGCTTACAATAATATACATGGGTAACTTACGGAACATTATATTATACAATAAATTCTAGTTCACCCGGGAATGCCTCGATAACATTTCACCTGACCTTACATTAATTCCTGTATTACTGTGCCAACTTAGGATCTTCTTACCTACCACTAGGGGGTTACTCGCCCCTACTTACTTACAATTCTACTGATTTACACTTAACTTTGCTATAATACAATAGTTGGGCTGCTCCTTAATCGTCGACAGGGTTCCGACTTAACGAGTCGGCCATACAATTGTTGGACCCTTTTATATAGTGAATGGAGTACTGGTACTCCATCAAGAGTAAACTCCATCTCAGGAGTCTTCCATTCTTACTCTTATTTTTTCTTAAGTATGACAACGGTTTATGGTCGCATTCCAACTTAAACTCGCGCCCTATTAGATAATATTTGAATTTACCTATGGACCATATTATGGCCAAAGCTTCAATTTCGATAGTAGCGTAGGCTTTTTCTCTACTCAACAGTTTCCTACTGACATAAGCTATGGGATAGGCTGTTTCGTCGTCTTCGTATTGAAGCAATAATCCGCCTAACCCGTCCTGACTAGCGTCCGTGCGAAGCCCGAAGATCTTGTTGGGATTTGGTAAGCGAAGAATGGGCGCAGTTACGAGTTTTCCTTTTAGAACCTCCAACTGAGTGATTGCATGGGGGTTCCACGTGACAGGGTCTGACGCTCTCTTTTTTAACAAATCATTAAGTGGGGCCGCAATGGAAGCGAAGTGTGATACAAAACGCCTATAGAACGAGGCCGCTCCCATAAACGATCGGAGTTGTTTCTTTGTTTTCGGCCGGGGCATCTTGACTATTGCGTCCACTTTTTCTTGCTGGGTAGTCAAGTGTTTTTGTCTTATTTTGAATCCCAGGTAGTCAATGGATTCGTAGGCAAAATAGCACTTAGGCGGCCCGGCGGTTAGACCTTGCTCCTTCAATTTCTCCAGCAATGAGCGTAAGGCGTGTAAGTGTGACTCCCATGTACGGGTAGCTACGTACACGTTGTCGAAGTAAAACGACACGTCACTTAGTCCAGCGATAATTCGCCTCATCATCCTATTATATTTGCTACCGGTTGTAAGTAGTCCGAAGGGTAGCCTGGTAAACTGTAACAGACCTCTCTCGGTTGCAAAAGCCGTCAGTTTTTTGGACTCATTAGCGAGAGGTATTTGATAGTACGCTTTACACAAATCCAATTCGGTGATGAATTTAGCGTCTTCAAATAAATGGAGATTTTGATCTATTAGTGGGATGGGCTCGGCGTCGAAAACGGTCGCTGAATTCAATTTTCGGAAGTCCACGCACATCCGAAATGATTGATCAGGTTTCTTAACCATTACTATGGGGGAGCAATAATCGGACTCCGATGGCTCTAAAATTCCCAATTTTAGTAAATTTTGGACTTCCTTATTGAAGGCTTCTCTTTTTTTGGATCAGTAAAGGATATGGTTTGCTCCGAACCACTGAATTAGTTTTTAGTTTTATTTCATGGCTAAAATCCTTGGCACATCCGGGGTTTTGAGAAATGACTTCTGGGAATTCCATGAGCAAGTTCAGCATTTCCGCTTTTTGTCGAATCTCTAAGCGGGGATTTATCTTTAAATCCACCCGAGGGTCTTCCGGGGGAGGTGAGAGCGAGGGAAGTTCGTATTCCTCGTCTTGTTCCACACACACGGTGTGTATGACTTGCAGGGGCGTACCCGGGTAAACGGCATCCATCGGTTCTTCTTCGTCTAGAAGGGTAATATTCTTTATGCACGCGCGGCGGTGATATTTTTTTAGCATGTTTATGTGATAGGTTCTTCGCCCTGTTGGGGTATCTATCAAGTAATCGACTGGACCCCGTGCCTCGATTACTTCGAACGGTCCCTTCCACTGGGCCCATAACTTATTATTTTCGGTCGGGAGTAATAATAAGACTTCATGTCCTGCCTTTAGTTTTCGAGCCTTTGCTTTCATATCGAAGTAGTCCCGGTATTTGGCTAAATTTTTCTCGGCGTTCTCTCGAGCTAAGCCAGAGCAGTATTCTAGGCGCTCGCGCATATCCATCACGTAGGCGTAAGACGATTTGATTTCTTGGTCGAGCTTCGCGTTGGAAAATAATTCCTTAAGAATACTCATAGGACCTCGCACATTTCTCCCGTATAATAGCTCAAAGGGCGAGAATCCCAACGTCCGATGAGGTATTTCTCGGCAGGTGAAAAGGGCTGCAGGCAGGTATCTGTGCCACTGTGTAGGGTTGTTTTGACACAACTTCTTCAATATATTTTTGAGTGTCCCGTTTAATTTTTCGCAGATTCCGTTAGCGGATGGATGAAATGGACTCGTAAAAATTGGCTTGACTAACAGTAGTTTATTAAAATACTCCATCAATTCTGAGGTGAATTGGCGCCCTCTATCCGATAGAATTTCTTTAGGCAGGCCTACTCGTTCAAAAATTGAAATTAATGCTTCCGCGCAGGAAATAGTGTCAATCTTCCGTAGGGCCATGACATCTGGGAACCGGGTGGCACAATCCACTAGGGTGAGGATGTACGAGTGTCCTCCACTTGAAGGGGGGTGAATTGGTCCCACCAAATCAATAGCCACTCGAAAGAATGGTTCGGTTATAACGGGCACCTTTTGTAAGGGAGCGGGAGGTACCCGTCCTCTGGAGGGATCCTTCTGACACACGTCGCATGATCGGCAATAGGCCACAATTTCCCTGGCGGCCTGGGGCCAATAAAAGTGTCGGAATATCTGCTGCGCCGTTTTGTTGTGCCCAAAGTGTCCGGCTAATATTCCATCATACGCGGTATTTAAAATTCTCTGCGTGTATTCTTGAGGTACACACAGTGCTTTCTTTTTCTCCTTATCCTCCTCGCTGATAGTACGGTAGAGAAGTGAGTCTCCTACGATATACTGGATAGGCTTCTTTCCTTTCACTTGAAGAATTTCACCTTTAATAGCTTTCTCCCATAGAGGTTTAAGAGTGGGGCATTCCTTCTGAGCACTGGCGAAGGAAGCCAATTTGAACCCTTTGTCTTCGAGGGTAATCCTCGGGGTCAACTTAGCAGGTTGCTCTTTCCTCTGGGCTTCTTGTGCCCGGGTGACTACTTGTTGGGCCACTTCTTGCTGGGGAATTAGGGGGTTTTGTCCGATTAGTACTGCGCAGAACTTAATCGGGGCTATTACCACGTCCGTCCAACCGGTGAAATATCTGCATTGTATATGACATCTCACGACGGGGAATCGATTGTCGCGTCCTAAAAAGTCGTGGACGATTGCGAATTTATTATGGTTAGGGTTTACTGGGGGCAGCAACTTGTCGGATACCACTTTGCACGTACATCCGGTGTCTCTGACTAAAGTGGATACTCGGCACCCATTAACAGTGCCCTCTTCAAATTGTAGGCCGCCTGGCGAACTTTTGTTGAATATAAAGTTTACCTGTTGCTGGGGCCCTTCGGATGTTGGCGCGGGGACGTAGGACGAATCAGCTTGTCCTGCTGGGATCGCGGCAGTCAGGTTTTGCACCTGTTGTCTCGAGGTCTTCCTCAGTCGGGAGTTCTGTGGGCATTGGAAACTCAGGTGACCTATTATCCCGCAGGTATAACAAGTGACGGGCTTCCTGGGATACGTGCCGGTATCAGGGTATGATCCTTGTGGAATCCTAACTTCTTTTTTATTTTTTTCTCCTCCAAAATTTGGCTTATAAGTTCCTTTTGCTACTGAGAACTTAAAGGGCTTCTTCTGCAAATGCCTGGGTGGCGGCCCATTTTTCTTTGGGGGGGGAGCCTTCTCTTTCTTGTACTCCCTCGGATATAACCGATGATTTACCGCGAGGAGGTCAGCCTCGTTCAGACACTCGTTGAAGGTAGAAGCTTTTCGGTCCTTAACGAATGCACCGATTTCCTGGGGTAGTGTACTTAGTAACTGATCTCTAAGCATGAAGTCGACGACCGCAGCGACTTCGTTTTCTACCCCTTCTGACTCCATCCAAAACTGTAGGCTTCGACGAAGCTCAAAGCCAAAATGTTTGTATGTTTGCCCAGGTCTTATACGAGACTGCCTGAACTTCATCCTATATTCTTCCGGGTTAAGGTTTGTTGCTGAGAGAAGTTCGGCTTTGAGAGTGGAATAGTCCACAGTCGCTTCTGAGGGTAAAGATACGAATATCTCTTTCATCCTACGATTGAGTAGAGGTAACAGTCTGGCGACCCCATCTTCTTCTAGGTCCCAATTATTGACTTCAAATATTTTCTCAAAATGGGAGAGATATGAGCATAAATCTTCATCGTCCCTGTACTCCGGGAGTTTCATGCTGGCTGCTGGTGACACTCCTGTTCTGGATGACACTGACTGCACCTCTAACTCGTCTTTGCTAAGAGCTCTTTCGTGGGCCCTTATCTTCTCTCTTTCATCAGCTTCCATTTTCGTCTTTTCTCTTCTTTCATCATCTTCCATTTTCGCTTTTTCTCTTTTTTCATCAGCTTCCATTTTCGCCTTTTCTCTTTTTTCATCAGCTTCCATTTTCGCCTTTTCTCTTCTTTCATCAGCTTCCATTTTCATTTTACGTTCCTCTCTTCTTTTTTCTCTTTCGTTTTTCTCTTTCTCTTGAATGAACGAGTTCAACTCGGTTCCGTCCAGTCCGAGGCTTTGACCTTGCTTCCGATAAAGTTCAAACAATGCCATCGCGCTTATGTCAGTCATCTACCTTGTTTTTTATCAAGCCTGACCTACTCCACCACCGAAACTTACTACTTGGCCTAACAATTACCTTTAGATGGCATCCACCTCTAACTTTACCAATTTCCCACTTGTCAAATATTCTATTATTCCTGGTGTTCCTTTTATGTGTTAGCTCTTCCTTAAATAGACACTGCTGGGTTCTTTCTAATATAAAACCTCTAGACCTGACACCACGTTTATAATATGTCGTAGAATGACCCTTGGTTTTGATCACTATACTCTTTGACACCCTTTTAGTATCGGTAGGCTTTAAGGGGCGTGAGTTACTTCTATGATGAAGTAGGCTTTGTTCTAAGAGTGCTATTCAGTGGTTTTGTTCTTAAGGAAGAGCTATTTTTAAACACATAAGGATAAGAGGAAACACCAGAATCTACCAAAATAAACATGTATTTTAAACGAAACACTTAACTATTACAAATCAACAGTGAACACATTTCTATCTTTGGCATAAAAGATCTTTCAATGACAAAAGGTAAACAAATAGGCTTCCTGTAAACATACCAATTGCCGATTAGTATTTTTTTATCGCGACTCTATTTGATTAGCGTTAAACATTAAATTAACGT
Organism: Ceratothoa steindachneri; assembly: GCA_963969495.1. Classification (NCBI taxonomy): domain Eukaryota; kingdom Metazoa; phylum Arthropoda; class Malacostraca; order Isopoda; family Cymothoidae; genus Ceratothoa; species Ceratothoa steindachneri. Next base: position 211,936,150 of record OZ018323.1, on the reverse strand, counting down.
ACTCTCGTCTACAAACACATATGACCTAGGTTCACGAACAATGGTTTCTACTCTCCTTTAAAACTTGGGATGTGCTAAACTTCTACTATCGCAATAGAGATATAAATGTTATTTTTAACTTACAGGTAGGTATTCAGGGATTGCCGGATGTTGCTGGAGGACTTATCTCTTGCTTTGCAGTGCTGTGGCCGCTGGTTGACTTTTAGTAGAGGGATTGCTTGTCGCCTGTGACGGGGGCTGATTCTTCAACGTAATTAAAGAACGGGAGCTCGTTGGGGCTGGGTTCTTCTCCTCTCACTCTTACGGAGCTTGAGATGTGAGAGTCGCTCGAGTGTGAGCGGCTTTGCTTTTCTTCAGTCGGACTTCTTTGCAGACTGAAAAGGCTTCTTCGGTATGGCACCGATGTAAAGCTTGACTATTTAGGTTAATACGGCCCTGAAAGGGGGGATCGATTTTCTCAATCTGATCCTCTCGTTTCTCACTGAAAATAGTCTTGTATGGCTGAAGGATCGATCTTCACTAACTAATCTTTCTTCTGGCGAATCGACTACTAATAATCTTCTTGTCTGGCCGATGGATCGATCTTCACGAACTAATCCTCCTCTGGCGTATCGACTTCTGATAATCCCTTTGTCTTTATTTGCGGGGCTTATTTATAGGCGGATTGCCGCCCCATCTAAAGGAGGAAGTGACCAGGCCACAGAGGCAAAGGGCAGGGATGGGGGGGCGAATGGTGAGTTAGCATCTGGGGAGAGTGAGAATTCCTGAGGTAGCACTAGGGTGCCCAAGTCAGCTCGCAAATTAGAGGCTCGTAACCGCACCGCTCCTGGCGTGCCTTCTGACTCGCACCGCTTTTTTTTCCATAACCACGGGTTTATGGGCCTCGTAGGTAATTGGATCGTTAGAGCGTCGTTTAAGGACCTTAGGTGGTCGCCTTAAAACAGATGTTAGCTCCAACTGCCCACAGCGGCGGGGAGATCACACATGGTAAGCAGTTTCGCCGGCTACCTTTCCCACGCTTCTCCTCATGAGGAGGGGGGGGGCTTTAATGTACCTATACTCCTCCAGGATGCTTAATGTAGCCATTTCTCCACAATCATCATCATCATCACTAACTCTAATTTAAGAATGTTTTTTTTTAGAAGGTATTTGAATAATAATTTTATTTTAGTTTGGTTATGACTTATGTTTTTATCAAAGTTATTTCTAATCATTCTTTTATAATATCAAAAAACAAAATGGTGAAACAAAATAAGTATCGAAATTTTGTGAAATTTTTAAAACCCAAGGAATTACAAATGGTGAAGTTCAGAAAATTTATTTTTAAATATCTTCTATAACTCTATTTTTAGCAACGTGATATTTTGAAAGGGAGGAAATTTAGTTTAGAGTTCCTTTTTAAAATTATTATAATTGGTGAAGTTCAGAAAATTTATAAAAATTTAACCATGGCTGCTATTTTTTAGATTTTAAATTTTAATCTTAGTAGCGAAGCGCAAGCTACCCCCGTAGGGTAGAGTGGCTAAGCCATTGCTTGGTGTTTTAATATTTTTAGAATGACCTGAATATAAATGGACACAGGATAAATTATTTTTCGGTTTCCTGAAAATAGAAAACTTAAACCCACCTGGTTGTCTAATTATTTGAACATCTAGGAGAGGAAGGCTATTATTTTCTTCTTTTTCTAAAGTAAATTTAATTGAGGGAACTAATGAATTAATAAATAAAATAAAAACATTGAGGTCAAAATCTTCTTTTTGAATTCCCAGGACATCGTCTGCATAGCAGTAGTAAACAATTTGAGTGGACCAAACCGGCGTAATCAGCCTCGTTTCAAAATATTCCATATATATATATTTGACAATAAGAGAGATAAGGGATTAACCATAGTCATGCCAAACACTTGCTCGTAGAACTTGCCATTGAAACTAAATTTACATTTTTAAGGCATAAACAAATGAATTGAATGATCGAGTTGGACGGTAAAGGCAAATCATAAGAATTAAGAACACCAGCTAGGAAATCCAATAAGACATCAATGGACACTTTAGTGAATAATGAGGTAACATCAAAACTTACTTATCTCAGGTCTGATGTTACATTTATGTTGTCTAACTTATTGCAAAGATCAACTGAATATTTTATATGTGAGGCTGATATGGATCCTAAGGACGGAGAAAGTAAATTTGCTAAATACTCGTATTTTGATAGTTTATATTGGATTGACCCAGTTGCACTAATGATTGGTCTTTTTGGATTGCCTGGCTTATGGGTTTTTATTAGGCCATACAAATAAGGTAATGATGAAACACTAGAAGAAACTGAGTCAATAATTGATTTGTGTCTCTATTAAAATTCTTAATTACATCATCTAAGGGATCGTTTGTTAACGGTACGTATGTAGTAGTATCAGATAACAAAGTGGCCATTTTTTCTAAATACAATGATTTATTCATTATTACACACATGTTGGTTTTATCAGCTTTTGTAATATGCAAATCCGTGTCCATTTTTAATGATTTAAGAGCTGTTTTAAATCGTTTTGGAAAATTATGTAAATTCTTATTCATATTATTCACTACTGAATAAACAATTCCTTTTGCTATGTCTATAGGGTTTTGCGATATGTTTTTATTTCTTTCTAATCTAGCAAGGGCAGCGGCAATGTCCACACTTTCATGTTTTTTGTTTATTGACAACGAGAGTCCATATCCTAAGGCACGTTTCACATCTGTCGATATTGGCTTATCCAGTAAATTCGCAACGCAGTTTTCTTGATATTCTTTGTTTCAATCACTATCACCTTTAAGGAGGTTGGATTTTTCCGTTAGGTCAATATTTAGATTATGTAGTTTTCTTATGAGCTTGTTGTAGATGGCATCTAACAACGGTGTTTTCCAGTCCCTTGGTACATCATGTATGAAGTTATGTTTCACACTACGCAAATTTTAAACTGTAAGAACTCATTTCTTTTTGTGGCTGCCAGATGTTTGTTTAAAGAGAGGAAACTGAACTGACTAAAAGGATGTTCACTTTCACTTCTCAACCGGGCGGGCAGTAACTATTTGGTAATCACGTGCTCCTCTAAACACGGATGTAGAAGTTTCCGTCGAAGTGATATCCATAGAGATGAGCAAATAAAAGGAACAGGAGGCAGAAGTTACGCGTGATGTCCATTATGGACACCTGATTTTATAGGGTAAACATTGCTTTGTATAAATACAGTAACTCTCTATTTCCTAAACCATTGTGAGTTTGAAAATGTTATTAAGATAAAGAAATTACTAGCTCCAATCAATCTTTCTTTTTTCCTATGTGGTACAACCAAATATTTATACTTATTCACCTGTTACCTCTCGTGATTTTTACCCATTGTAATATAAATTTGTGTATATACGAGTATAATATTATTGATATGTGTATTGCATGATTTAGTTTTAAGATAAGTCATGATGGTGATGCCTTTTAAGCAGTTCTGACTCATTTTTGTGGATGTAGTTTATGGGGTATGTGTTTACTCAAATGACCTCTGATAGGCCCTTGCAGATGTTTTTATCCGTTGAATTATGTTATGTATTATATTGTGTTATGCTAGCTAATGCAGCGTCGAAATGGCTATCTAGCGTTCTTTTGATTCCGGCTTCTGTTTTTGAGTGGAGAGGAATTCCTTGTATTTCTAAGTTTTGATTTGTTATTCTCGACCTCCCTTCAAGTCCCCCAGAATTGCTCACAATTGCACGCTTTTTTGACGCTGAGGCAGAAAAATTATTTGAGAATGATTAAAAGCAAAGAAAATGTCATGAATTATCTTTACACGATATCTTGTTCAAGTTCTTACATCTCTTCCTACAATTTTCCTGAATATTCAAGATAAAAAACTTTATTTTATTTATTTTTGCTTTTTTATAAAATTTAATGGATATTTTGCATCACACTTGACATTGACTCTAGTCCACCCTTCTTGTCTCTTCCCAGCTACTCCATTCGTCATCTTATCTGTTCTGCTTGTGTAGACTTTCTTAAACTCAGAAACATACTACGTTTAACTTCCTTCTAACAATTAGGAAAATAACGTTTCCATTAACAAAACGAATTTATCATCGATGGGAAGCTCTCCCCATCCGCATTTCAATAGTCATTTAGTAAATTCAAGCACTTGGTCACATTTAGTTCAACTTCCAATTTATTCCACTCCTTTCAATCAATCTGACCAAAGAGAAATGTAACGGAAATTTAAATTTCCTTCTTTTGATCCGTATGCTGTCTTGTTGCTCACTGCGCACTCTTTTCACATCTAATATCACCCTTGAATTGTCCCATTGGGCTGCTCTCACTCTCTTTTTCTCCAATTTGCCTATTCCTTGAGAAACCTGATACATACATGTGCTAAAACAAATATGGGATGGCCCAATTTTGTTCTAACTCACCCATTCTTCAACCGAATCAATGCTCATAGCATTCTTTTTATGATTGCGAGAGAACATTTGGATGACTGCAAGGTCTAACTTTCACAGATGTACAGCACAACACAAATGCAAAACTTCTCAAAAGGGGAAAAAAATACTGTATCAGAGATGCTGAGACAACATCTTCATCCAACATTTGAAGTAAGACACTTTTTAAAGGAACTCATATTCTGCATCAAGATCTTAACGATCTCCTCCGAAATTTAAATTATTCTAAAAAATAAATCGCACTTATCCGTTCAAAAGGAAAATACTGAAGATTTGTCCAGAGAAAGTAGTTTATTTTTATCGCAGTCACCATGAAGTTTACAAACATATCTTCTCCCTTAAAGATAATTTGGTGTTTATTAATGATTATTTCTCTGTTATCATATCACTCGGTCATCAACATAACACAGATGAGTGCCATTTCTTTATAGATTAGTCCCAAAAGGTATGCACTAGTGCGATCTCAGAAAGGTACTAAGTTAACCTGCGATCGTAGGGATGACAGATAACATGAATGAGTCAAATTAGAGTTGGTCAAAAATCAACTTTTTCTTATTTTCACAGTTTTTTGAGCATTATCATATGCCTTTTGACCTGAAAAAGCTGAAAATCATAATTATTTTGACCTAGGATTTTGGGAAGAATTGCTGCATGAAGCTTTAGAATTTACTGATTTGAAAATCGTCCAAATAGCAGTTCCAGATTCCCTTGAATCGTGTTTTTACTGGAAGTTTTATCGAAACAAAATAGGGCAACAAAATAAGTACAAAATTAAAGTGATTTTAATACTCTTTCTAACTTTGAGAATTATGATAGTTTGGAAAAAATGGCCCAATGGTACATACAAAGTTGTAAAACATATCACAAAAGTCGATTTCTCACCTTCAAAGCAGACAAGGCAGCAAATTTGAGATTACCATTTTGTCACAAATCTAATTGATCAAGAATTGAAAACATTACATTATGATTATTTTCACAATTAGATTTACACAGTCAATTGTTTAGAGTTTGTTTCTTGAAGCCGGGAAAGCGGCGTCTGTTCAATTCAACAGTTTTAAGGGGATAGTCCATTTTCTTGGCATCTGTTGTTATGACGTTTTTAAAGTCGCTCATCATCTTGACACCACGTCCAACAATGCCATTTGCTGCTTCCAGATTCTTAACACAGTCCAACGTTTTTCTGCAATCCTTATTCAGGACCAAGTCATGAAAGGTTCCAGAAGCAACTCTGATCCAATGGTCAAAGTGTCCATCAGGAAATATGATTCTAGGCAAATGAGATCAAGAATTGTAGTCCAATCTCTGACTCTGTGGAAATAGAGGCTTTCCTGTTCTGAAACATTCTGGCTTCTCAGTGGCATGTAACTGGGCAGCAATTTCCTGCTTCAATGTTTCACTCAATCTACTGCTAAACAGTGCAAGCGGCATGACTTCCCACGTCAAGTACCATTTGTATTTTCTATCTAATTAAGCACTGCATCACAAGTTCTGGGTCGGCTTTCGTGTACTTCAACATTTCTTTGATTAGTTTAGATCATTCACTGAAACGACTGCATCAAACATAGACATCATTCATATAGAAGTGTATAACAGCGCAAAGAAGGAGTTGAGTCTCTCCAGATTTGAAACGGTGTCTAATTTATATCAGGTTTACCTGCAAACATTAGTATAAGTTTTATGCAATCCATCTGGTTTGATAAATGGCACCTGGTCGACTCCAGTGAATACCTCGACGATGCGTTGCTCTTAGAAGTTTTTTTGCAGTCCTAATGTCTTGTAATATTCCTTCACTGCTCTTTATTTCCTTCGCTGTTGATAGCCAGCATCTTTGGATTTTCTTCAAACAAGGACATCCAGACATCCTTCAGATGCTCTAACCAGGAATTATCTGTCCCCATAACCTTTCCTAAACTGCCGCTACTAGGGTTTCCAGGGTGTGATGTCTCGATGCCGGATAAACACTTTTTGTTCATCATTTTCTCTAGCAGTTTGGCAGTTCCTTAATGAACTCCACTATTACTGGATGTAGTGACAAAAATAATGACAATAACATTATCGTAAATTCCCATGTCTCCCATAAATCCTTGGAAGTATCAGTCTGCGCTGTGCCAAAAGAAGTGTCGATGACAGATACTCACAATAACTTTCCTTCAATTAATGAAAGTGTACCAGACACTAGCACAGCTAATATCTGCAGTACTTTCAGGTTCACTGCCCAAGGCATCTTGGAGCAATTTCCCATCCCAGTTTAAGACAGTGCTTTTTTATCACACAACTTGTTGAGGTTGAAATGACAAAGCTATTTAGATTAACCCCTCCACCTTTTATGTGCATGGCTTCCTTGGAAATGTCAAAGTCACTCTAGTCAGAGTGATTTACTGGTGAAAATATCCAGGACGAGGCTGATGGTAATCCATGTCCTCTATATTAGTATCTTTGTCAGTTGACTAACCCTAGGTAATGTCATTCACATGAAAAACTGCCTCTTGTTCTGTTTCAGTGATAAAATAGTACAACACGTTAAGACAACAGTTGTTGAGTACTTGATATGTATCGCAATGGAGTAAACCTTAAAACTTTTTGTAACGTTTAAGGTAATTAATTTGCTTTGTTCTTGTCTATGTTTTAGTCTTCTATTCATTGCTGCTTGCTGCAGGGATCTTGTCACAAAATCGTTTTAGAACCAGACATACAGTATTATCTTTTCTTTTAACATTTTTGTCTTCTTAGAAGATGATATCTACATATTTCTTCTCTTTGTATACGAGTCCTTGTTTTTTATTTCCTGAAATTCATCTGGAGCTCTTATATTGAACAGGTTGGGTAGTTCCAACACAAATGTTCTTCTTTTTCGCCCAGTATATCTTGCTTTTCCTTTACTTTTCACCAGAGATTGATGGTTCTAATATAGTTTCATAAAGAGCTTTATCGTGTTGTACTTGACTATTGTCTTTATCCTAGCCATCTACCAGAATGGGAGGATAGATTCAATGGTTTCATATCCAAGGTCTCGAAAATTGGGCATCCCTGCATTTTTAGGTAAATCCTGAAAATTAAGGAAATACTGGAACGCCTGTCTGTTGGTGTGAAGTTGGAAACCACAGATAAAAGCTCATAGGTATCCAACCAGGAAAGTTTCAATGTGAGATCTGGCAGATTGCACAATTGACACTTGCCTGTGTACAGTAATTGGAGGTTCTGAGATATCAGCTGTGCACTCACGGAACTCACTCAGCTCTTTGCTTGGTGCTATTGTGAATTAGTAACTTGTAAATGATTTTATAGATTCTAAATGAGTTTATGTTATTTCCTTAAAAAATTATAGATAATAATTAATATTATTATGTATTTCAATTTGATAACTAATTTGTTGTTCTGTCTTGTCTAGATAAAATTTTATAGTGTAAAACATGATTCAAGGGAACCTGGAACTGTTGCTTTTGGCCGATTTCAAGGCATAAAATTTAAAGCTCCATGCAGCAATGCTTCCAAACATCCTAGGTCAAAATAATTGTGATTTTCGTCTTTCTCGGGTCAAAGAGCATGCGAAAATGTACATAAAGCTATAAAAATAAGAAAAGGCGGATTGTAAAACAGTTCTATTCATACATAAAAACTTTAAATGCAACCTATTTACATGAATTTAGTGTTTCCTGTGAAGGGAAACAGCACAAAGAATGAAAAAAATATTTAAGAAAGTGTTTACCTTGCCCCCAAATTGGGGTAGTTACTCCTTTATATTCAAGAGATTACAAAGGTACAAAAATGGAACCTAAAGGAAGAATTATATAAAGCAGAATAAATATGAATTTCTATCCAATGCAGAAAGGAGGCTAAACACATTTAACAAGTTAGAGAAAATTTTAGGTAACTATATTTTGGACAATTTTAAAAATTTAAAAACAAATTTGGTGGGTAACTTACACGGTCAAAGAACCGACTTATAAGGACCTGTTGACCAAAAACGGCACACTCTGCTCTTTGACTGTGCAAGGTCCACGTTTCTTTGTTCCACAGAAAATATATTCTGCTTTTTGAAATTAAGATAGTGTATACGTATATACTTATCCTCTTTGTATTCCCCTTTTATATATTTTAATTATTGCTCTAAAAGAAGTTCTGGTTTTCATAAACATTAAGGGATCAATTATGCGGAACCAGATCCAATCATCTTTGGATCAGTTAATGAATTAATTGCTTCCCTAGAGCAGAAATAGTTCATAATAACATATTTACTGGGCTACGTTGATAAAATTAAGGACTGAATATTAAGTTAATTACGTTCACTTCAAAGATTCTAAATTATTATTCGTACGTTAACGAGCACGTTGCTGATAGGGTTGATCGTTATTAATTGACGGCAAATTAACTATAATCGGGTAACGGAGTTTTCAAAGTTTTTTTCCCTTTTTTTGTGAAGAATAAATGGAGAAACAATCTTAGTCATGCACTGGTCTCTTTAAAAGATATCCTCATGGACAGGGAAGGAATATTTAAGTGGTGATTAATTATCTCTTGAAAACATCAACACCATGAATGCAAAATTAGGATTTAAAATAACTAATAAGCTCGATTTCGAAGTAAAGAACAATGTCTAATGCAGGGATCCCCCATCATTTTAGCCCATTAACCCCTTCATAGAATTTTGTACTCCTCATCGACCCCTTCATAGAATTTTTTACTCCTCATCGACCCCTTCATAGAATTTTGTACTCCTCATCGACCCCTTCATAGAATTTTTTACTCCTCATCGACCCCTTCATAGAATTTTTTACTCCTCATCGACCCCTTCATAGAATTTTTTACTCCTCATCCACCCCTTCATAGAATTTTTTACTCCTCATCCACCCCCAGGCACTTACTTGAAAATAAATAAACAGAAATTAAGTTCTTGTGCCAATTCCGATGTACATCAATAAGGAAAACTGCATACCAAGCCCCACGAAACTGTTGTTCTGTGTCCCCCTCTTTTGTAAATATCTCCCATTAATTATGAGTGAAACAAAGAAAAACTGTTTAATTTAAGATGATCATGGAAATTTAGCAAAATTATGAACATAATGTTGAAATTTACCCATAGACGTGTTTAGATGTATCGAAATACCTGGAAATACAGTAGGATAAATCAATATGTCGTATAAAGTATTTGTCGAGGTTTAGTGAGTGGGTAATCCCAGTCCCACTTCCTGAACATATATTTTATTACTGCACCAAGGTGAAGCGGAGGTGAAATGTATCCAATACACCTCCCCTCAGCCACTTCCGGTGAATAAGAATAACCCCGGTGCGTACCTTTTGATCAAAACTAAGATGATGATCCCCTGAGTGTGTCCCCACTCAGTAAAAGCCAGTCATGGATAGACCGGTGTAATATTGAGATTTAAGCCGAGTGGATTGCTTAATAATTGCCAAAGAATCGCCAAAATAGTTGAACACACAGATACAAAAGTAATCTTTAATGTACATGAATTAGAAATATGAAACAGCGTATATAGGTAAAATAGAATTAATCTTTGCACTGAATAAGTAAGTCTACATAATGTCGTGGGGATTACACTTGAAAATTACTCACTAGGATGCTTGCGTCTTAATGGCACCCGACAGAATGAATGGAATAATATTGTTGAATTAAGCAGTGAATTAATCACTTCTAATACTCGAGGTTATGGGCTCGGGATGGGAATTCGAGTTAACGAATAAACTGGGGAAGTTAGAGGAGGGGATAATTTACTTTAACGATACCTTTGAGTTCGTAAGTATTTTTGAGAATGACGGTGAAGATATTCTTCTGGTGACGATGGTCGCACTTAGTCCGGCCGTCCGATGTTACCGAATGAGAAGGTAATCCTAGACCGGTGATATAATGATCTTATGCCTGATCACGAAGGTGAGCCAAACTGTACCGCAAATCGGACTTCTTCTTCCTCGAAGTGACTGTCTGATTATTCGGCTCCTGGAGTGGGTAGCCAAAACCGATTACCTAGCTACGTCTAGGGTAATCCACAGAGGGAGGTACTGTGTAACCTCTGACTCTGAAGGGAGGGCCTGCGAGAAGTTTGGCACCTACAAGTACCGTAACGGCAACACACCAATTCCCCGAGAAGTTTCTTCCTTGCAACGGACGAACTGTTTCTTTTGTGGGACGAGCTGCTCTCCTCACAACGTAGGTCCAAGATCTTCTCCCTGACTCCACGGAGAATTTTCATTTTTATTTCCCTCACAAGCAAAAATCGGGAGAGAGCACCGAATTCTCATAAAATCCGTATCGTTGCGTGAAAGACCTTTTCATCTGCTGACAGACAGAGTAAATCTTTCACACCTTCGAGCTATTCTTGCTCCACGTCGCGGCTTACGACGGCGCGAAAACTCGAACTTTCGTTGGCTAGCAGGCGTCCTTCGAGGCCGACATTTTCCTGAGCGACCGGCCGCAAATTTGGTCATCTCTTTGGTGCGAAAAGGGGCGGAGGGAATTTGAGGCGAAAGGCGAATTTGGAATACGGAAGAGACACGCAGCTTGTGTCGGGGTTTTTCTGCGTACACTAATGTACGTGGTATTTAGACTTCTACAGTATTAGATAGGTAATAAAAAAGGAAAAAGCTCTTTGCTGTCATTTGGCTCCTAATATTACATAAATTAGAAATACATTAATATATCTTTTTATTACATCATTAATGGAAAGTATGTGCTTGATGAACAGCAGAAAGATTATTGATATTGGGTAGAAAATTAGTGGGTTTTAACCGTAAATCACCACGTTTTTCCAGGTTGAGCCTGATTCTCTGTTTTGATAAAACTGTATTTGCATGTCTAAAACCAGCTTCAACCATGTATGAACTTGGGAATACAAGTAAAAAAGATTCAACCACTGCTCTAATCTTGGGGTATTTAGTATCAGTATTTACATTGCTCCAATAATCACTGAGGCGTTTACTTTTTAACAACGATTTAGCTTCGAGATCCACAGACATTTTAACAAGTTCATCTTCTAAGATTCAATGTCTTCATTTTCTATTTTGAATCCAACGGGGTAACAATCCAGTCAGGTATATTTATTTTATCCATGTCCTCGAAACGTACTTTAAGCCTAATTTTTCAAGATGACATATATATATATATATATATATATATATATATATATATATATATATATATATATATATATATATAAATATATATATATATATATATATATATATATATATATATATAAATATATATATATATATATATGTGTGTGTGTGTGTGTGGAAAACTCACAAAGTATCGCGTGAGTAAGCAATAAATGCAACAAAGCTCACAGGGAAAATTAATATTAGGATTCCAAGTAGTTTCGAACTTTATTTCGAGTTCTTTATCAAGGAATAACAGAAGTATTGAGAATTGTAATATTTATAAGGATGATACAGAGGAGAGGGAACGCCCACAAAAAAGCAAAAAAAAAAACAATCAACAAAATGAATTAATATGAAATTGAAACCTTAGGAGGAGCGGAGATAAATACAAACTAAGATTATTAAATCAGGTAAATTCAAAAGACTAAAGGTTGACAAGAGGATTAAAATACCGTCTAAGCAATTAGGGAGGGAGAAAAACTGAATGAGGAATTTACCTCACAGGTCATCTTTATAAATATTACAATTTTCAATACTTTTGTTATTTCTTGATAAAGAACTCGAAATAAAGTTCGAAAGTACTTGGGTTTTGTTGCATATATATATATATATATATATATATATATATATATATATATATATATATATATATATATATATATATATATATATATATATATATATCCAAATCACAGTCTGAAATGTTTTCATTTTCTTCCAATTTTCGCAAGTTTGAAAAATATTTAAAATCTCTACGTTCTACTGAAGATTTAAATAGCTCTATTTTGACTTGAAAGCCTATTAGCATTGTTCGAGCTTCAATAATTGTAACATCTTCACCTTGCAAACGTTTCTGTAATTTATTTCATTTTGAATAGAGATTTGCTGAATAGAACAGATGGTTTTTATACATTTTTAACTTGTCACATATTGATGGGTCCACATTCGTAATATACCGTACAGTTGATCCATATAAGTCAACAAGTCTTTGTAAGCTATCACCCCCTGATAACCACCTTACCTCAGTATGTAAAAGCAATTGGTTGAATGTTTCAGCATTTTCTTCACATAGCATTGCAAACAGTCGCAAATTGAGAGGATAAGCTTTAGTTTTATTTATTGACCTGATACACACTTTTAAGGTCTTATGAAGCTCACCACTAAGTTTCTTGGCTACAAGATGGTTTCTGTGTAAAACACAGTGAACAGTATGTATATTATGCTTCTTTTCCTTCCCTTAAAACGTCAAATCCTCTGTAACCATTGCTGGTGCACCATTAGTAGCCAGTGCAGTAATATTCCCGAGGAGAAAATTGTGTTTCTTCTGAACATAGAAAGATTTCTCACCCTTTCTTCATCTTTGAGTTATTTAACATATAAAAATTCGTTAACAATGCACTTCAGGCTTGGAAAACTATACCTCACATAGGCGAAGAGAATATTTGAACTGCAAAAAGTTGATTCATAGAGTTGAATAGAAATCTTGCAATGCTGAAGCTCAGAGGTCAAAGTACTCTCCACATCATCGGCCATCTCCTGAATGCGTCGTTTCACTGCATTTGCACTTAATGGTATACATTTTGAACAGGTTGAGAGTCTTTCTTCATAACATCTTCAACCACATCTTTTATTGCTGGTATTATGATCTCTTCACTAATAGTATACGGTCTTCCTTTCTTGCTATATTAAGAGAGATGCTGTATTATGTCTTCAGTCCTCCTTCACTATCAGCACTAGCAGATGCTTTAAAAATTTTTTTAATTTGACACTTCTTAATTTCTCTTTCAGCATTTTAAAAAATTCCAAATCTTTTTTTTTTTTTCTTATCAGAATGAATCCTTTCAAGTTGGTCTTTCATTTTAACGGGCTTAATGGCATCATTACTGAAAGTCTTTTCGCATAACAAACACAGGCATTGTTTCATTAGTAAACGAAGGTACGAAACCAAATTTCAAAAACTCCCGGTGAATATTGTCTGCACTACTTCTGAGCATTAGTGGCCGCCATTGTGCTCATTAGAATTAAGCAAATTTAAATAGTAAATGCAGAGCTTTATATAAGTTTGCAGCATCACACCGATAACCAAGAACGTTAAGTATACACAAGTTGTCTTCTCTCTTCTCACTCTCAAGTCAGAATATGCGAGCAAACCAAAACAGAACAGAACGAAAACGAAATACGTTCATTACAGAAAATTCTAGAATAGCTGCCAGTCCACAGGGATTATAATTTAAAAGTTGGTTAATTACCGGTTTATGTTCTACCGTTAATATTATGATAATAAAAAAACATGATTAAAACATTTTAAAAGGAGAGTTTGCCTGGAAGTTTAAAATAAATCAAAATTGAAATTTCACTCTCAATATTTAAGACGTACGTTATCAATGGCAGTGTTTTTTTTTCTAACTTTCTTCAATTTGAAATACCCATATGGGAAATTTTTTCAAAAAGACAGTAGCCACGCTTGTCCTATTGCGGGGGATATAGGCTGTGTTTTGTGCGTACTTTTTATTATTTATGTATGTTTATAAATTAAATAATGCCATATCGTACGTTTGGAAGTATTGCATAACAGTGTGGGACCACTCTTGTCCAATGATGTGTGGGTTGCGTATACATACGTACAGCAGCACAGGTCAAACACAAGTTACAACTAGGACGGCAGTCACGACAGTGCCACAGAGCTTTGTAGAGCTCCACAAAGAGATGGTGTGTGCTCTGCTTGGTTTTTATGTCCTTCAATTCCCATCCCCCTCCGCAAACACTACAAGCCTAAGATCTTGAGAGCTTTTGTCAAAACCTGGAGAATTTCAATTAAAAGTTAACACAGCTTAGGATGGTCAGCGATTGATTCTATCAGTATTTTATATTCTTCTACGAATGTCTTCTTTTGACCCTCAAAAGTTCAATTGACCTTCCTTAGTAATAATCGACAACCTTTCGACCCCCATGTACTCATCGACCCCTAGGATAGTCTCCTCTACCCTCAGGAGTCGATATCAACCACTTTCGATACCCCTGCTCTAATGGTATTTAAAAATAGGACGGAACATGTAATACACAAAGTCTGAGATATGACCACCCTTTAAACAATAAGATACGTAATGGTTATAAGTTACTTTTTACTAATTTTGATTGTTTAGAGCAGAGTTGAATTCAATGTAAACATCTCTGCAAGCGTGTTATCCATCTCATCTTAATCTACATCATCTACCAAACGGTTTAAATTCAATTGAATGTATACCTCCCTTTTCAGCGCACGAACAGCGTTAAATGAAACGCACTATCTAAACTCAACACCTTTAGGACACTTACAAACACCAACCTTAGATGACCCAAAAACTTTGTATTGCAAAGGTCATGTTACACTCGTTACGATGCTCTCAACAAAGGACACAATGATAGATTTGATGCAGTTAGGCACGTTTTTATTGTTTTAACACATAAATATTGGTTTAAATTGTAAGTATAATTAATTTCGTCACCCTCTACGGCGAGTACGTTCTCCACGGTTGGCCTGAAGGTTACACCTGCATTGAGGCGAAGTCATTCCTCATGCTCGCCCACACGTGGTTGACACAGGCCTTCAGAGCGTCGATGTTGCTCTAGCGGACCTAGCAGGCCTTGCTCTCTACATGCGTGTACAACCTGTAATGGAGTATATTGAGGTCAGGCGACTGCGGCGGCCAAAGGCTCTTCGACCAGAAGCTCATGTTCGACCCCAACAAAATTTGCACAGTCTTGACCATATGGGCATTGGCATCGTCCTGCTGAAAGTCTTAGTCCGCCTTCTTCGAGATTTTCATGGTCAAGCTGTCCCTGTAATCGGTCGCGGTTAGACTTCAACCAGCCACAAACCAGACGGGCGGCATATTCTCGCCATTCAAAGCCATGACGCCGAGCATCATCCTTCTATTTGCCCTGCCACTTTAGCAATACTTTAATATGAGCTGTTTGGTAGACCTCTGTGGGAAAGACCGTAAGTCGTGGCCGTCTTTTTGACAGCTGTCGGATTGGACTGAAGAAAACCCGAGTGCTACAAACTGAAGTCAAATTCTTCCTGGGGTATAGGAGTTTTGGAAGAAAGGAAGAATTGAAATGAAATAACACTACCAGCGTAAATAAAATAAGGCTCTTGTTGCTACGCTGAGAAAGCTGTTATTAAAGACAAAAATAATTCCCATTATATTTCATTACATCCGTTAAATTTTATGTCGGATCTTCATACACAAACTCACTTTTCGCCTAACATTTTATTAACATCTAAATAAAATGAATGTGGTTTGGTTGGAGAATTAGGAATGAAGTAATTTTGATGTTGTCTCTTCCCTTGGATATTGTAGTTTAGAAAAAAGTTTTAAAAATAAGATATAACAAGAGTTTCCCGTTTAAACCATTAATTGGATTCTGAGGGCGTAAAATATGCAATTTTCCGTTGTCTGGTTAATAGAAACCGCGGTTGCCTTTGACAAGAACGGAACATTTTTAAGTCTTTGAGTGAGTTGAATAAAATGCTGGAGGTTAAGGTGTAGCTGCCGTGACCTAATTAATGAGGTGCGAGACTCCCTGCCAATCGCAGGTGGCGATTTCATCCACATCAATTACCACAAACATAACCGATTACAAGACGCTGGTTTCTTCTCTTCGCACAACCACACGATAGTCAAACATGGTGTCATGGAGCTTGCCACTGGTTGTCCGTTTGATCATTATTTTATTTTCGGTATTCGGTCAAGGTTCTCTGCCGGAATGAAAGCGACGAGTGGCGTCAATAAATAAATAAAAAAAAACACAAATTTGCCGTGGATTTCAGTATGTATTGTGAATAGTCACCATTATTCTGAAAATTTACCAGTATACTGAATAATCACCGGTATTATAAATAGTCACCAATATTCTGAATAGTCACCAGTATTCTGAATAGTTAACAGTATTTTGAAAAATCAGCAGTAATTCAATATGACTGACACCCGACGAATCCAACCCTAATGATACCAGGATGTTTTACGAAAGCATCTCCCGTCAGTTTAGAGGTGTTTACCTCTATCATTTCTCTTAGTTTTGTTGTAATTCGATTGTTAACAAATGAATTTGTTCATCTTGAGTTAATTAATGTCCCCATTTCTTGTTAGATGGCACCCAGAATTCGGTTGTGCTACCAATTTACCATCTTGGATAATTAACCAATCTCATTTACCTGTCCAAAGACGAGGCTATAAGACGTGGTGCCCGATGCGGTTTTCTCAAATTCTGCTATAACAAACGAACACCCAAAGGGACATCCCGTGTAGTATATGGACCAATTAATCTCAACTTTAAAATACTGGAGCTATATCGCACTAATATATTTTCGCATCACCTAACATCACCGCATTCTTTACGAATCTCTCTTCCTGTATATTTTGTCGGAGGTGTGCACGGAATCGTTGACCTTTTATGATCAATTGGCGATATAAAATCCACAAACAACAGAGTATTTTGATCAGAACTCAGAGCAAGCAGTTTGTTCTACTATTTCTCGACACTCCAAAACCGTTGCAAAGGTCAGGGTTGATCAGCTTGTTCCACATCAACTAAATGAGAATAAAAAAATACGACATTTCATGTGTCAACATAATACTTTAAAATATAATGCTTCAGCCCATGGTAGGTGCAGTTTGGAATAGAAGTGTAAACAGACCTTAGTAGCGTTTATTTAATTATTTACTTAACTAATAATATAGTAATTTAGTTTCGATAGTAGATGTTGCCTATTTATTCCAATGGTGATACAAAAATCCAATCTAAAGTGTTTCGACTCCAGAAAGAATTTATGTCAGCAACATTTCACCAAACTTATTTCAGCAACACTACAAAATTTTATTTCAGCATCAATACACATGAATTTATTTAGGCCAGACTACACAAGAAGTTATTTCAGCAACAATACACAGGGATTTCTTTCGGCAACATTACACAAGAATAGATTTCAGCAACACTACGCAAAATATATTTCAACAACACTACAAAAGAATTTATTTCAGCAACACTATACAATAATTATTTCAGCAACACAACATAATTGAATATTAAACAAACCTTTACATTCACTTAGGAAATATAATAATTAATATTTTGTCAAACTAACTTTGTTACCTATTACAACTATCAATCGTTTTTCCGAGGTTTCTATTAACTTGTATCTATTTGTTTTTTCTCCATATCTCCTTATAGGACAATCACACACACCTTAAATTTAGTCGTTGAATCTTTTTTGTGCGTACACGTTTTTAATTCCATCCGCATATTTTCTATTCTTTTCAGCTCTGGGATTTTTAATAGATAGCTATTAGAAAATAGTACTTTTTTAATCTTGTAAACATTTCCATACTACAGAGGCGGTATGTTTTGGATTGATGTCCTGTTCAAAGTAGGTGTCTACCAAACTTATGCATTCTTGTTAAAAGCTTTTCTTTCAAAATATTCCAATATTTTTTCTACTAGTTCTAGTTATTCTAGTTATTTAAAAAACTGTTTCTCTACCCACCATTAGCAAAGAAGAAATAGCATGATATTCTGCTCCCATGCCCCATTCTTTACGGTTGGTATGGTGTTTTCCAAAGGAAGCGCAACACAAGCTTTCCACCAAACACTTATTCAGTAATTATAGCCAAGTAGCCTTATTTTATTTTCCTCGCTCCATGATACTCCCTTCCAAAATGTTTTAGGACGGTCAACGCGAGTCTTAGCAAATTTGAATCTAAACTTGAGTTTTAAAAAGAAATGGATTCTTTCTGCCCGAGGGACGTAAAGTTCATGTGGTATGGGAATCTCTTGACTGTTGATTCTGAAACATTAATTCCATTTACAGGCACACTTTTACAAGTATATATATTTCCCTAGTATTGCGTGGGGCAATTTTAACATTCAATGGAGTTTTTCTAATTTCAGTCGGTGATAATATGAGGTTAGATAAATTTTTACGAATATTAGTCTAACAATATATTTTTGGTTTCCTTACAGAGTTTTCACAAATGCAAAGCCGATTCATAATAGCTGTGTATGATCCCCTGTGGAATTTTCATTAGTTTGTATATTTCTCTCTATGTTCGCATGAAATGCAATAACTCTCCTGCTGATGACTTGCCTTTGCTGTTGTGAAAGTGTTTTACAATGCTTTAAATAAACTGGAGTTGAAGAGGAATGAGGGTAATTTTGGTATGGATGAGATATCATGGGATGAAATCAGACAGGGAAAAAATACATTAATAACTTTGAAATGATATTTTAACACGCAATATAGAGAGCCTAAGTGTAACAGCGGGAGGTTCCGCAAGATGGCGTGAAAGTCTAAATTCACTCCCTGGCCTCTATATAGATAAAGTAAAATCCACTTGGCTTGGGTAAATTAGTATTGTGCTAAGAGGAGACGTCGCATAAGGTAAGGCCTGAAGGCTTTGATTGCTGGCCGAGTGTAGGCGTGAATTAGGTTGTGATAAATGTTGAATATCAACTAAAATATTCATTGCCCTCTGAATAATTCCGTACTTAAATAAGACTCAGCCATAATTATTGTAATACGACCCAGTGCCTTGATCGCTTGCATTATCCTTACGAGTCTCTATTTTGTCTCTCCTTATAGCTTCTTTCTCTCGGCCTCTCCATACCCCAAGAGCCCGAAGACAAAAAAATAAACAAACGAGAAATGATCTCTCGAGCCCAGCTTCCTCTCCGGCAAATACTCCTTTGATCCCTACTTTCGAGGCTGATTGTGGTTACTGGAATAGAGGTTGTATTTTCCGTAATAACTTCAAACAGGCCGAGTACTAATCGGCTTTAAGTTGCAAACCCAACCCGTGCTGTTGGAAAGTACTCGAGCTCAGTGCTCCTACCCCTCGTGCTCCTCCCGAGCAGCCAAAGCTATGGGTATGAGATCCACACAGAATTGGAATCCCCTTTTGCCGGTCGTGTGTGGTCGAGTGTGTATACTTTGATTTATCTTTCATGTCCATTACCTTATTTTTTATTTTTTTTCATGTCCATTATTTTATTTTTTATATATCTTTCATGGCCAGTATTTTATTTTTGTTTGTACAGTAGTAAAGTTTATTTTGTTTCACCCAGTTTGATATACAAAACCACCCTCAAGATAGTTGAATTATTTCTGCCAAGTATAACTAGTCACTCTTAGAGATTTATTGAAACCCAAAGTGCAATTGCATTATTCCAGGCAAGGCTCAACTGCTGAGTGTTCCCGCGTGCTATCCGCCAGCCGTTTTGAGACACGGAAAGCAAACGGAGGTCACAAGATCTAACCTGGCCTACGACACTCTTATAAGGAGTAATTCGGGGGATGGAGGGGAGAGACGGACGAATTAGTAAGAGAGAATAAACATCTCTTAGGGAGGATAAATGAAAACGAGGAAGGTATAGGTAAACGTCCGGAAATTGGTAAATAACCTTAGTGAATGTATCCAATACATCACTGTAAGATTCGTTTATTGCATACAGTCCCCTGCTTGGCGTGGATAAAAATAGTCCCCCAGCCGTGCCCAATACAGAATGAAGGTGTCTACTGATTGCAAACTAACCGCAAACTGTACTATTTTACAAAAATACACGACGACCGCCTGCCTCTTTTTTTAATAATCCTTAAAATCTTTTTCAAAATATATAAAAAAAAGAATAATAATAATATCCCTTCAAGCCTTTGTCGTATCAATTTTTTTATAGCTAAAATACAGACTGGATCCGGTTCAAATCCACATAGCAGTATTTTCCAATTTAGTAGATTTGTATGTATCTTTCATCATGTATTGCTTTCAAATTAGGGTATGCATTATAAGATGCGTGAAGAGATAAAAAAAGATAGCATAAAAGTATGTGAAATAGATTACAAAACTTTGGGATAAAAAGCTCTGGACAGAATGGTATGAAGACGGAAGCTAAAGAGCGGAGTTGAAACATTTGAAACAAATCACAGCCAACATTTAGAAGTTCGGAGAGCTGCTGAATTAGCATGCAAAGATCCTCGGCGACAGCCGTGTCCACCTGTTAATATCAAATAGACTATAAATCGTGAGCAGAAGAAGATCTGGGCAGAAAGGCATTGAGGCGGAAGCTAAAGAGAAGAGTTGAAACCGTTAAAGCAAATCAAAGCCAACATTTAGAAGTCCTCGTGGCTGCTAGATTAACCTGTAGAGATAGTACATGACAAATTTCCCAACTGTTTATGTCAAATAGATTACAAAATAGTGGGCAGCAAAAGCTTTGGACAGAAAGGCATGGAAACGAAAGCTAATGAGCGTAGTTTAAACGTTTGAAGCAAATCAAAGCCAAACTAGAAGTCCGCAAAGCTGCTAGATTAGTCGTGTTGAGATCGTCCGAGAAAACCTCACCCACTTCCTAATGTCAAGTAGATTACAAAACGAAGACAGCAGAAGGTATGGAAAGAAAGGCATGGAGACGGAATTCGAAGAGTGAAGTTGAGAGGTTTGAAGCGAATCCAAGTCAACACCTTAAAACCTGCAGAACTGCTAGACTAGGCCCTTGAGATCATCCACAACAACCTCGCACACTTGAAAATGTCGAAATGATCATAAAACTTGGGTAGCAAAATCTCTGGACAGAAAGGTATGGAGACGGAAGCAAAAGAGCGGAGTTGAAACGTTTGAAGCAAATCAAAGCCAACAGCTAGAAGTCGGCATAGCTTCTAGATATTAGCCCGTAGAGATTGTCACTAACCACCTCACCTACCCGTTATTATCAAATAGATTACAAAACGTGAGCAGCAGAAGCTCTGGGCAGAAAGGCATGGAGACGGAGGCCAAAGAGCAGAGTTGAACCGTTTGATGCAAATCAAAGCCAACATCTATAGGTCTGCATAGCTGCTATATTAGTTTGTAGTAATCGTCCGTGACAACCTCGCCCATCTGTTAATGTCAACTAGATTTAAAACGTGGGCAGGAGAAACTCTGGACAGAAAGGCATAGAGACGGAGGATAATGAGCGGAATTGAAACGTTTGAATCAAATCAAAGCCAAAATCTAGAAGTTCGCAGAGCTGGTAGATTGACCTGTAGAGATCATCTGTGACAATCTCGTCCATCTGTTAATGTCAAAAAGATTACATAACGTGAGCAGAATAAGATCTAAAAAGAATGGCTTGGAGACAAAACCTAATGAGCGAAGTTGAAACGTTTGAACCAAATCAAAGGCATCACTTTGAAGTTCACATAGCTGCTAGAAGAGCATGTATATATCGTTCGTGACATCCTTGCCCACCTATTAATGTCAAGTAGATTAGAAGACGTGGGCAGCAGAATCTCTGGACGAAATGCATGTAGACGGAAGCTAAAGATCGTAGTTGAAAGGTGTGAAGCAAATCAAAGCCAACATCTCGAAGTCCGCGGAGCTGCTAGATTAGTCTGTAGAGATTGTCCGTGACAGCCTTTCCCACCTTTTAATGTCAAATAGATTACATATAGTGGGCAGCAGAAGCTCTGGACAGAAAAGCATGGAGACAGAAGCTAAAGAGCGAAATTGAAAAGTCTGAAGCAAATCAAAGGCAACACCTTGTAGTCCATATAGCTGCTAGATTATGCTTTTGAGATCGTCCACGACAACCTCGCAAACTTGTTAATGTCAAAAAGATTTTATAACTTGGGTAGCAGAAGCTCTGGAAAGGGCGCTGAAAAATGGAGTTGAAACAGTGAAGCAAATCAAACCCAAAATCTAGAAGTCCGCAGAACTGCTACATTAGCCGGTATAATCGTCCGTGACAACGTCGCCCATCTGTTAAGGTTAAAAAGATTACAAAACGTAGGTAGTATAAGCTCTGGACAGAAATTCATGGAGACGGAAGCAAAAGAGCGGAGTTGAAACGTTTGAATCAAATCAAACCCGAGATCTAGAAGTCCGCCGAGCTGCGAGATTAAGTTTAGAGATCGTCCGTGACAATCTCGTCCATCTTTTAATGTCAAAATTATTACATGACGTGGGCAGCTTAAAATCGGAAAAGAAAGGCATAGAAACGGAACCTAAAGAGCGAAATTGAAACGTTTGAAGCAAATCAAAGACAACATCTTGAAGTCCCTAGATTTGCTAGATTAGCCTATAGCTATCGCCCCTGACAGCCTCGCACACCTTTTAATGTCGAGTAGATTACAAAATGTGGGCAGCAGAAGCTCTAGATAGAAAGGCATGGAACAGAATTTAAAGAGTGAAGTTAAGAATTTTGGAGCTATTCAGAGGCAACATCTGGACGTCAGAGGGGCTGCTAGATTAGACCATACTGATCGCTCGCGACAACCTCGACCACCTGTTAATGCCAAACAGATTAAAAAAGGTGGGCAGCAGAAGCTCTGGAAAGAACGGCATGCAGATGGAAGCTAAAGAGCGGAGTTGAAACGTTTGAAGCAAATCAAAGCCAACATCTATAAGTCAGTAGAGTTGCTGGATTAGCCCGTAGAGATCGTCTGTGGCAACTTTTCCCACCTGGTAATTTCAAATAGATTATGAAACGTGTGTGGCAGAAGCTCTGGATATAAAGGCATGGAGATGGAAGCTAAATAGTAGAGTTAAAACGTTTAAAGCCAATCAAAGTCAACATATAGAAGTTCGGAGAGCTTCTGGATTAATCTGTAGGCATTAGCCTGTAGAGGTCGTCGCTGACAACCTCGCCCACTTGTTAATGTCAAATAGATTACGAAACGTGTGCGGCAGAAGCTCTGGACAGAAAGGCATGAAGACGGAAGCTAAGGAGCTGAATTGAAACGTTTGCAGCAAATCAAAGCCAACATCTCGAAGTGCACGGGGCTGCTAGGTTAGCCTGTAGAGATCGTCCGTGACAACCTGGCCCAACTTTTAATGTAAAGTAAATTATAAAATGTGGGTACCAAAAGCTCTGGATAGAAAGGCATTAGGACTAAACATAAAGAGCCGAGTTGAAACGTTTGCCGCAAATCAAAGCCAACATCTAGAAGTCCTTAGAACTGGTAGATTAGCCTGTAACTATCGTCAGTGACAACCACGCCCACCTGTTAATGCCAAATAGATTATAAAATGTGGGCGCAAATGCTCTTGACGAAAGCATAAAGATGGAAGGTAAAGAGAGGAGTTGAAACGGATAAAGAAAATCAAAGCCAACATCTAGATGTCCGCAGAGCTGCTAGATTCACCTGTAGCGATTGTCCATAACAATCTCGCACACCTGGTACTATCAAATAGATTACAAAACGTGGACAGCAGAAGCTCTGGACGAAAGGCATAGAGACTGAAACTACAGAAAGGAGTTTAAACGTTTGAAGCAAATCAAAGACAACATCTCGAAGTGTAAGAGCTGCTAGATTAGCCCATGAGATCGTGTACGACAACCCCACCACCTGTTAATTTTAAATAGATTACAAAAAGTGGACAGCTGACGTTCGGGACAGAAAGGCATGGATACGAAAGCTAAAGAGCTGAGTTGATACATTTGAAGCAAATCAAAGCCAACATCTAGAGTTCGCATAGCTGCTAGAATAGCCTGTAGAGATCGCTCGTTACAACCTCGCCCATCGCTGCAGAGATCGTCCGTGACAACCTCGCTCATCGCTTAATATCAAATAGACTACAAAACCTGGGCAGCGGAACTTCTGGACAGAAAGGCATGGAGACGCAAGCTAAAGAGCGAAGTTGAAACGTACAAGCAAATCAAAGCCAACATCTATAAATCTTCAGAGTTGCTCGATTATCCCGTATAGTTCGTCTGTGAAATCCTCGCCCACCTGTTAATGCCAAGTAGATTACAAAATAAGGGCAACAGAAGCTCTGGACAGAAAGGCATAGAGACGGAATTTAAAAAGTGAAGTTGAGACCTTTGAAGCGAATCAAAGGCAACTCCTTGTAGTTCGCATAGCTACTAGATTAGCCCATTGAGATCATCTTGACAACCTTGCCCACTTGTTTATGTTAAATATATTATAAAAAGTGGGCAACAGAAGCTCTGAACATAAAGGCATGGAGACGAAAGATAAATATCGTAGTTGAACGTTTGAAGAAAATCTAAGCCAATATCTAGAGTTGCGCATAGCTTCTAGATTAGCCTATAGAGATGGTCAGGGACAACCTCGCCCATCTGTTAATTTCAAATAGATTACCAAACTTGGGGACGTGATGCTTTGGACAGAAAGGCATTGAGACGGAAGCTAAAGGACGGAGTTGAAAATTCAAAGCTGTGACAACAAAGCCCCACTAATTGATGTATGTCCTGACTATGATAATGTCTGTAGCGCTAGAATCGGGCTAATAAGCTATCTGACAACACCTTAGAGATAGAACTCCGGGCACAATCTATACTCGTCCGCGAGTGGTGCCATTACTGATGATGATATAAGATCCGTGATAATTGATATTATGAAAAAGTTGGATTCGAGACAAATTATAACTATTTCAAAATATACAAAAAATTATTAATAGTTTTATAAGTAATTCACTTTTGATATAATATCTTCGAACCTTTTTCTTAGTTGCAATTTAAGCTAGGAAAGGACAATTATAATTTAAGAGAACATTATATTAAATTTGCTGGATTAATTGGAGTAAGAAATGAATAATTTTATTTGATATATCTTTCTAATATTTGCAGGGAAAAATAATGAGATATACGAAATTTTCTGTAAAAACCTCATAGGCGTTGTAATTTCATCCAATCAAAGAAGAAATGGCATCCAATGAACATTCTGGTTTGGGGATTTCACTTGCAGCCCACCAGAAAGGTCACTAGGGTTGTGTGAAGTCCATAATACCTTCTACATATTTTTTGTATTTCTAAGTTCACATTTTTCTTTTAAAACTTCTTTGGAAATTCTGTTGTGAAAATGACACCTTGGTTTTCTTTTTCGGGTTTTATGATAATAATAATGGTTGAAACATTAAGAAGTAAACCAAAAGGAGTGTTACTGAGAATAATAGATCGACTGAATTTGGGTGGCCCTTATTCTTATAACTACAAGGTGTCCTTGAATTAACTATCTATTTTAGTGAAATATATTTTTTAAACTTATTTTATATATGTTTATCATGTTTTAAGACACCTTAAAAGTGTCTAATTTTTTACTTTGTTTATAATTTCAGAATGTTTTCTGATTTTATTTTCATTCTTTTACAGAACCCTATTAATAATGAATTATCAAGGCAGAGTTCGCCGCATTGACCAGGAAAGGTCCCCTTTGAAAAACGGAAAACCTTTGGTTCACTACCAATTAGAGCCACTCTTTGGTAGAACCTGCGACCTTAGGCCAACATAATGCAATCAGTGGACTTGAAAAGAATGAATAGTTTGAAGCCAGCGGGCTCGAAAACGCCGGATAGTCACTTAATGATGATCCACGACGTCATTGAGGCTCCACTCAACTTACCTTCAAATTTAGTCTTTTCGGTCTTACCCTCTCCACCCGAGGGCGCTACGAGGGCCTTTAGGAGAAGAGGGAGGGAAATAAGGTGATTCCTCTCCTCGTGAGTGCTCGGGAGCCTGTACCACTTTATCAGAATATTGAATAGGGGAGGAGTCTGGCTTGGGGAAGTGTCCTCACCAAGTTATTGTGTTTGCTCCCAGGGAAGACCCTGCCATCTGGGGCGGGGCACTCTCAGGACAATTTATACATCTGCAGAGACTTCCAAATGTCCATCATCTCCAAGTGTCAGAGATCCTAACCGAAAAATAAATTGGCCTATGACCTAAAGAAAACGCCATTGAGGCCGACATACCGACCTGCATCGGAAAAATGGAGGGAAAGGTATGCCAGCCCTAACAAGGTCGCAAATTTCGGGTCTATTTGTTTTTGTATCATAATTAAGTCATAAATATAAAACTGTGTCAAGTTCATAAGGTTTGCCCGATTTGATTGAAATAGATAGTTAATTCAGGGACACCTTGTATAATCTATATAATGATCTACCTAATGTATTAGAGGGTTTAGCACGGAATGTTTAATATAAAGTTATATAATGGATGAGAGTAAAGTGGATAAAACTCTAAATTCCTTTAGTGACCAAGTCTTTTAGTAATCGGGTAAGTAGAAGGCTGTGTCTATAATTATAAAGGTGGCTAAATATTGCGTTAGAATGTGATTTTTGAGATCGATTGCATTTGAAATCTAGCAGAGAACGTCTTTCCACGAAAGTGCATAGCGTATGTGCATAATAAGAAAGAGCCAAGTTCAGAAGCGACTTTGACTACTAATGTTATTAAACTAGTACTTAAAAATTAAAGGAGTAAAAGCAATAGACAATGGTTATAGGAAAAAACGGTGTAATACACATTTTACCTTTCACCAATAGTCATAGGCAATAGAAACGCTGGATTTCAATTTGGAAGACCAAGCCCATACATGTGGCCTTATTGATGACGCACTGGTGTAGAGAACGGGTGGTGTCTTCAAACATTGTCCATAAATAAATGAACTGGTTGGTCGGTAGATCCTAAAGAGTTTTATAGTTTCAAAGTCATCACTTTAGTGGAACAAGGACTGGCAAGGGGGCGTTGATCGTCTTCAAGCCTGCTTGATACTGCCATTCAAGAGTGTTAGTCTTAGCATAAATGGCCTCATCAGAGCATTTTATCCATTTTGAATGGAAATGGAAGCTGGGATGAATTCTATGTTGTTTGGGTGTCTGAAGATGGTCCACATAAATTGAGTTCAAGTTTGAAGCCGTGATTTCGCGTTCTGTTCTCACTCAGTGTGAAAATATCCCGGTAGTCAACATTGTCGAACCCTCGAAGTATTTTGAAAACTTCGATGAGCTGACCACGCAGTCTACGGGTTTCCAGCGAGAACAGATCTAATTCCCTTAGTCTATCCTCATAACTTTTATGTCGGATAGAGGGAATAAGTTTGGTTGCCCTAGCTTGTACGCGTTCTAACCTTGCAATATCCTTTCGAAACGAAGGACTCCAAAATTGTACAACATACTCCAGGTGCGGCCGAACGAGGGAGTTGTACATACAAAGTACTATCTCCTTGTTACGGTATCCAAACTGGCGCTTTATGTAGCCTAACATCCTTTGGGCTTTCTTCTCTGCCTCGATGCACTGTGTTGAGAACTTGAGGTTGCTAGTGATAGTAACACCCAAGTCCTTCTCAGTGTCACTCGATTCAAGGGCAGTTCCCTTAAGGAAGTACTGAGATTTGGGGTTTCGGTGGCCGATATGCATTACTTTGCATTTGTTCACGTTGAAAGGCATTTGAAAAGGGGTACAGAGAAGTAGCATCTCTGCCAAACACTCTGTTGGGAGTTTCATCCATCGCATCCAACTATTTAACTTGATAGAGAATGTAAGGGACTTTAGGTAGAAGAGCAATAAAATACTTCAGCAGGTTAAAAAAGAAATTCGACGCGATTCCTGAAGAAGCAGTTAGAGGTGTTGCATAAGAGGTGCTGGTGAGGTTAGGAAAACCGACAAGGTATAATAGGTACCTAAATCGAGTATCCAAAGAAACTTACGTAAGGCACTAGCGACTACTGATAGTACTTATGTACTACTTTCAGTACTTTCTGGCTTGAACTCAAACGAGATATAATCTACAGAAATAATAAACCCACATCCAAATCTTTCCTCAACCTTTACTGAGTCTTTATTTATGATAGACTTCGTATTGTTTTTACTCAGATCTAAAAGATTTGTGCGAGTGACATTCAAACGTCGAGCAGCAAAATCTATCAAAGATCCATCGCTCTTTCCTCACATTTATCCTACACGATTCGTTGTTCGTGTCACTTCCGGATTGATTTGGGGAAATGTCAGAGATTGCTTATTACCGGGGAAATATCTGACTGGCTACCTGTCAAAATGGAGTTCCTCAGACCTCAGTTCTGAGACCTGTCCTTTTTCTATTTTCGTAAACAGCATACATATGTATATATGTAGGTTTAGAAATAGACTTCCAAGTAAATTCATTTGCTGTCAATACTAAGCTAATAAAATGAATATGACAGGAATAGCTTACAAAATGATTTTAGCTTGCAACTTAATGTTTTTAGCATGGTGTGTTACACTGGAAAAAATAATCAGAAATTTAAATACTCTATCCAAGTTACCGAAATTAAAAAGTAAATAAACAGTTAGACTTTGGATTTAAAATAGATACGATAGTAGTATCGCTCATTAGGCAGTCTTCAACAAGAACACCAGGGTAAGCTTAATAAACAATCAGTTTAGGCCATGGGAGCAAGCAAGTGGGACAAATAACGTATAAATTATTGATAAATATGGCTAATTCTGTAGAAATTTATTTCATTTTGCAGGCACTACACTGAAGATAAGACAACAAATTGCTAAGAAAGTAGCAATTCAAAACCGACTAGAAAATTCACCTTCAACAACTGTTGAGCTCATCACCTACGGATATCATGAAAAAAAAGAATTCGTTAAAATTTTAATAAAAAAATATAATAAATAGTGCATGTTAAATCACAGTATAATTTTAAATTGATATCTGCAAATTATACTATTGATTAAATAATTAGCCATATTATTAACAGCTTCCAATGAATTGTTCGTCTAGAGAAGCAATCCGATCTCTCCACATCCTAGGAGCAAAAACCGAGACTCGACAATCACAGACGGAGACGAGGGGCAACCAATAAAGGAGATGTTCAGTATGATGTTTGAGGCATGAAACTTAATCCAAGTAAATCCCATAGCCTCGTTATTGCTCGATCAAGGACCTTACAACCACATTACCTTGACATCATTATCAACTGCGTTGCGGTCCCTAATTGTTCTACACTGAAATTGTTTAGTGTTACTTTTGATACTAAGCTGACTTCTGATCTGCACTTGCGCACTGTTGCGTCCTCAATTTTTCAAAAAGTTGGTTTGTTGCGTAAGTTCCGCCAGATCTACTCTAGTGATAAAGTGGATAGGAATTGTTTTTATTCATCCTTCTGCCTCATTTTGAATATTGTCATTCTATATTCCTTTCTGCATCGGAGAACAATTTGAAGCTTCTTGGCAGAGCTTTCAACCCGATTAATTTTCTGCTACTGGATTTACAGTTGAACTTTATACATCGTCGACTCGTTGTAATCTTGACTCATTTCTTTAAAATTCTTTCTGGTCCTGATCATGCCGTTTACTGTCTGATGCCAGCTCCCTCACAGCTGGTTGTGATACGCGCTACTCGTTAATACAGAATGACCGTGCTTTTTCGGTCGCTCCAGTGAATACGAAGCCGTTTTCTCGGTCTTTCTTTCCTGCAGCCTTCGGTCTGTGGAACACTCTACCTAATGATGTCGTTAATTCGGTTAATTTCTGATGTATTTTAAAGGCGAGTTAATGCTTTGTTTCTCTATTAATTTTATGTTTTCTACTTTTATCAATGTTGCACCACTCGTTAGACCCTGTAGGGTTTTAGGTTATGCCGTTTTGGCTGTTGCCTTCCAATGGGTCTTCTTCATTGACTTTGATAATAATAATAATTATTATTTCAGGGACCAGGATAGGTTCAGAGAGAAAGAGAGGCCCAAGGTTGTCGTTGTGTTGAAGATCATGTAGTTAAGAAGGAGGATCTGAAAATGTCGGTAGTTCAATATAGATGGGCTTGCACAAAAGAAACTTCACAGGCGGAGAAAAGTTTCATAGTTTTGTACACGTTGAACAAGTAGAAGATTGGAATCATTGTGGTCAGCGAGAACAGAGTTTAAAGAAGCCAAGGATGAAGAGAAAGAAAGCTTGGATGGTGGTCTCGAAAAGATCGAGGTCAATGCATGGGCGGATACGGCAACGATTACGGAGAAATCATACCGTAATGCCATAGAAAGAACAAAACAAAGCTAAAATGCCAAGAACTACACTTGCTCTATACAGCTCCTATTAGTCAGGTAAACCAGTTCCTACTAGTGCCATGTCAGGGGTTCATTCCAAAGCCATATATCTCCAAATCCTGAACCATACAAATCATCTACCAATACTCCAACACGACTTTCATGAATGGCTTAAATGAAATATGTGTCAATCGGAGGCGCTCACAGTCAATCCATCTTCTACACTTCCCATACCATTACAGAATATCTAGACTTATTTAGATATCCTTTCTTGATATACCAATCAATCACTTCTTTTAACATATAATCTTCCAATATTTTCGTCTTTTATTCTTTCCTTTTTACTCATACTCAGGGGAAACACTTTCAACCTTGATCTGTTTTACCTTCTTCCAAATTATAGTCAGAATTATCTCCCGCAAACTATATGTATTTCGCAAATACTTATCATAACAAATGTTCTGATACCATTTATCGTCATTATGCCTTGTCATCATTATCACAATTAACATTCACATTAGTTGCTACGGCTTAGCCACAACGAGTTAAGCCACAAAAAGTGTGGTTAATATCCGGAAAGATTCACGATTCGAGTCAGCTTCCTGACAGCTGCCAAAAACTATAAATATCCACGGTTCTGCATCCACGTTAATCAGTAGGTCCAGACTGCTAAACAAAGGTATCTTAAATGAGTGCACATCGGTGGTAAAACTCCTACCAATAAAAAAACTTAATTACCACAAATCTATTCCTTCATTTAGTCCCACACTATTTATCGGAATAGTGCAAGCTGTAACAATTCCATTAGCTACAACTAGGTCACTAGTATCTGTCTTTGTTCTCATACTTCTCCTCTCATACATTTTCAAAAGTTTACATTTTATATTTTTTAAATTTACATTTTCAAAAATTTCTCCTTTTTAGTTCAAAGAGATCATAAAAGCAGCGCAATGGCATTAATAAACACGTCAGCTTCCATTATCAAGCGGCTCTCCTCCCTCAAATATTAATAAATTCGATACACATTTTGTGTCTCCTTCTCCTAATCCTTCAACTTTCATCTCACAAAAAGATCGTACAACGCAAACTATACTTAATTAAGTTTACAGACATTTACAAACTATTAACCTCTTTCAGGAAACTACGAACAGTTTCATACATATACAAAATTCCACTATCTCACAGTGTGCTAGTATTAACACGAGGATGTCCATATACATACTATACACGGAGTCAGCATACAATACAGCTTTAGTCTAAAGCATTGTTTCAAACCACTGTTTCAGAGCATTGACGCTCTTCACCGCCTCTCCCATAGCTCGACTCTCACTATCCATCATCAATCATTACAGTTTTTTTTTAAAAATTCGCATAAAATTTAGGCTTGGCACCTTTTAAATAGACGATTCCATGCTGATGCCAATTTCAGCCATTAAATTTGGCTTTTCTTGTACAAGTCTCAACATCCGTTTTAATAAGAGTTTCATATATGATGAAATCCATTTTCCTACTTTCGATCGATCTTGTGGTAGAATACTTCATCGATAGTACGAGTATACAAAAGTAGAATTCTGCTGGTAGTTCGAATACTAAAACAGCACAAAATAAAAGCATATGGAGGAATGTGAACATTAAAAGAGACATGGTTTGCTAATTTAGGAAAAGTAAGCTTCACCCACATTTGGTTCGAGAACTATTGCGCAAGTTTCAGAACCTTTCCCCAATTAAAATACCAATTGGGGCTCTCTCTTATGCATATTTATGTAAACGATCCAGAAGAAACACCTCATATATTCCTGCATACAAATCGGATTTGAAGGAAATTTGAAATATCAAATTCTCGCCAACGTGAATCACAATTTCTTCCTAATCATCAACTAGGTTTGATCCTCTTCAGTTGCATACCAGTAATCCTGAGCTTTATATATATATGAGATATATCAGAGAAAGGAAGACCAATGAGTAGATGGAAAAGGACATATTTACCTCTGTCAGACGTTTCGTTCCACACATCGAATCATCTTCAGTGATTTTATTTAAAGTCCAAAGTTTTCTTAACTTAGGAACGCAAAATAACAAAAACATGAATAGTAAAACACTAAAAACAAACTTAGGGCTCATTAAATAATGCTAAAGAAGCGAGACTAAAGTTAAAATATGATAAATTATAAAACAGAAAATAAACTCGAATACATGTATGATGCCAAATAAAAATACAAATTAGGTTTTCCAGATAGTCGTTCTTTGAAAAAGTGAACGAGAGAGGAAGATATAATTAACTTGCTAAGTTAAAGAGTTATGAGATAAGTAGGGGAAATGAGGAATCAGACTTGTTAAGTGTTGTTTTTTTTCTTAAATTAGAGTGACTAATATTTTTAACAAGTGGATTGAAGGAGACAAAGAGAGAAAGGAAAATTGTTCTGATGAAATAGGGTGGCCAGGACATTCTGCATGATTTCGTATGTTGAAAAATTCGGGTTTAGTTAAGGGTCTTTGGGTTTATAAAATAATCCAAGATGTTTATTGACCCTCTGTTTAAGATGTAGGTTATTCTGGCCTACGAAGTAGGCAGGCATTGCAGTTGAAACACTTGAATTGATATACAATAGAGGACGCTCAACATCGGATTAATACGCTGCTTATATCAAATTAAATTGGTATTGTAGTAAAGGCTTTGCAAGATTTTCTTAAGGGTACCGTCTAAAGAAGTAGTGGAGGGAGCAATAAATGTGAGTTTAATAAAAATACGCTCTGTTTTGAAACAGAGGTGTACATGTGGGTTAGGCAGATATAGCTTATTGAAGAAAGTTTTGTATACTTGTCAAGTAGGTGTATAGAAAACATGTTAAATGAAAAATATGTTCTGAGAACACTCATATCTTTGTGAAAATCCGTCCAACCTGAGAAAATTCTGAAGGCTTTATCAATTAATGCCGACAATTATGTCTGGGTAAAGTGATTAAAAGTTTCATTGGGTTCACTTTATTTTTACGTCCGTAATATACTCTTCAAGCAGAATCTACTACTTAATGTGTTTTGAACGTGCATTTATCAGCAACAAACAACGAAACGTCACATAACTCGGCTTTGGCAGATTATTTTTTAGCGTGGCAAGTATACTTGCCACTCGTCGTTAATGGATTAAGATCGATCCGTTAAGATTCTGACGATCTAAGTTGACACGATGGAAATTTCAAAATGGTTCGGTCAATGTGACACATAAGAATGTTAAAATGTAATTTTGATACGTGCAAGCGAAAAGTCTGTTTGGATTTCTTAATTAAATTCTCTAAACGAGTAACTGATCTTGTATCGAATTTCTTTTACGAGAAATTTGACGGTGCAAGATTTGTACACTCCGTATTATGTAGAGATTTCTTAAACACTTTAAACGAGTGAATTGGGGACATGAATAAATATCTCAAGTCCAACTAAGCTTTATCAAATTTCTTTAAAGTAGTTTCAAGTTGTCTGAATTAACTTCAGTAAAGACAATAAAATCACTCAATCTCCCTCTTTTATAAATTGATAAGTGCATAGGACTGATTTTTTATGCAAATAAAATGCAAATGATTATAAGTGCATAGGTAGTAATTAAATTGATCCATTAAAATAAATCAATATATGAATCCGGTATCTGTTAGGGATATAGTTTCTACCTTGTTTTTCGTAAAATAGAAAGTACAAAGAGATTAAAGGTTTAAGGCATAGTTTTTACCGTGAATTTCACGGGAAAAAGAAGTATAACCCCGAAACGGGTGTACAAAAGAGGCCGGTTTAAAAGAGTTGTGTACCCTGGTCCTAGGGATAGAGTCCTCTTAAATCACCGAGGAAAAAGTACTTTTCACATGTTTTCACTACCCCTAATTTCACCCATTTTTAGGGACATCTTTACAAAATTGACCGGGTGTCCAATAACTCACGTTAGAATTCCTTCAGGTGAGACTTAGAAGAGTAATAAGCGTGACTATTGGGAGGTGGGTCTGGGAAGTATCCCAGAAACCGAAGGAACGTATTGGAACATTGACGCACACCGACCTAAATTTGCTGGAAAGTGATGACAATAGTAATTCGGAAGATAGTGATGATGAACATCATCAATTTCTTCTGATTAATTATTATTTTCACTTTTCTCATCACCTAAAACTAGTCAATGATCCTCTTCTACCTAACATTATCAGTTACAGTATTAAGACGGTACCAGTTGTACTACTTTTCGATTGCGCTGGACGTTTCACATCTTAATTCCACACTTCAGTGTTCTGCCTTCTCTTTCCATTTCCGCCCCGCCCATTCACAGCCTTTGTGCTACTCTAATATAACCTTAAATTATTTCTCCATTTATTCCATTTCCATATTCACACTTCATCTTTGCACCTTCAAGTATTATCAACAAAAGATATTCCATGTGGCCCTATGCAGACATAGTAATATCAATGAGTTGTATCTAATTTGGTTTCAGTAAAATAAATTTTAACCCGTTAAAATGTTAGTTAAATAAGGATGAGGAGAGAAGGAAGAGGGAGAAGGGAATGAAACAGATAAAACAGAAGAAGAATCTTTATTCAAATCAGACTATCCAATAACTAAGTGTTGGTACTCATCAATGAGTTTTAGAGGTAAACATGGTATTAGCTGCATATAATAACTTGTAAAACTGGGTTGCAGATAAAATAGATCGCCTCAAAGCAGATAGGGGCTAGTTAGTCCCTCGAGAAAAACATAATGATTAAACACTTACATGAGATTATTACAAAAGTAAAAAGATCCAAATCGAAGATTTTTTTCCTTTTTCTTTTACGCATTGATGTGTTTAGAATTATAGTCTCCATTTGCATGAGCAGTTGTTTCGATGATAAAAACACGCCACTTGTAAAGTTTGCAATTTTTGCTTAATAAAAAAAGAATCAATTTTTATGTAAATACTTGTATTATACCTGAAATATTCTACATAAGCCTCATACAACAAAATGTTCAACCTTCACTCTGAAAATCTCGGAACCAGCAAGCAATATTTATGCTGGGCAACGCGCAATGCCATACTGGAAGATCATTGGAGACAAAGTTCGAGACCAGTAGACTTTAACTGCGACGGATTCATAGAAAAAATTGAGCGAAAATGGAACAAAATAACATCCTAATTTTGCAAAATAACTGATGTGTTATGGTCGTCGTTGTGCTGAAAAAAAAGCTTTAACACTTCATATTAAGTGTTTTAAGTTTTCTCGTTGTCCAATCGTGCTGTGTTTTCAGTGTCTTTGCTTGCAAAGTAATTCTTTGATTGATCGTTATCTAATTTTACATGTGTCAATATTTTATTTTGTTAGTTTATTTAGTATAATTTTTTTAATATACGATTGTATCATATGAAATCATCAAAAAATATACTAAATGCAAGCCATTATGTAGCATGATAATTTCATTTACCCACTCATCATATTTTTTAAAATATTTTAATAAAAGCAAATCTTTCTCTTAATTTGCTCGATAGTGTATTACTAAAACAGCATAAAAATATATTTACTACGTTTAGCATTATTTGTGAAAAGATTTGCTTGTTTACATTGTTAGATTATAGTAGGTATTAACGTAGTGTACAGGTTGTTATTTAAATGTAATAAAATCAAGATGAGAACTGGTTTTAACAGTCAAGTACAGACCCAGTTTTGGACCATCATAACATAACATAACATAATTTCACGGATGACAAAAGCCACAAGGGCCTATCAAAGGTCATCCGCATCTGTCAAAACCCACCACAAAAAGCACCATCGCCAGGGAAAGACAAAATCAAAGTCCCCCACAATATAATATAACAGATGACAAAAGCCACAGGGCTCATCATAGGTCATCCGAGTCAAACGGTCTCTTTTTTAAGGCACCCAAACTCCCAGGAAAACTACATCCAGAGGATTGCATTCAGAAACAAGGGTATCACTAATCAAGGCTTGTCAAGAACTAAATCATGCAGCTATAGATATATACAAACAATATTAATATATACAAAACTTAGGAACCATCACAACCTTCCCTTCCCATAAACTCATCCAACCCACTCTTAAATACATTTAGATTTGGACTACCTACTACCCTCTGCGGCAATTTGTTCCAGAAGTCTACCACTCTATTGGTGAAAAAATATTTTCTTAAATCCAACCTACACCCTTGCTTTTTAATTTTCAAGTGGTGACCTCTAGTCCGATTTCCATCATCTAACTCAAAAAACTTGCTAACATCCAATTTATCTATCCCAGAAAATTTTTTAAAGAGCTCAATCATATTCCCTCTCACACACCTCCTTTGGAAAGAGAACATATTTAATACCCTCAGTCTATCTACTATATATTGAAGGTGCCTCAGGGAAGGAATAATCTTTGTTGCCCTCCGTTGCACTAACTCGAGAAGGTTAATGTGGATCCCTATTTCAGCTGTAGGAAGAGCATCAACGCATTTACATAGGCGACTCTTTATATACAACAAAAAGAAGAAGAATGGGCAAGGACATAAGCAAAAACTATTGATAAATGAGAGAATGGGAGTGGAATGGAAGGGGTATTTTCAAAATGGTGTAATCAAGTGATTCCTATCTGCAACGTGATTACCGACCCACATTCTCTTGGCCATTAATATTTTTGCAATACCTTTTTTGGCATTTTAATTATGTTATTTTCCATTCTTCTTCTTTTTTTATGCCCATAAATCGTCGTTAAATGCAATACGTTAGTCTTTCTAATCCGGCTGGGGATTAACTCAAATATTCCGTTAAATGGAATACACATACACACAGAACGGGTCCCAACTAATAATCTAAATTTTAAATAGTTAATAAACTAATGTTCCACTTATCTATAACTAACTTGAACGTACTTCGGACAAAATAGAAAAATAAAGAAACTTCAGTAATGAGAGGGAACTACTAAAATTCAAAGTGGATGTAAATCAACTAAACTGATTTACTATGTAATAGACCTCACACACTTGACACCAGCTTCTATAATATAGAAGTAATATATATAATATATGTCGTGGTAAAATCACTCTATACCATACACTACTCCTATATTATGTGGGGAGTGACTTAATCATCTATTGCAACGAGAAAAGTTTAAGGACT
This sequence comes from Ceratothoa steindachneri, assembly GCA_963969495.1. Classification (NCBI taxonomy): domain Eukaryota; kingdom Metazoa; phylum Arthropoda; class Malacostraca; order Isopoda; family Cymothoidae; genus Ceratothoa; species Ceratothoa steindachneri. The sequence continues at coordinate 211,898,684 of OZ018323.1, read as the reverse complement.
GTTCGTAGGGATTAATGACCGACTAGGAGGTCACACTTAAAGGCGTTGGGTTTCAAATCCTTAATAATCAAACAGAGTGCATAAATGGTTGGCGAGATTTACTTGAAAAAGCTGAGAGTGTCGTTTAAGGTTAGTTAAAGATGAAACAAAAAAATATAATTTTATTTACAAATATCAAAATAAAATTCGTGAATGTTCGAACAGGAAACGACGTCGTCCACGGCAGGATACCATCGCACGTAGTCTCCAATAAATTGGGAGGGGGGAGGTCAGAGGTTGTTCTTTTACACTGCATTTATGTAGATATCGGAGAGGGATCTACGCAGACCGTCGGAACAGGAGAGGAGTAGATTAAGGGGGAGTTTTCCTCTATTGGTATTCGAGATTACGGGAATGTTGTCGCAGAAAAGTCTGGCCCGGGGATGTAGGATCAAGTTCATCCACAAGGCGATGGTTTCACTATAAAAATGGAGCCCACCGAGGCGGAGTCCTTGGGCCAGGCGACACCTTGTTCTCGCGAGGCCACAGCGATTCCCGAAGGGCTGGCGTCCAAAAATAAGCATAGAGAGGAAGCGTGGCTCCTCAGAATGGGAAACCACCTGCGCCTGATGAGGGGAATCAACGGGAGGAAATCTTTGGAGCGTGGAGAGAGCTGTTGCTTAAAGCAAAACTGCTCCCAGAAGAAGCGAATCCAGATCAATTGTCTGACGAAGTTAAGAATTCCTGCAATACTTTGCCAGGTCGGATGTGAGAGCCTATGTGAGGCCGCGATTTTTAGGGTATCACGAAGTTTGTTGCACATCTCTGAACCAAGGGACACTTTTCTTTGAGCCAAATTAATGTGGACCCCAAGGTAAACTAACTGGGAGTAGTGACACTTGTATTTATATTTATATTAAGAGAGGGGGATAAGATCTCCCTCAGACAAGCCTTAAGAGCCTTGAGCCTTCTTAGAGCCTATTAAAAGGATATCGTCCAGATACGTATGGGCGGAACACGATTTTTTCCTAGCGAACACATTTATTTATAACGGCACTTAAGACATCTGCATCAGGTATGGGCTTCCGGCGAATAAATTTGGGACCTTAGTGAAACGGAAGGTAACGGCCGGCGACGGATATTCCGAACCAATGTCTGGGCTTAGAGTGGAGGTTCAGATGGTAGAACCCATCCTTTAAATCGAGCTTGATAGATCGGGCCCCGGCGAGGGCGTTAGTAAGGTCCTTGTGTACGCTGGGCAATTTGAAAGGGGGGGGGGGATTGTAGTCTTCAGAATCCAGGGTGCTCATACCTTAAACCACCCTCACGAAGCCGTTTGATTTTGGAACGGCAAAAGGCTTATGGTATCGCGTAACTTCAGATGTTTCTTCGAGGATTCCGAAGGCGTTCATCTGGTTGATAAGAGGGAGCATTCATTCCGAGCTGGATTGCCAATAGTGATAGGAAGGGTCAATGAACACCTTGAGGCCCGTTTTCTGCATGAAACGGACAGGTTTTTAGCCGTGGAGCAGTCTTCGAAGGAGCCCAAGGGTTTCAAGTCCAAACGGGCGGCAGGGGGAAGGGGTGGTCAGTCCTCGTGGAGAGGGTCTAGGCCGGGGTTTACTCCTTCCCAGTTATCACCCTGGTCCTCGTTGCCACTGTCCCTGTTACCGTTGTTGTTGCGGTTGTTTCCATCGGCCTGTTGGTCCTGTTCATTGGCGTTGTTGACGCGGGCCCGGGTCTCAGGAGGGGAGCTCATGATGTACCTTAGGGTATCACCGTATTCGGACAAATGGTCCGAAGCCGAGGAAGCCGAGTCTGAGGTTGCAGCGTCCACGTTGAGGAAAGTAGGGACAACGAGGCCGGGAAGGAGGATGTGAGCGATGACGTGCTGCGGCGTTCTCAAAGAAGGCTCGGATGTCCACCGGGTCTTCCGCAGCGTGGAAAGGAGGTTACACTTCCAGGGTGATATGGTGATTTAGATTAACGTCTATATACTCACCCACGGTGATGCGGGTGTGGGGTGACTGGAGTGCTCCAGATGGGGCAGGGAGAACTTGGTGCCAGAAGGGTCCGAGATGTGAACGGCCTCGGAATCCAAGCTAAATCAGAAGCGTTCAACTGAACGAGGGGAAAGGAAGGCGAATTCCTGAGAAGTATCCAACCGGTCCCTGTCATCAAGGCCCATCCTCCTGGCAGCACGCTCGACGCGGATTCTCCACCGCCAGTCCACTCCCTCAGTGACGTCGTCGAGGAACCGCTGCGCGACCGCGAGGCCTTTCGCGTGTCGTTCCTCGGCTTCCCTAGCCCATCGCCCATCTGGGCAGGGGGGCGGAAGGATCCATATCGTGAAGAGCCCGCCTGTATGATAGTCGTGTGAGTTCGGATCCCGTGAAGTGCCGAGTCGTTTAGGGTGTTGCCCGAGTCCACTGCCGCCTGCTCCCTGGCTTTCCTCAATGCCACTCCCCAATTTTGATTAATTACGTCGGGGAAAAGGCGAAGGCTATTATGTAGACGGATGTACACGGTGCGGTCGAGACGTGAGCGGAACCTGAATAAAGTGTTAATTCTGTTGTTTTGAAATTGCAGTACACTTAATTATGAGGGAGAGGTATGTGTGTTTGTATGTGTAGTTGGTAGCAAAGGGCATACCAACCTGAGAATATTTGGGAACTGCCGCTTTAAATATATTCTGAATAAAACATAGGCTTGGTCAAGAATTTATAGACGCATTTGACGACCGAACATGACATTCTGCGTTCCAGCATTGACAGTTTAATTAATATTAGAAACTTATCAATTTCATGGACGTCGTCTCTTTTGAGTTATAGAAAAAGTTATATCTGAGAAATATTACCTATCAAAACTAACTAAATTAATTTCCTTCGTTGCGGAATTAGAATGGATAAAGCCTTATTATGTTAAAAAGAGTCCATCATTTTCTCGTTTCAGCTCCAAAAAGGACTAATCCCTATCAATGATTGGTAAAGGGAGTTTAGAATAGGAAGCGAAAGTCAATGTTTAGTTTTAAGGAGAGAAATGACTGCGTTCCTCAATAGAAGAGTGAATTAAAAGAAAAACCTGAATGTAACGAAAATCCATGCTTGAATTTGAAAGGATGTAATAAAAAGTGTGCCGCTCCTCTCCCCATTCCCACTCAAAGATAATCTTCTCTCGTAATAGCCAGGTATTATAGATAAATTTCCTAGATAGGTACAGACGTGGAAAAAAATTTTCAGACACCTCGGAAATTTTAGGAAATTAATTAAATGAAGGATCGCAAAGTTTTTATCTGCATATCAATATAAATATAACAGTGAAATAGGTAGGAATAAATAGCAATGAGTTATCAACAAGCAATCAACAAGAATAAACAGAATACAAAATTTTCCAAATTGTATAATATCAGCAATATCTAACAGATAAGCAGATGGAGTTCTTTAAAAGTTACAGCAACACTGAAATGATGAGGGCATTTATTTTTCGAGGCATGCTCTCCACGATGGTGTGACACCCCCGTGGTGTGATGTTGGCCTAACCCTCAGTGGCACTGCAATTCAGTTGCTTTTCGAAGTCTGGCTGAATCGTTTTGCGACCTCTTTCAGGTCCTGCAAGAGGGTTTTAAGTGACTTCCTATACAGAGACTGGGATAGCCAGTCCATCACCGTGACATTTTTGTTCCGGGATCGCCGTATGATTAGACTCAGACTTGTGATATAGGGAATTCTCCTGTTAGAAAATCACATTCTGGGCATTTCTTGAGAGGTCTCGTACTTAGGGCATCATCTAATTTATCAGGAGAGCTAGCTAGTTTTCTGATTTCATGGTACCATCACAAATGGTGAGACGACCCACCCCTGAACTTGACATGATTCGATTACCATTACATAGCAGTCACCATGAATTACTTTTAGCACTATGTATTATTGATTCTACTGCTCCCCTTGCTTACTGTTGATTCTAATGTTGCCTGTGGTTGCGAACAACTGGAACGTGGACTCGTCGGACTTTATGGCACATACCCACTTAATGATGGACCAGTTGCGGAGATCAGGTGCACAAGTCAATCAACATCGCTTCTGCTGAAGCCTGATCAGCGGCTTTCTGGTGGGCTTTACAAGACTTCTAGCCTTGTGCAAGTAGTCTGCGACAGAGTCTTCTGACGGATACATTAAGCTAGCCCCACTCTGCCCATTCTGGTTGCTGCTGGAGTGCGGTGTTCTTACGATCGCGAAGGCGCATGTGACCCAGAGACCTGTCGTCACGTTGCCTACTGACTCTGGGTCGTCCAGAACGAGGTCGATATTGGATGTTCCTGCTTTCTTGAATCCTCTTCAACACATCGGCAACCCCGCAATGTTACTTAGCTCCTTCCTTTGGGCGATTGATCGAAAACTAAGAACCTCCTCGTGCAGCGCACGTATCCATCCTCTCTCCTGCATAGAATAGTTACGTGTTTTCTGCATCATCATATGACTATCAGATCCTGTCCACATATTATATTGCATTACTTAACCAACCTATTCATACACATACCCAAGGAATATGAAAAATTCAGGTGTCCGAAAACATTTGGCCTCGGCTGTAACTATGAAAATATAAATAAAAATACATACAGATCTTCACATACATTCCTACAATCATACAGATATTCCTTAAGTTTCTATCGCCCCAAATAACCTCACTTTGCTCTTCAAGACACTCACCCTTAATATGAGCTTTCCCTTTCAAACCACCGAGTTCTTTAAAAGCGCCTTTTCAACAACCTTATAGAGGAGATTCCCTCGTTGGTTGTGACAATTCATTAAAAAAAACTTAAGTGTTCTCTTGATTAACACAAACACCGATAACAAAAAATGTTGAAGAAAAGAATGCCGAATTAAACGCTGCAAAGGTAATGCGGAAAATTTGAAGAATAATAATAAACGACAAGATTGTATGAGTAAACAGACATTATACGTGTATTCATCGACCGAAGCTTGTATATAACTTGTAGCCAAAATATATACTCAAAATAGTCATGAAATATCATAAGTGAAACGTTCGATTTTGGATTTACTATCTACAACAGTATTACGTTGCCTATGATCAATAATGCCATTGCTAAATATGTAGAAGGGCAAATAGATGGATACAACGGTGAGAAAAACTACCAATAACGGATTATTTGCGGAGAGATTTATTGCTAAACAACTAGAATAGATTTCCAAAGATATAAAGGGGTAATATAATTAGACAGGAATAACACATAAAAGTCAATAATTTTTATTGGGTAACCCCCAAATTCCGCGGCTCTCTTAATTCAAGAGCAACACTCTATAAAACTAGACAGGAAAACCATTCCAAACGCTAATGGATGTTCTATTGTTAATCATGATGGTAATAATATAAAGTCACGATAGGAAAAATATGCTTGTATATCCTATTCAAGGTGGAGTAGAAAGCATCGATTTGTTTTCGGTAATAGTCTGGATAGTAAGAGAATCCTGAGCGAAAATGAAGGTATCAAAGAATCATTCTGACCACAGCCGACCAATCGGCCGCAACCTTTCGGCTATAGCGGATAAAGGGAGGGTTGGCTCCCCACGGCGCTAGTATGTTTCCGTCTTCTTCTTATCCTTTGTTCTGTTTCTTAATTTTACTTTATTTATTTTGGGGACTTTTTGATTGTCGTTGTTTTGTTTAGTTTAGTTTCCTTGGGAGAATTTTAAAGTAGCCTAATATAGGAATAAAGTTTAATTAAAACGAATTATGCGCTATAGGGCAGTCACCAGAGGGCCGTTGTTAAAAAAATAAATGAACACAGATAAAGAATAAATGGGAAATAAAGCTGTCACAAAACTAGCAATCATATATGTACATCTACCACAATTAGTCATGTCACATCTTTCAAAATGTTTCGAACTAAAGTTAAATAAAATATAAATATTTATATCTTTTCTAAATCCTCGAATAGCCCTGCATGACTGCCACTAATCTTTGCTGTGCCAAGAAATATTATTTTTTTCTTAGACGTTACGTTAAGAAATTAATTATTACGATAAAATTAACAAAGCAACTTCTTAATACGAATATTTTTGTGATTTCTTTTATTCAAAATTAAATGAACATATAAAATTCAGTTTAAGCTGGAAAAGGCGATATTTTCGGAAATTTTGTAGCCGTTGTGCTTCTACCTCGTCCCCTCTCATTATTCCTTTTTTTCTATGACTATACTCTAAACCCTCATTCACTTTCTTAAGGTACCACCAAGAGAGCAGCAAGCAGGCGGCCTAGAATCAACCGCTCATGCCGGAGTTCGCCGGACCGTGCCCCAAGTGCCCTTCATACATCTGTTGTTAGCTTGCTGGTCCAGCGTGCCTGCCACCCTTTCTTTCCAGATGGAGGTCAGCTCTACGAGCCCCATCTCGCTGAGACGCCAGCCATAACCTAAGCCTTTCGTTTTTAGGGATAGAAAAATCCTTCGAGAGCTCGATTTATCTCTCGAGCTGTTGTGCATCTTGTTCTGCCCAAGGCGCCACCTGATTCCCTCTATCGGACATAAAAGTTATGAGGATAGACTAAGGGAATTAGATCTGTTCTCGCTGGAAACCCGTAGACTGCGTGGTCAGCTCATCTTCTTTTTGCTTCTGCTCGGTTTCTTTTTTGCCTATTTGCTTTTGCTTTGGTTTCTTGGAGTTTTAGTTGTTTTGGTTTTGTAGTTTTTTTAATGTAGCCTATTATTAGGATGAAAAATGATTACGGCAACTTATGTATTTGGTGATATGCTAATTAATTATTACGGTGACTTATACCCTTGGTGGCGGTCTCCAAATGGACGCTTTCTAAACAAAAAATGCTGAACATCCCGAGGAGGAGGTTGACGTGTATTATTATTATTTTGGGAGTAAGAATATTTGGTGGGAGAAAGGGCCAGGTTTTGAGGCCATTTCCTCCCAGCGTCTCGGACTACATCGAAGTAGAGCTGCCAAGAAGGAAAATTGTTTGTTCCCTAACTCGACGCCCTAATATTCACGCATTGAGGGCGCCTTCCTTCTTGAATATGAAACACGTTTTGTTACGGCAGTGGCCACTTAGGGTTTTGGCTGCAGTCGCCCTATTGGCACTAAAAAAAAATTCGTGCGGCACTTTTGGAGCCACCACAATTTGGCACAACACGGAGATCGACTACACTCAGGGTCATGGTAATCAGAAGCATAAGTGACACATGTATGTACATGCCGACACATACGGCCCACATGCCCGAACCGTTGGCAATCGAAACAAATTCTCGGCAATTCAAAATAACGCCTTACTGGGATTAGGATGTACCCATCCTGACAAATTGACAAAGTTCCTAGCGTTATTATGCCAGAATTAACGTAGTGGTAGTGATACGAGTTGAGCTGTGGGGCTTAATCACCGTAAAGACATTAGTAACACGTTGCCTTGCTAGTTTACTTTGGAGCTGAGACAGGTCGTAATCCTAAACTCATTAGGTCATAATATATCCTTGACAAAAGTGAGCTGGAATAAGCTGTTACAAAGACTGGGAAATCTGCAAAATAAGAGATATGTCTCGTGCAGCATCGTTTTGGGTGCAGGAAGAGACTACTACAATGTCTCCATGACCACGAGCCCATATACGACGTGGTCCACAACAATGAGATTCGAAAGCATCATTCAAGTCATAGTTAAAAAAAAAAAAAACGAGAATAATCTGCCTCTGGGTCCGCTTTGTTGACATAAGGATCCCACGAGTGGAGAAAACTGGACTGAACAAACTTAGAACTCTTATCGCCAGAACCCTCCTTAGAAGTGTATACTAGCTTAAAAGAGGCAGCTTGGCGAGGGGATTGGAAAGGAGAATATTTTGCCATTGTACTTATATTCGGTTCATACTCTACCTTGAGACTGCCCGCTACGGAAGCCTACAAAGGCCCGGCACAAATGTAACTGTCAAATCGTTCGCCATCAGCATGTAATCTCAGACCGAATATACGGTTCCATTACATCCATATTTCAACCTAACCAGAAGAACTTTTAGGATGGGCTGTCTAAGTTTACAGACGCGGGATAAACTAGATCAGTGGCAGCCTTTCCCCTAGAGAAGGTAAACATAGGATCATGAAGTTGCACGCACTCCACTTATGCCAAAAAACAAAACCTTTAACGAGTCCAAATAAAAACAGGGTTGTCAATAAGGTCAGTCCAATAGAAGGGGGAAGAGAGTGGTTGAACAAGAAAGGAACAGGCAGAGAAAACGTTGGAGGACGAATGCCAACAAAAGGATAGAAAAAGCAAAGATATATGGGGAAGGAAGAGGATATAAATGATTAATACAACTAAGATAATTAGGATACAGACCATATTAATAAGCAAGATAAATAAACTAAAGAGAAAAAATAATCGGACATAGTAAAAGTCCATTTTCTTAAACCTAACTAAAGCACAAGTGGACCCCCATCGCTGCTAGAAGGCTAGAGCTCTTCCACAGTGAGTCTTGAATAACTGCTAGGGAGGAAGTTGGTCGTGTTATGATCATGATATATTCGTATTGTCGTCTCCGTTTATACGAAGCTATCATAGTACCCGGCATTGCCCGGGATAAAAAGTCCTGTCGCAAATAAATATGGATGCATATTGTTTGAAATTCTTATATTGTGCAACGAAAATATCTTTACTCGCTGATTACACTAGGCAACAAATTTTAACTTTTTATTTGTGAATAAGTGTTTCTAATTATTCGAGGGCGCTGAATCCAAATTTGAAAACCAAAATTCTCTATCACGTCTGGAGATTTTGTGTAATGATCCCCCCCTTCCTTCGCTATTTGTTCCGATTAATAAATAAAAAATCTTTTTATTTTGTAATTTTTAAGCAAAAATATTTTAAAAGTGGGGGACCTTCCTTATTTATTCTGGTTTAGGAGAGACAATGTACATCACTGACGAAGTTACCACCCTCCCTCCCAAGTTATGGAGATTTTATTGTATTGATTAAGTTTGTTATGCACTTAAAGTTTAAAGATAAAGAAACTTTGCTGTAGCCTTCTCGTTATTTTTTTTTGTGAGACATCAAAGTTTGTTTTTGTAAAGACCAACAATAATCTCCCATCATATTCGAATTAAATTTTCCTTGTTACCTCGTCTCCATAACGAAAGTTTGTAAAAAATCGAGATGAGAATGCAGAAAATGCATTTTAAGTGACATTCTACATTCCATTTTTTCATAGGCTTCCATCATATTGTTTACTATTTCTCGGTAATTCAGAGATTTAAAATTGCCGAGAAAGTTTTCAGTGACTTCCACAAAGAATGTCTATGCTTTGCATTCCTTATCATTGAGACACAAAGTGAAAACTCCAGCTTTTATTTTTGAATTAGTTAACGATCCTTTGAATTTGGTTTTCAAATATTGAAAGCCTTCACTTCTTTGATCCATACCGTTTACAAAATTTTTCATTAACTCTAATTTAATGTGAAGAGGTGGAAGATGAACTTTTTGTGGATCTACTAGAGCATCATTGTTAACATTATGTTTGCCAACAATGTGTTCTTCTCTGGCTGGCCATTCTCGCTTTTTATAGTGATTTTTATAATCTCTGCTATCCCATAGACCTAAAAAGCACATGTACTTTGTGTATCCCAACTGTAACCCAAGAAGAATTGATACAACTTTCAAATCACAAAGGAGGGAGGCTCCAGTTGTGCTCTTTGTACTCAATAAGTTTCAGCAATAGTTGCATTTATAAATATGTTTCTTGAAGACTTGTAGCGTGGGCTACAGGAATGGCAGCTTTTTCATTCCCATTGTGCAGCTTTAAGACTTACCTTACTAGAGTCAATGAAAAGTCTCCACTCATTAGAATCATAGTCACTGCCGATTTCCAGCATCAAGCCATTAATATTGTTGCAGTAACATACAGTATTTTCTAGTAAATAAAATTTTGATAACTTCTGGTGACGATCTCGAAAGAAAGATACCTTGACATCTGGAAAGAGAAGATTTCTTTCCTGTAACCTGGAGGCAAGTAACTAAGCCTTTTTTTTACTCAGATCTAAATCTCGTACCAAGTCGTTTAAACTTTGTTGGCAAAGTAAATTTGGTTCTGCATTTTGATTGATTGGAATATGTTTGATTTTCTTCAATTTCTCCAGAAATCAATGTAGAATCATCAGCTGAACTAAAATATTCACTTATTGTAGTAGGTGGCTTCGGTACTGGAGTAGATTCATCATGTGGTGCCGGTTTCAACGCTGATGGGCAATTCGGATAAACAATTTTTGATTTGTTTTTCTTTGAAAATCCAGCCACATTTGTTAGGCAGAAATAACAATAATCAAAGTGATTTGAGGGCTCACACCATATCATTGGAACAGAAAATGGCATTGCCTTTCTCTTCCCATGTAACCAAGCTGTCAAAATTATGTTACACTGCGTGCAACAAATATGAGGGGCCCAATCTTTATCCTGGCCCCCTGCTTTGCATCTAAAATAGTATCTGTAGACTTGCATTATCGTTACTGCTGTTTCTATGTTTTCCGTTGTGTCACTGGTGTGAATTGCCCACAAACATAACAAAATATGTTGGGGCTATTTACACATCCTCGTCTAGAACTTGAAACCATGACAAGATTTCAAATACTAACTTGAGCGAGCAAACGATACACAATGTGAGATCCTTATCATAAGGTTCTTATCAGAGCAAAACTTTGATAAGCGTGTTATCTTCTTTACCAGTTACCAGTTATCAGTAGCAGAAAAGTTATGGCAAATAAGTATGTATTAATCTGAAAAAATCTGAAAAAAAAGAACCGGTAATTAGAATTCATTGATATTTGAGCTTCAATATAGTCTACTTTATATATATTAAAAATGTTAATATATATTAAATATATATATTATTTATTAATTTATATCATTATATATTAATTATGTATATTCAAAATTGCATATTGTTACAATATTGAGCAAAAGTGTGAGGTGGCTTGTAAAGGAAAATTCAAATTACACAAAAACTAGACGTGATATGCAAATTCTAAAGATAAATTTGTAATCAGCGCCTATAAATCATCTAGAATCATCTATTTTCTGCTCTGTAACCAAATTTCTGTTCCCTAGTGTTATTTTTCTTATTTGTGAGATGAATGCAGCTTTAGGAGAGTTGCGCACTCTCTCTTTCATATAATATAATTTAATATTATATAATATCCTTACATTGAGTAAGCATTTTACCGCGCAAGCCCGGCACTTAACGCGCTCGCGTGAATGACCGTTAGTTTTGAGCGAACAACGTTTTGGACGCAGGATCAGATCGAGTGTTTTATAGATAGAGATTTCCCTCTATTAGGATGGATTTCTATTTTATGGACACGGAAATATCTAGTAATTGGTACCAATTTAATAGTTTTATTGTGATTGTTGCTCATGCTATTGAATTATAACGAAACAGATATGAATATTATACTAGGAACTTAACTTATTTAGGACATATTGATCGAGATCGATATAAATATTATGCTTATGAGATAGTGTGAAACACACTCACAGCTACGGATGTTTTTGCAACTTTAATAACGGACGAAAACCCATTATTACTCGTGAATAATTTAAATAAGAGACCGCCGCCACGAGTAACACCCTCCCCCCTCCCCTCACACATAACCAATTCTACCGTAACATCGGATAAGAAGGCTATATCTCCTCCTATACTTTTTGAGGACCTGGGCCAAGTGCTCAAAATGTTCTCCGGTAGCTGACTTCTTTATTGAATGCATCAACTAACTGATTCACACTCGTGGCTTAATGAGGTTGTAATACTCCTGTAGTCTTCCTAATTGAATTCTTAAGATTTTTAAGTGTTTCGGTTCCACAAGCTTCATCTGTCAACGTGGGTGATATTCAATGCTTCCTCTTCCTTCTATACAACGGTTAATCTATATTTCGCTGAGATACTTTATGATAGTGTAGGTGTGTTGAAAGACGAAGAATCTTAGAGGAAGCAAAAAGTTGCTTCCCACCAATCTCCTTTTTGCAGATACAATTTTATGAAAAAAGCTCCGGGTTAGCTGGTGCGTTCAAAAGAGCGTTCCTACAAAATTTCAAGCAGTTAGATTAGTGAATTCTCGCTTATCATTAATTGCTAGTCTAATATATTGTTATTTTTTTGCTAATTGTCGAATATTTGACTATAAAGATATGAGTTGCGCATGATTATCTGACACCTCAAAATTCACATTCGAAATCTATTCATTAAAAACTTCAACTTCTTCCTGGAATATTTTGCATCTCTATGTTACTGATGTGAATGGGCAGTGAAAATTAAGGTAGTTCGTGCCTTGCGGAGATCTCTTGCATACTGGAAATTTCAGGGATTCGCAATGAACCCATCGATATAAGCTGGTTGCTATCCTATCGTGTCTCTAACCAGTTCCATGGCCATGGTTCTAGTATATTTTTCCCCCGAAACTTCTTTCCGGGCCTCTTTGATATCAAAGTTTTCTTTTGGAGAACTGTAGATAGGTCTTCTAAACTGTATTTATGAGGTGAGGGGGTCTTTCAATTAATATTTTTCGAGTGGTCTCCTTTCTGCTAATGACTAGAAGTGCAAAGTCAGTCATTGTTGGAACCAAATTGAGTTTCAAGAAAGTAAAGTAGAGGGAGAGGTGACGCCCCCTTGTCGCGGGAAGAGAGCTTGTGTGTACCTTTGACTTTTTGAGCTATTTCGGCGGGGGTACCTCTCTTTTGGGTACCCCTGGTTGGGCTTCCCTTGTCGATTTGGTCGGAAACGAGGTTCCAGACTAAGTGCGTCATTCTTTTTTCTACTATATCCTTCTCCCTTTTCACTTTTATCCTATCTCTTCCACTTATTATATAGAAAGAAAAAACAACAAACAAACAAAACCCTACTACTATCAATTCATTCTCACCCTTTTTTTCATATTTCTATATATAAGGACCTGGTAGCTACCTCATGCGTCAGAAGAGAGGCTTTGGAACCTCTATATACAACGCCAATTGACGCTCACTGGTTGCGAGAGACTAGGACTAGAGGTGTCCTAGGCGTTGGGGCAGGATTAATGGGATGAGGGTAGTGCCCCGTTAACCCCTTCCCTGGCGCGTAATTATTGACCATTCCTAGTGACCGTTGGTGGATGCCTCTAGTAGCATCGGTCCGTGGTGACGGCCCTTTGTTCCCAGGTTAGTTGCCAAGCCAATAAAAAGCCTTGGGTCGAGTCTCTTGGTGTAGCGGGATATCCAGTGAACGCTGCTCCGAGATCTTGGCCGTCGTGAAGGGAACTAGTATGAGTTTAGTACGGGGTGTGCTCCGTTTTTCACCTAGTGAGAAATCGTTGGCCCCTTCGGAGACCGTCAGTGCTGCTTGGTTTGGAGCCACGGCACACCGAGGTTTGATGACTCGGTCGGACGAACAGCAACACATGGAGCGTGCCTTCTGAAAGATCCGAAAAGTTTTCAAAGGATAGGCGGGAGCAACTCACGTGGGGCAAAATCACCCCACCCACTTTTTTATTTACTGATTGGTTGCAAAGCTTCTACTGTCATAAAGTGTTCAAAATGACCGGCAAAAAAGGAACAGGAGCACTCAAATACACGTGCGCAATATGCCAGTGGTGCGTGGACTCCCCGGAGGGGTGTTATTCAAAATGCCACCAGGCCAGTTCCTGCACCGAATGTATTCTAAACGGCCAAATTAAGGAGTTAAAAGAAACATGCAGGGCTTCCGATGAGAGGTCTAGAAAGTTGGAGGAGAAAATAAACAGCCTGGAATTGGAACATGCCGGACTGATTCGCAGGCTCGAGGTCAGGATAGCAGAGCTAACCTCAAGCTCTGTAGTAAACACTGCATCTGCAGTATTACCCCCAGAGCTAGGTCCGCATGCTACAAATAAACTAGCGAAGAAAAAGTAAAAGAAGGGAAAGAAACAGGAAGAAGAGAAAGTTGAAACAGAAGATAAAGTAGAAACAGAAGAAGAGAAAGTTGAAACATAAGATAAAGTAGAAGCAGAAGAAGAAAAGGTAAAAAATAAGAGTATATAGCAAAGGAAGATACGGGGGAAAAGATCAATGAAAAAGAAGAAGAAGAAAAAGAAGAGCAATAAAAATAAAATGGAGAAAAAAAAGGGAACTGAGAGTTCGCTTCCGGAAGGAAAGCGTCAAACCTCTGCATGGAAATGTCCAAGGGTTACCCTTGTTGGCGATTCATAAGCACAAGGTTTGCAGCCCCTACTAGCGGCCCGCCTTTTCACTAGTGTGAAGGTATGCCTCCAGCCAGGACGGGCAAACCACTACATCGGGATAGAGGCTGAGAAATCTCAGATCTCTGAAAATTAAGTCGTTGCCCTGATGGTGAGTGGAAATGACCTCTACCTCCGAGGAGGCAAAGTAGGCCCCAGCGAGAAAATTCTCAGCACGGTCATGGGAGCCGTGGATGACTGCGGATTGAAAACTCGCAGACAGGTCGTTGTAGGGATGCTCCCAAGAAGAAGTTCTAGCCGGACAGCTCACTCAAGAAACGTGACCTTGAACCAGTGCCTGTCCGACCTCTGTACGGCGGAAGAGGCCTTCTTTATGGACCCTTACCGCACCTTTTACGGTCGAAACGACCTCTACTAACGGGACGGAGTTTACCTTTCATTCAAGGGAAAGGCTGTACTCTGTAACTTAATCCATGATGTGGTGGAGCAGACGCAGAGGAGCGTAGGACCCAGAAGGAAGGCGGACATAAGACAGTATGCCCGTGTCACTCCTGGAACGACGTTCTTAGATGTGGCAAAGAGGGGTACTGCCACACAAAAGAAACCAGGAAACGGAAGAGCGTAGGGAGTCCTACACTGGGGGACTGCCTCAAAGTTCTTCTGTTCAATGCGAGGTCATTCAGGAATAAGTTTCTTGAGCTCCGTGGCCTTGTATCAAGAGAAGAACCTGGGATGTTGCCATAACGGAGTCGTGGATAAAAACCTCAAGCCGATATTTTGAATGTGAATTCACGATTCCCGGTTACCAGCTCTTCCTGAAAGATAGGCCAGACAAAGAGGGTGGCGGTGTGATGTTGTATGTCAAGGATACTCTCAACTCGAAGGAATGCAACATCGTATCCGACCATGAACTACTAGGTGTTGACCTAGAGATAGGCCCTGTCAGATACAGGACCCTGGTGCTTTACAGACCCCCTGCCCACTCTTAGAACAGGACAGGAGTCTGTACCAGCTGTTGGGCGAACTTGTAAAAAACAGTGTGTGTATCGTCATGGGGGATTTCAACACACAAGTTGACTGGGAAACCAGAGAACCCTGTGGCGAGAACGCACTACTTCTGGAGTTCGCGAACAACCAGTTCCTGACTCAATGGGTGAGAGAGCCAACGAGAGGAGACAATATCCTCGACTTGGTTTTTACCTCTGAGGATGACATCGTTGAGGACCTCTCTGTTGGCGAAGAGCTCAGTGGCAGTGACCACCGACTAATTAAATTTGTAGTCAAAGTCCCCAAGGCAGAGCTTGCACATAGTAAATCGAGGAAACTCGATTTGAGAAGAGCAGACTTTGCAGGTCTACGCGCTGGACTGACTGACGCGAGGCTAGAAGTTTGCCATGCTTTTGAATACTCGTGGAACAGTGTCAAAACCACATTCATGTGTCTTCAATCGCGTTTTATCCCTCTAAAATGCCCTCGTCGGTCTTCTGTTCAACCAAAGTGGTTTAAACGAGAAATCGGCCAACTGCTTAGGGAGAAGAGAAATGTGCACCGGCAATCGAAGATCTCGGGTGACTTTGACGAATATCGGAAGCTAGCCAGGAGAGTGAAGTCCAGCATAAGGGCGGCTAAGCGGTCTGAGGAACTCCGAGTGGCGAGACTCTGAAAAGAGAATCTCAAGGAGTTTTCTGGATATGTAAACAGCCGTAAACCAATCCGTCGAACGATTGGCCCTTTGAGCAATGAGGAGGGGGCATTAAAGCACTCAGCTGCAGAAAATGCTAACATCCTCAACGACTACTTCTCTTCAGTGTTTACTGAAGAGTGTGGTCCCATCCCCCAGCCAATGGATTCCTACTCGGCGAAATAGCTGGAGGATATGGACTTCCTTGAAGGAGAAATAAAAAAGAAGATCACTGACCTAATGACGAATAAGTCACCTGGCCCGGATGGGTTTCTACCTAAAGTGTTGAAAGAAGTGCGCGATGAAGTGTTACAACACCTGAGCGCAATCTTCAACATGTCAATCCAGACCGAATGCGTTCCTAGAGACTGGCGTGAAGCGGAGGTGACTCCTATCTTCAAGAAAGGCGACCGTAGCCAACCGTCGAACTACCGACCTATCAGTCTGACTTCGATAGTTGGTAAACTCATGGAAAGCATGATGGTGGACAAAACTACGTCGCAATTAGAATCAAAGTTGCTAATGAGGAGTTCCCAGCACGGCTTCCGAAGGCAACGGTCATGCCTGACGAACCTTGTGGAATTATTCCACTTCGTCTTCAGTAAGCACGATTGGGACAAGGAGGTGGATGTGGTCTACTTAGACGTTCAGAAAGCCTTTGATAAGGTACCACATCGCCGCCTTCTCCGGAAAGTGCAAGCGCTTGGCATAGGCGGAAAAGTAGCAGGCTGGATAGAGAACTGGCTAAATGGCTGACGGCAACGGGTGGTAGTGAATGGACAGGCTTCTGAGTGTGTGCCCGTTACTAGTGGAGTGCCTCAAGGTTTTTCCTGGGATCACTAGTATTCATCATCTAAGTCAAAGACATGGACGGTGACATGGTTGCCAAGATTTCTAAATTTGACCACGATACCAAGCTTGGTATGAACGTTGCAAAGGATGGAAATACTGCCCGCCTTCAGGATGATCTTCGGAAGATTGGGGAGTGATCGGACACGTGGCAAATGCCTTTCAACGTCAACAAATGCAAAGTGAGGCATAGCGGCCACCGGAATCCCCAATCACCCTATATCCTTAAGGGCACTGCTCTTGAATCCACCGACACTGAGAAGGACTTTGGTGACCTCAAGTTCTCGAAACATTGTATTGAGGTGGAGAAGAAAGCCCAAAGGGTATATAAATCGAGAGTTCAAATATCAGAATAAGGAGATAGTACTGTGTCTCTGTACAACTCTCTCGTCCGACCGCACCTGGAGTATGCCGTACAATTTTGGAGTCCTTCATTTTGAAAGGACATCGCGAGATTGGAACGCGTACAAGCCAGGTCAACCAAACTGATTCCCTCTATCAGACATAAAAGTTATGAAGATAGATTAAGGGAATTAGATATGTTCTCGCTGGAGACCCGAAGCCTACGTGGTCAGCTTATCGAAGTGTTTAAAATACTTCGAGGCTTTGACATTCTGGACTACGGGGATATTTTCCAGCTCAGCGAGGGGAGAACAAGAAATTACGGCTACATACTTGAACTGAAGCGATACCACCGTGATCTGTGTGGGAAATTCTTCACATACAGTATCTATGGTAGTTGGAACGCACTTCCAGTGGAAGTTGTCAACCGTGAATCTGTTGACCAGTTCAAGTCAAGACTAGATAAAGTCTTGCGAAATCACCGTTAAGATCCTCGCTATTGATCTTCGAGGTTGCCCACGAACACCTTCGAAGATTGCGCCAAAATTACCCTCCTTGTATGGACCGTAAGGTCTTCTAGGGTAATTATTTTCCTTTTGCTTCTTGTAGATATAATTCGAATCGTGGTATGTCAATAATGTGGATGTTGAAAAGGTTCGCCACTAGTACTTGCCACTAAAGTGAATTTAATTATTGAAATAACTTATAAAGAAGTGATTTCTTGATCACATAATAACTAACAAATAATATACATATGTAATTCTATTCTAGCCACTGGGGGGAAGCCAGCTCAACTCAGGGCCGGTCTCATGCCCGGATAAATAGGGAGGGTTGGAGTCAGGGAGGGCATCCGGCCGTAAAGTCCCTGACAAAACCTTAAATGGATGGGTCTTTTTATAGAATGAGAGTAACGCTAGAAAAGTATTAAAGATGTTTGTTTTTTGTAAAATACGTTTTATCTAAAAACTCTTGATCTTTTGATTGTGAAAATTTCCTTTAATTTACTTTTACGATATTGATACACAAATGGTTTTGGTGGAGACCTAAAAGGGGTTTCCACAAGGAAGTAAAATAATGAAAAACATAAGTTAAAAATTAACAAATTTATATGCCCATTAATAACGAAATATCTCTACATATTGGTAAAACAAATATATTTTTTTAATTTTCTAAGCACCGTTTCCTTCCACATGTCATCCATTTCTTTCGAAGCACACTTGAGCCTTTCACCAACTGTTGATTTTCCTTAAGTATATTGACTTTGAGTGTGATACTTTTTTTAACTGGCTTATGTTTTCTGCTGGAGTAGAATGCAATTTACTCTTTAGCTGCTCCCATAAGAAGAAATCGCACGGTGTAAAATCCAGGGATCTTTGAAACCATTCATTTGCATGATTTACCGCGACAATGGGATTCCTAAAAAGGTTCTCTTTCTTTTTAATACAGCAAGTAGTCTATAAGTTGGGGCTCCGCCCTGAATCCACTACATATATGGAATTGATTGCCTTAAATAGGGAGGATTATTGGGATAATCCGTTCGTTGAACATGTTCGGGTAGGCGGCTCCAGTGATATTAATTTCTATTTACAATGGGCCGACAAGATGGCCATTCTTGCACAGAGACACTAAGCCGACAAATACGTCTTTAATAGTTGAATTCTGAGGGATTCTTCAGCGGCGAATATTATGGCAATTTACCTTTCCATCCATGCAAAAGGCTTCCTCGTTAGCAATTAAAATGTTGATGAGAATAGCAGGCTTATCGAGAAGCCATTCTACGAATTGTTTACGACGAAGAAACCAGTTTTAAGAAGTTTGTGCTTTGCATGCATCTTTATAGGGATGCCGTTTTAAATCGTGTTTAATAAAGCGGTTAAATGTTGATCATGCCAATTGAAAGCTATTCTTCCTAATTAATACGTTTGGATTTTGAAGAAGTGCCATCCGAACATTTTCAATATTTTTTGTTCTTCTTATGATTTTCATACGACTTAAACGATGTTTGTTTAGATTTAAGCATGTTCCTTCTTCTTGGTACTTCTGAACTTTTTTTGCAAATAGCAGGTTTGCTTGGTGGATGCCTATCAGGAAAACGTTGCTCAAATAAATCTAGTACTTGTTTAATTTGCCAGTCCTGATAAACTTTATGATAAAAAATACACGTTGATATTATTTTGTTAATTAGTTGATAAAAGTGGTTTGCTGAAGTAGTCTTTTCTGTAATGCATAAAAACTACTTGGCAACGTTCTAACTTGCGAATAAAGTTTTTAATATTTGGACTTAATTACAACTGATAAATTTGGCGGTGAGCTCTCGCCTTTCTTCAGGCATCTTCAGGTGGTAGACTTTTTCTTCTTGAGGCGATGGTGATGTTCTGTTTCCATAGGAATTGCCTCCTTTACAGTGAAGCGGTTAAGCGACTTATTAAGGCACCATAGAACGCACCAAGCTTCATTTTTCGTTACAATAATTTCGTTTTTATATCAAACAAATTAAAAAATGAAGAAGAAATATATAGCAAACGGAATAAATAATATAAACTCTTTTACCCGTTAAAGAAAGTGAAAATATGTGACGGTTTGTACCTGTGCCAAAGCGCGCTTTTCGCTTTTTAGGCGATTGCATTAACCCATCAGCTACCATTCAGACACCCAAAATGATGCTTGAAGTGAGCTTAGAGGCAGAGCAGTGTAGTTAAAACCCTTAACGTTAGAGAAGAAAGTGTTATTAAGAGAGACACACGGGGATCATAAATGTCCGACAAATCGCAATTACACATAACACGATTATATATATATATATATATATATATATATATATATATATATATATATATATATATATATATATATATATATATATATATATATATAAATGCAATGCCCTGCAGGAAAAATGAAAAGGGACTTCCAAATACTATCGAACTTGATTCAGTTCATTTTCAAGGATAACTACAAGAGAAAATAATATAATAAGGGTATATATGAGCTAGTAAAAGATAAAGGGCCGCCTCTAAGGCAAGAAATCACCAATGAGGAAGTAGGAGAGGGATGGGTAAATTCACATTAAGATTTAGCTATAAGAGGAACATAAGTCAAAGGTAATTTCTTAAAGAAATTAGCTTTGATTTATGTTCCTAATTTTTTGCAATTTTCATTTTTATGGGAACCCGATTTGTCAATTTAATTATTGCATTGATTTTGTTTTAACATTATTTTATTTATCTTCCTCTTTCCTTGTCCCTCTCCCCTTCGTTTCAATTTACTTTTCGTGTTTCTCTTAATCTCCCTCTTTAGACTATCGCTTTATCCGTTAATTGTTTTAACCCTTTCGGCCCATTCAAAAGTGCATCGTTGCCGCTGAAAGAACATTTTGACGTAGTTAATTAAATTTTTTATACAACCATCTCGATATAACATTTTAATCACTTAGATCACTAATTTACCTTTCATTGGCAATTGGAATAACAAATATATTGTTTTGTTGCTTCTTTCAAATAATAAAATGTATGATGCAATAAAGAGTATAGGAAGGGGCTTAACAAAATTTGTAGAAAAATAGGATAAAATTTTAAAAAGTCTACATTTTATTTTTCAACAAAAGCTCCGTTGAAGTCAAACAAATTTACCAGCGATCATACCATTCTTCATTTAATCAATTTCTATAAACAGATGACTCTGAGAATTAAACTAAATTAAAACAGCATTTTTTACCATCATCTAAAGAAGAAAAAAGTGTGACCTTTAGCGCGTGTTTTAAGGTTTGAAAACAAAAGAAAAGTCGGATGTGACTATGTCAGGGCTATATGAGTGATGGGAGGATCAACTCTTAACAAAGTTCTCGGAAACTTGACTTTATCAAAGAAGGGAAATGAGCGGGGCCCTTATCCTGATGAATGAAGACACTTCTATGAAGTTTTCTGGGGCGCTTCTCCGCCCTAGCTTTGAGATGTTTTCTCAAAACACTTTTGCAATAAGTAGCATTGATGGGTCATTGACGTTGAGAAAGTCATTAAACATTACACCTCTGGCATCCCAATAAACAGTAGCAATTACCTTTCCTCCTGATCGTTCAGACTTTGCTTTGATAGGACCTCTTCCACTTCTTCGTAACCATTGTTTACACTGCTCTTTGTCTTCCGGATCATATTGATAAATCCAAATTTGCAAGATGAAATAAACTGACCGTGCCGTTATGTTAAATGTGCCTGCTATCATTACCATTGTTAATCGACGCTCCTCCTCAAGTAGTGCCCGCACACGATTGAATTTTTCTTCCCTTATTGATGTTGTCGGTGTACCAGTGTCTATGTCGTCTTCAGCCTCGTGTCTTCCATCTGCAAAGCGATTTAGACATTTCTAAACAGTAAACTTTCTAAATTCACTTTCTCCATAAACTTTTACTAATGCATCAATAATCTCACCCTTCCGACAACCAAACTTAGACAGAAATTTGATGTTTATTCTTGCTTATTAATTAGGCTTTAATAGAATCCATGGTACTATTTTCAGGTCCAAAGTTAAAGTGCTGCCATGTCATTGGAAATGAAGCCAAATAATTCCTGTCTAGGTGACTAAGGTCTGAGTAATTATAATAATTGTTAGTGATATGACCATTTTCTTGTAATATTCGTTTATTACGAACTTTTTAAAACCCCATGTATAATGTCTGTGGGAAAATATATATATATATATATATATATATATATATATATATATATATATATATATATATATATATATATATATATATATATATATGTATATGGAGTATCAGGTAAATAGATACAAATTGTTCACGGGAAAAGAAAATAAGTTGTGTACCAAACTAAACAATATCGGGTGTCCCAGAAAAAAGTTAACCGTCATTTGGATTAATATAACTCAAAACCTATTGGAGATTTGGGGGTCCTGTAAAAGATGTTTGATTTACCAACTATTTATCTGTCGATTCTGGAAACTTTATTAAATTCCCTTTTATGATATTAATACACTAATGGGTTTAGTGGAGGCTATCAAAGATATGTTTGCCTAAGGAAGTAAAATGAAACAAAGTCTAGGAAGGCTAGGCCACCGTGCACTTTCAAGAGAAGCATAGGCAGCCTAGGTCACTGTGTCATTCTTGAAGCAAAGCCTAGGCTATTTTACAGTGGTTTTCCAGCCACGCTGTGGTATGGTCTCGTCATTATTGCTTACTAAGCAAATCTGTAAAAGTTTACTTCCGTAGAACCTTTTTAATCATGCAATTAACAAAAGATCAACGCGTATTTGTAGTCACAAAATTTATTAAAACTGGGAGTATTAAACAAGTACAAGATTCATTTGAACAACGTTTTCCAGGTAGGCACCCACCAAGCAACCTCATAATTTGGAAAAATGTTCGCAAATACCAACATGAAGGAATATGCTTAAATCTAAATAAAGGTCGTTCGGGTCGTATGAGGACCATAAGAACAACAAAAAATATCGAAAATGTTCAGATGACACTTCTTCAAATTCCATCAGTCAGAAAGAATGGATTACAATGGTCAAAGTCATCATTTAACCGCATTATTAAACATGACTTTAAAAAAATGGCATCCCTATAAGATGCATGCAAGACACTAGCTTCTTGAAACTGATTTTCCTCGTCGAAGACAATTTGTCGAATGGCTTCTTCGTAAACCTGCTCGTTTCTTGGAAAACATTGTGATTGGTGACGAGGCAGCCTTTTTCATGAATGGAAAGGTAATTAGCCATAATATTCGGCAATATGCACCGCTGACTCCCCCCCCCTTCCCCCAGCGCATTCAACTTTGACGCATGTATTTGTCAGCAGAAAGTGTCTCTGTGGATCGGAATATGCGGGAATGGCTATCTTGTCGGCCCATTGTTTTACGAGAATAACTTGAATGGTGCTGCCTACCTGAGCATGATCAACGAAAGGATCTTCCGGGAACTCCGCCAGATTTATGTCAATTAATTCAATAGACTTTGGTGGATTCGGGACGGCGCACCAGCTAATAGACAGCTTGCTGTAAAAACAAAACTAAGAGAAACGTTTGACAACCGCATTGTTGCACTAAATCATGCAATTTAATGGCCCCCAAGATCCCCTGACTTAACACCGTGCGATTATTTCTTATGGGGATATCTAAAGAATAAAGTGTATTCTACTCCACCACAAAGCATCAACCAGTTATTATTATTATTAAAGTTCCAAGCCACAACCCCAACTGGAAGAGCAAATAGCTATAAGCCCAAGGGCCCCAGCGGGGAAAGAAACCTGGTATAGAAAAAACGAAACAAAGATTAAGAAAAACATAATAAATAAATAGAAAATTAAAAAAAAAAAAAAAAAAAAAAAAAAATTAAATGCTATAATGTTAAAAATATTATAATATTATATATGTGTGGATAATGAATAAAATATTAAAGTTATAAGTTTCTGTTAATTAAAAATGTATTAGCACCCACTTTAAATTTCTGAAGTTCCAAGGACTCAACAACAACACTAGGAAGTTCATTCCACAGTTTAGTTGTGTTAGGAATGAAACTTCTTGAAAACTGTGTTGTGTTGAATCTCATAGGCGTAAAGGCCCTACTATTGGCATTTAGTACACCTCTGGTAACTCGTTGAGGGGCATATAAATTGGGCAGATCGTGATGCAGTGGATGATCTGCATTGTTAAAAATTTTATATAAGATGCATAAGGAGCTTATTGCTCGCCTGTGCCACAGATCAACTTTGAGGTCAGGAATTAAAAATTTTATTGCTCTCAAATTTTTATCTAATAAATTAAGATAAGAGTTGGCTGCCGAACTCCAAACAGGGGCACAATATTCAAAACACGGAAGAATAAAAGCATTAAAACAATTTTTAAGAACAGTCTGCTCTCCAAATACTTTGTAAGATTTCCTCAAAATGCCAATTTTTTGAGCAATAGAGGAGGAAATAGATCGAATGCGATTCTCAAAAGTAAACCTAGAGTCAAGCATAACTCCAAGCAACTTAAAAGAATCACATATGGAGATGGGAATGTTATTTATTAAAAGATCTGGATGGGGAGGATCTAGTGTTCTGGATCTGCTAACAATCATACTCTGGGTTTTCTTTGCATTTAACTTCATGCCCCATGAAGTGCACCAAACATTTATCTTAGCCAGATCTCTATTTAAAGACTCTGCAACCGATGCTCTCAACTCAGGAGATTGGACTGGGGCTATTAGAGTAGCATCATCAGCATAGGCTATAAGTCTATTTTCCAGTCCAAACCACATATCATGGGTATATAATATAAACAGTAGAGGACCAAGAACACTGCCTTGTGGTACACCAGATAGCACCTCTCTCTCATCACTAAAATTATTGTCAACATAAACCTTTTGATGTCGATTTGTTAAAAATTGTTCAATAATATTTAAAAATACACCACCTACTCCCAACTGCTTCAACTTAAATATCAGGGCCTTATGATTGACACGGTCAAATGCGGCACTGAAATCCAGGCCAACTAAGCGAACTTCTTGACCAGAGTCTAATGATTTTTGGACAATGGTAGAGACTGTGAGAAGTGCATCACAAGTGCTCAGACCCTTACGAAATCCAAACTGTAAAAAGGGAAACAGACGATTAAGCTCGGCAAATGTACTTAAACGTTTAGCTAGTAAACGTTCAAAAATCTTAGATAGAACAGGAGTTATAGAAATGGGCCTATATTCAGTAGGGTTAAAACTACCACTTGCACTTTTACATAGTGGAGTGATGTTACCAATTCTCCAACATTCGCAAAAACTACCACTCCTCGCCACTTGAAGTCAATAGACTTAAGGAAAATCACAAGTTAATCAAAAATGTTGTTCAATCAATGCGATCAAAGGCGCAACTGTGCTTGGAAAGAAATGGAGGGAGGACATGTGGAAGAAAACCGTGCTTAGAAAATTAAAAAATGAATTTGTATTACCCATATCAAGAGGTGTTTTTGTTAAAAATGGATTTAAATATATTTGTTGATTTTTTAGTTCGAAGTTTCATTATTTTACTTCCTTGCGCAAACATAATTTTGATAGCCTCCACTAAACCCATTAGTGTATCAATATCGTAAAAGGGAATTTAATTAAATTTACAGAATCGACAGATAAATAGTTTTTAAATTTGTTTTATTTTGCAGGACTCAAAGATCTCTAATAGGTTTTGAGTTATACTAATTCAAAGTACGGCTAACTTTTTTCTGGGATACCTTGTATATACTCATGAGAATTTGCATGTACGTTACTGTACTTCTTTGAATATATATATATTGGCAAAATCATCCTAACCTGGATGCATATCCTGGTTATGGTCTCCTTGTCAAAGAATGACAGTACCTCGCAAAGGCAGCTCTGGGAGATCCTAAAGTGCGGGCATCCTTGCTGATATGCTTTTCAACATAGCCTCACAAGAAATAATATAGGGGTTTGTGGTCTGTGGAGCTGGGTGGGCACAAGTTTTAGGGTCAGTGGTGAGGGACGTTGTTGAACAACCACGCCTGTCTCTTATTTACTTTGTGTGGGGGAGCAGAGTAGTGCTGGAAAACGTAAGGTCTTTGCGCAGCTACTTGGTCCATCTAAGGCTTAACTGTAGTCTCTCGCACCTCCATATAATCTTCCTCATTAACCGTAAGGCTCTGAGGAAGATGTGAACAGGCACAACGTGGCGCAGGCTGCTACCAACACCCCAAAGCATCAATAAGGCGGGAAATTTGATGTGCATGACAGTGGCGACATCCGATGGGTCTTCGGCCCGTTCACCTTCCTTTCCTCCACGATTTTTTTCTCGTTGGAGAAGAAGCTAATAGGCCGGCGCCATCGTGCTTGATGTCGTTGATTAGTGTTTGTGCCTTCACTTTACGGCTTTCCTTGGTTGTTTGTGAGAAGTTAGCGCCTCTTCAACACGACGAGTGGTAGCCCATGCTCTAGTGCGCAGCCGATCTCCTCAGAGATCGCGGCTGCCTGACATTGGCAATGAATTTCTCTTTTCTGCTGGTATCAGAGCGACGCTTGTGATATTGTCGTTTGGCGTAACTTTTTCATTAATCTCAGCCTCTTAATACTTCCATTTTACTTTGTAAACAAGGTTCTTTGGTAAGTTAAAAATAAATTCACCATTTCTTTCACACTTCAGCTGGCATTTTCAAAAGAAAGTGCGTAGGCTGTTACCCGCATGAAAGCTAAACTCTTATTGAGCGTTCTCAAGGTCCAGTAACCTACATTGCTGCGTTACTAATATATTATATATATATATATATATATATATATATATATATATATATATATATATATATATATATATATATATATATATATATATATAGAGAGAGAGAGAGAGAGAGAGAGAGAGAGAGAGAGAGAGAGAGAGAGTGTGAAGCGACGCAAGTATTTCCACACCTAAATTTTCAATATTTCGTGAAATATTTCCTGTTTTTGTCTTGCTATAAAACTAACATGAAACTCAGTTTCATATATTTAACATAAGAAATACACATAAGAGAGTTCAAAAGTCAAAAACCCTTTATTGAAGAAGAATAACACAGATTTCATCTTCAAGCTCATATATAGGCATGCTAGTTAGCATGCTTTTCGAGCAACACACATTACAAACACACAATTTTAGTTAAATTATAGACAAAATATTCGTACGACACAAAAATATCCTAAATATCCAAGACTAAAAATCGAATCATCGACATAATATTTTTATAATAGTGGCAAAATGGACGTATTATTTAAAGGATGATGAAACCGTAATTGCAAAGATTCAGTGCCAAATCACAAAATTAGAGTAATTAAGAATTGGTTATATATTATAGGGCATGTTATAGATTAGCAAATTAACAAACTCCAACTGATAAAACTTTGCAAGGACATGATTATATTTTCAAATTTTATAAAGAATGAAAGAACAGATATAATTACATCATTAGAACTCTAGGTCAAGAATGTGGCGGATGGACAGCAGATATACGAGAGCTAATGATAATCCCTAAGCATGGGGGGCAGGTTAATAGGAGTGTCGTACACTCATTAGAACAATTACAAGAACATAACTGGACGGACAGCCAGACAGACATCATGATTACTGCAATTTGAGAAATTTGCCAAAAGAACAATTTAAAAATGTACAGAAAGTATATGAAGCGTCACTAATCCTGATAAGAGTCTATGAAATGTTTTGTTAACATTGTTTTGAATGAACCCAAGGTTCTCTGTTTCCTAATGGTCAGGATCACCGAGTTCCATATATTAGGAGCAGCTTAGCTCAACGATCGCTGTATCAACAGCAATCGCTAGAAACCTGACGTCAGATTATGCATATTTCGAGTTTCCTAATTATATAAGGAGTACTGAATGTCGTCGCGGGCTTGCCTCTTGTAAGCGTGGATGGTCATCAACTATAAATGGAGATCCGAAACTTTGAGTATGTGGTCTTGTGAAATAACGGATCAGTGTGGGCTAGATAAGACCGATTGGTTATAATACGTCTAATTTTCCTTTGTAATAAGAACCATTGAGAAATATAAACATAGGTACCACCCCAAATAATATTACAATATATTAAATAAGGATAGAGGAGACTATAATAAAGATTGATCAGAATAATTTCAGGAACGCACGATCGTTCTTAGATTTTCGAACAGATGTACCAAATCTGTTTATCAAACCTAAGGTGGTTATCGATTTGAATCCCAAGAAACTTACCGGTGTTCTCCAGATTAACAAATTAACAATTACATTATGGTTATCTACATTATGTAATCTATTATTAAGCATGAAAGTTTTGTCAATATTCAATGAGAGCCCATTTTTTAGCAACCAGTTTTGAATTTCTGTGAGTTCTGCGTTAACATTCTCAATTAATGTCCCCTAGGTAGCATGTGGTAAGGATAAAGTTGTATCATCGGCCAACAGTAAAGTGGATAATTTTGAAGCATTTGGAAGATTATTTATGTAAAACAAAAATAACAAATGTCCAAGAAATGAACCTTGTGGCACACCTATATTTATAATGTTCTGTGAACATTATAAATGGTCTAACTCGGTTGGACAGATACGATTGGAGCCATGTAAATTATATGCCCCTGAACCCATAGCGATGTAATTTAGCAAAGACAATTTTCGGGTTTACAGTGTCGGAAGCTTTTCTTAAATTAACGAAAATACTAATGAAGTGGTATTTATTATTAAGGCAATCATAAATATATTCTGTTAAACAAATTAAAACATCGAGTGTCGATTTGTTTTGTTTTTAAACGGAATTGTCGCCATGATATTAATAAAATTTGACATGAATACAACCATACTGTTAGCCCTACATCGTTCAAATATTTTGCTCCATGTGTGGAAGGACAAAATTAGGTCTATAGTTTGATACACTTCGGCTGTCCCCACCCTTGCGTATGAGTGTAACACACGCTATCTTCAGACAATCTGGGAACTGACCAGTTTCAAAAGAAATGACCAATTCATCTATAAGGAACTAGCACGTGTTTCACTTCTTTAAACAGGTTTACAGGCAATATATCACGCCCATATGATGTGTTCTTTAGCTTACCTATCATTTCATCACATTCGTCAAATGTCAAGGGACGTACGAAAAATGAATTTTGCCTAAGAGGTGCCAAGTTGTCCAAAGGAGAATCATGACACGCTGGTATTTTACGGTCGACATCTATTGCTACGGTTGAAAAGAAGTTATTGAAATGGTTTGCAATCTCCTCGGAATCGCTAATTTCAACATCATTAATTAATAAAGAGGGAATTTTTCTACTGACGTTAATTTTAAAAAGTGGTTTATTTATAGTTTCCCATATTTTCTTTATTTCCTTCTTCTGTGAAGCAAATAATTGGCGATCATATTGTTTCTTACATTTCTATAAGAGGGATGTTAACATATTTTTCTATCGTTTATTCACTTCCGCTGTAACCGAGCCTTGTTTATGTAATTTAAAATATTTTGATCTACAATTCCTGGATCTTAGTAAACAGATGTTATCCATGGCTTCTGAATTCGCTTAATAGAGACAAATTTAGTTTTAGGTGGAAAACATTCGAGCTACATAGAATTTATGCGCTTAATAAGGATGGAAGTTCTGGAATTTAAATCAGTAACAGAGTAAAGGTTTAAACTTTCACAAGATAACTTGGCCAAATATTTTGCTTTATTTGAATCAAATTGTTCATGGAAGGTTATTTTAATCAGCTTACATTGTTTGAATGGTATAACGAGGCGTATGATGATGTACAGTGGTCGTAATATTGGTTGTGATTATACCGCTAAAATGTACATCCAGAATATTTATCCATATATGATCCAACAAGGAAAGATTAGGTTGTGAATTGGAAGGCAGAAAATGGATGATTTGAGTAATAACCGAAAGAAAATGAATTACTTGTAAATTTGAACAAAAATATAAACTGAGGGGGAATTAAGAAGATTAATATTTATATCACCTGCCAACACTATTTTATGAGCGGCTAAACAGCGGTCTTGAACCATATTGTCTACTATAGTTGAGAAAAGTTTCCGAGGTTCAAAAGAGCTCTGTACACTGCAAATAATACAAATGTTGGTCCGGTAATTGATAGTTTAACAACCAAAGATTCAATAGTATTGCCATACATGTACATTGAGATTTTTGAAAGTTTCAACAGAAATATTTTGACGACAGAAAACAAATATCCTCTCCCCTTCCTCTTCCTTTAATTTGATGATAGGAAGTGTAACGGTCAAAACTAGCAAAGGATTTACTATAATCATCTAACCACGTCTCTATCAAAACAATGATGTCGTGGGCAGAGGAAAGTGAATTTAAGGTCGAAATAAAATGTTTGCTATTTGCACGAAAACTGCGAATGTTCGAGTTAAAGAAGGTTATTTGTGACCGGTTTAAAGACTTGGATATTAAGTTATATTGATCGATAGAATAGTATTTTGATTAATTTGGGTGATCTAAGCAGCTAAAAAAATGTGTTAAAATAATTTGGATCGGGATCCAAATGTGTTAGAAAATCGTAATTCTGTGCCGCGATGGTAGAACCTAAATCATTTAGCATCTTTTGAAATGGATGTAATAGACCATGTGTTGGGACATCATGATGGTACACAAATGTTTAAAAATTGGAAACTATTCGCAGGCATAAAACGGATGGACAGGCAAAAAGACGGTATACTGCAACATATTCATAAGAAAAGACCCTGACATAATACTAATAACTGAACACGGAAAAGACACAAGGACACAGAAGTAAAAATACCCAACTACATGGCTTTAATGAAGAATTGCACTAAGGAAACGTACGACAGGGTTGATTTTGCGATATAGAGAGACCTAATGTTTAAACTTCTCCTTAAACTTGAAGAAACCTTTTTGGCGATCGGAATTC
The DNA here is from genome assembly GCA_963969495.1 of Ceratothoa steindachneri. Lineage (NCBI taxonomy): Eukaryota > Metazoa > Arthropoda > Malacostraca > Isopoda > Cymothoidae > Ceratothoa > Ceratothoa steindachneri. The sequence goes on along the minus strand of OZ018323.1, from coordinate 211,868,234 downwards.
CGAACCTTGTAGGAGATCTTGTGGTAGCAGCTGCCTCCCAGCCCCAAAGAAGAACTACTTGCCCCATTACAATTTCAACGTGCTATTTGGCCACCAAAGGAAAGTGTTTCTCGGAGGCGACCTAAATGCAAACCTGAGGGCAGCAAGATACACCGGAACAAACGAGAGGGAAAGGAATCTGGAACCTCTTACTCGACCGTAATAGCCTCTTAAGAGTTGCACCCGACTTCCCCACATATGTTACATAAACACAGCTACGAGACCAGACAAATCCTGACTACCTGCGACTTCCCATTCAATCACCATAGCATACCGGGACCGCCTGTCCCTCGCGCCCATTCAGGTCCAGATTCCACTACAGAAGTTCGTCGCCCGAACTAACTGGAAAAGGTACCTGGAACTGCTGATCGCCTATCAGCCAGCAGACCTATGTGAGGAAAATCTCGAAGAACTAGATGCTGTGTTGGAGACTAACCAGCATGATCATCAGGGCAGACAACCTGATGATGCTCGGTGTCGTCGTGGCTTCGAATGGAGGGAAGATGCCGCCAGTGTGGTTCGCGGCCGGTTACGAGTTCACTGCGGCCTATTACAAGGACATCATGGCTAAGAAAGTCCTGCCCTAGGTGAAGAAGTTCACAAAGAGAGCTAACTATATCTTTCACAGGACGGTGCCCTGGCACATACGGCCAAGATCGTGCAAGTGTGGTTGTGTTCGAACATGAACTTTTGGTAGAAGAAAGTTTTGCCCGCCGCAGTCGCCCGACCTCAATTTCCTCGACTACAGTGTGTGGGCCCACGTCGATGGCAAGGCCTGCAAGGCTGCCACAGCAACGTCCATGAGCTGATGAAGTCTTCCGTCAACCGCGTGTGGTACAGCATGAGGCATGACATTCATGTCTAGTATGGGACCCGCACTTGCCTCCGAGGGCCGCCGTATAGATTAATATTACAATTTATACACATATTTAGATGTTAAAACGATAAAAACGTGTCAAAACCTTCATTGTGTCCTTTGCTTAGAGCGTCGTAACGAGTGAAACAGGACATTTCCAATATCTGATACATGTGGGTAAAGGATATTTCTTAAAAGTAAAATAATACATCTTCTAGTTAAGGTGGTGTATACGGATATAAATTCACATTATATTTTGGCATGCTCCTCTCATAATTGTTAGACAAAGGTTTTCTCACTCATTATATCGAATTTTGCAATCAACTGGAGCCAATTAATTAGAGGTATTTATTTCATAAAATGTTTCTTATTTACAGTCGTTTTCTGTTACTATTATGCCAAGTCTTCCTGAAATACGAAGCTCCATTCAAAGGATTTTGTCCCTCATTCTCATCCCTTTGTTGATGTGCCACAAGGTTTAGGCCCTTATAGCAAGTCATTTTCATATGCTATCACATTGGTATTGCTAATGGTATTACATCGAGAACCCCCATCTTTAGGCTCATTAATGAATATAAAAGGACTGGATACACTCCTCTTAAAAAGTCTTTGGGATGCCTAAGAGCTATAAATGAAGGCTAATTTCGCCTCCTGGTAAGGTCCAAGTGCAAGGATCGGGTTGCCTCCAGTGATAAGCTTGGTCACGATTGCAAAGTAGCATGTGTGAACGTTTCAGCGCGCAAATTGAAGCAGACTTTTTGACAAAGTCATTTTCATATGCTATCACCTTGTATGCCTATATTATACAGTACAGCTTTTCAAAGTAACCCCGCTACGTAATTTTAACCTCTTTATCCATCATTCATATTATAATCTTTTCTTTCACATTTCTTAGCATCCTAACTAACTTCTTTTTCCATTCAGGTCCAAATTCACTTTTCTTCCGAATGGATCATTTGTCGTTTTTAGACTCAGAAAAATTACTTGGTTGTTTTGCTTCGAGGTAAATTCATCTCTGTTAAATATCCAAGTTATTTTTCAAAACTGATAAAAAGATAATGCAATTGTTAAAATAACAATGAAAATTCGAGTTCAAGTTATAGCATTTGGCAACAATTATTGATTCAATACATCAAGGAATAGAGTCGATCTTACAAGTTTTGGACACGGCTACGGGAATTTTCATTCATTCCCAAAGCAGAATTTGTTTCAGCTCTTTTCGAGATTCTGGCGTGGAAAAGCAGCTTCTTATTTGTCTTTTCAAAACACTTTTTTTTCTATTTTGTTAAGATTAAGTGATTGAATGCGGCCAGTCCTATGAGATACAGCTTAGCTTAGTGGAAAACCCACTTCTGATTTTAGCGAATTTAAGCCATATCGGGGGTGGTAAGTCACCGGATAGTGTTGAATTTATGTCGGCTACCATACGGTGGAAATACCCGTGGTTCGGATTCCACGTTAATCGGTAGGTCTAGAATCCAGTGAAAAATGAAAGGCATCTTAAATGAGGGAGGTAGGTTTCAAAACCTTTCACCAATTTATTTTATCGTCTAGAGACTCCTCTTTTGTTGTTTCCTAGAGTGGTCGTAGTCCTGGAAGCCAGTACACCGGTTTTTAGTAGTTATTCCACACGGATGTGGCGGAAGTGTACCAACACATTACATCTAATGGGAGCCATGGTGCTTTCAAAGGGGGTGTGCTGATGAAAGCCCTGAAGTGAGCGTGGATCCTATCTTGAGGACTAGAGCGACCTAGTCCTACGAGTTCAGGTCCTCTTTCCAGACTACTCTCACTCCGGGACATAAAAATAGGAGCTCTTTTCCTTCGTGGAGAGCTCTGGTGGCGGGCGTGTCCTTTGTCATTTCAGGCCAGAACCAGGTCATGACGATCCGTACGGCCTCTGAGCCCCTTCGAAGAAGCAGAGAAGAGGGTGAACCCCCCCCCCCCCCCCTCTCCTTACCCAAAACGAAATCGTGTAAGCAGAGTGGAGTCTCGCAAACCTCGGTGAACCTCACCGAGAGGCGTTTTTGAACCATCTGGCACCAAGCGCTTTCAAGAAGTCATTTATACGACTTGGGGAAAAAGCTTGTCCGATGGACAACCTTGTCCTGTCAGGGTCTAGATTCATGGCTCGGTAAGGAACTGAAAGGGTCACATTTTTCATGACGGGACCTCTCGTATCTGGTCATTGTGGACAATGAAATAGAGTGCCAAATTGTTATCTTCGGACACTCAATGGTACATGTGCAGGTGACTCAGCCTTGAAGATCGTAAACGGGGTGGTCTATGCCAATGAACTGCTAGATTGCGCTCTTTAGGATATTACTGAACAGCTGACCCACCAAGGGTTAGTCTATTTGGACCGTGTGGAGAGAAAGGAATGGACATTTTACCCACATTTACTGGATAATGTAAGAAAGAACAAAAGGAGTAAATTCTTAGAATTCGGTTCATTTATTGACGCTGATCGGAAAAGTCCACATTGGGATAACCAAACTAAAGTCCAAAGATCCTTGGAAAATATTCCATTCTTACTTTAACCCTTTTTCCTTAACTTTGTTTCATCTTTGCACTTCTAAACATTTATCCTCACCGTTATTCTATTTCCAATCACTTTTAAACATTTTTCCACACCTTTATTCCATTATTACTCATTTTTAAACATTCTTCCTCACCTTTATTATTCGATTTTAATCACTTTTAAGCATTCTTCCTCACCTATATTATACATTTCTCTCACATTTAAATTGTATTTCTCGCCTTTATTTCATTTTAAATTACTTTTGAACATTTCTATTAACTTTATTCTATTTTTGCTTATTTTTTTCAGCGTTCAATTATTGTTATATCCATTTTCATTCAACTATTTATCCGACTTTTTCTTTTGCTCAATTTTTTCCATTTTTCTATTATTTTTCTCTTTTTCACAGTTTCTATCCGTTTTACCCACCTGTATTCGAGTTATTTACCTGATTTGCTACTTTCATTCAATGTTCACTCACTTTTTACCTGCGGCGAAGCGCCAGGTCTAGGCGTCGCTTTTTTTAAAAAGAAGTAAAATTCAATTGTACCCACTTAGAGCAATGAAATGACCCATATGACCATGGGACATAGGGTTATTACCCCTGGAGATTTCAAATCTGCCATCTAATTTGGCTCGGGTGGTGCCATCTAGTGGCAGAAGCCTAATTTAGCCATTCAAAGACACTTGTAAGTGATTTGAACCATGGGAAACCATCAACGCAATAACCATTTATCATCTGATCACAAAACGCCGCCGGTCATGGGAGTGACTTTCCCCCTTGTTTTAATTTCCTTCTTATTTATATCATTACTCTCTTCTCATCCTCCTTTTCCGCTCTTTTTCCATTTTTATTCTTCTGTTTTCCATTTTTACTCCTTTACCTATTATATTGCATACCCGTCTTTATTTAATTTTCTATTTCTATTTTTACTTTTTTCTATTTTCACTCTTTTTTACTTTTACTCTTATTTTATACTTTCACTCACCTTTATACACTTTGCATATACATCATTTTCTTTCATTTTTACTCACCTTTTTTATTATATTCCCTTTACTTTTTTCATACGAGTCAACGGTATTTCCTTTTTACTCAAATGCAATTTTCTTTTCTTCCAGGTTCACTCATCTTTATTGCCTCTTTCCTTCAACTTTACACTCCTAAATCCTTCTCATTATCGTCGGCTCAATGCAAAAAAGAGATAACAACTCGCGCCCTGAAATTAATCTCCCACTCAAGACATCAAAATTCTTATCATTGTTTTCTCGCTGCTGAGAATTCGGGCGAGTTCGCCTGAGCTAAAATGGTGTTTTTTGTTTTATTTTATGGTTTATTCCGTCTCATTCCCACCTTTCCATTTTAGGGTTTGTTTTTGGCTTATGGTTTTTATTTCGTCTCATTCCTACCTCTCCGTTTGAGGGTTTTATTTTAGTTTTTGTGTTTTATTCCGTCTCATTCTCATCTTTACATTTGAGTGTTTTGTTTTGGTTTTTGGCTTTTATTTCGTCTTATTCCTACCTCTCCGTTTTTAGGGTTTTTATTTTTTATTTCATCCCATTTCCATCTTTCCGTTTTAAGGTTTCATTTGTTTTTTTGGTTTTTATTCGTAAATGATTATTTGGGCGCATTGACGATCTTAGCTAGATGGGTTGATTGGAAGGGGAGTGCGCGAGAGTCAGGGGCAAAGTTTATTCCGATGCTGCGGAGGGTCTGAGAAGAGCTCTAGACGTAGTATTGGCGGAGGGGGCGGGGATTGTTCATGGATGGCTCAATGGTGGTTCGTGGAGGGTTTAATGGGTGTACAGGGGGGGGGGGCAGACTAGATGGGGCACCGACTGCTGTGCTTTCTACGCCAAAGCAATGCATTCGGGGAGGTCTCAATAAGTGTCCAAGGAGGGCTCAATGTTTATTCTTGTATGTGACACAATGAAGACCCACAGTTAAGACTTGCCTTTCTATTTGAATGAAAGCAAGTTTAGGAGGGTGGCGTGGGCTTGCGGACTAAATCATCCCAATTTGTCTATTCGAGCTATCGAACCTTCCGTGCATTTTTCCCGAACCCAACTTTACCATTCTTTATATGAACCTCTCTTCAAAGCTTATTGACAAAGTGGCCATGGTTAATTTTCCTTCTTTCAAATAAAGAAATTACTCGTTCCTGAAAGAAGTTGGAGTTGCTACTTCCGCTCCTAGTTATGAGGTCACTAAGAAACCGTTTCCATCCTTGAAAAAGAAACAGAAATTGCCATTCACTGAGACCGCCTTAATTCGGGAAATAAATAAGGTAAAGAAGAGCGGAATAAGAATAAACAGAAGGAACATTTAAAAGAAGAACTAAGCTCTGTAGAAATTCCTTGGTATTAAAAACTATAAATTCTGAGTTCTGGAAGTCGGTTTTATGAATCTATTATATGTTTATAAGTTAATATACATATGTTTATAGTTATAATTATCCACGAATAAGTAATTGTCGGATGTCATCATAACGAAAGTTGTGTAATTTAATACTTACTGTTCTACTTCAGGGTGTTTTTATTCTTTTTATTATAAAACTATTCTTTTTTTAACTCACTCATATAAAGCTTAAGTCTTAATGAAAGGTTATATTTTCATAGATTTCGAATATTTAGTCTGAAAATCGAGGTAAGTATTGGAACGAGTCTCTTGTCAACATTCTACGATCCAATAGAGTTAGTTCCCCTTGAAGTAAAACAAAACATTGGCATCAGGAATGGCTTGCTTTCACACAATAACTATTAATACTCATTGATACACTCAAATTCCCCGAAGATTCCCAACAATATTTTATTTAATGACTCATTTCAGATTAATCATTTGATCCAATATTACTAAACACTTTTAAAAGCGAACTTATAACAGACTGTACATTAATTATTTCCTACTAGAGGCCGATGTAAACTAGAGGAAATAAGTTACAGGTGTTCAGATTTAATGACGGTCGCATGTAGAGTTAATGAAGTTAATCCATGCCAAAGAAAAAAGACACGTCAATAGTACAACGTATTTAATCGTGAAGTGTTTTTATATGTCTGGTTAAGAAAGTGAAAGACCTTGACAAACCCAATTGACTTCACACCCAAATGAAAAACTAATTAAATAGCTAAATGCTGTCGTATTTATGTTTAAGTTTTACAACAATAAACACACCCACACACATATATATATATATATATATATATATATATATATATATATATATATATATATATATATATATATATATATATATGTATATATATATATATATATATATATATATATATATATATAATATATATATATATATATATATATATATATATATATATATATATATATATATATATATATATGGCATGAAAGACTCGACGTACAGGCAAGGCTCATTAATGAAGAGGCGAAAGGGTCGAGACGAGGGGGAAACGGCCGGGGGAGAGCAATTGACCGCGACCCAGACTAACTCTACGAATGGTCGGGCGGCGATCTTCCATCTCTCTTGTCAGTTCCATTCTGAGGAAGCCAAGAGGCGAAACGTCAATAAAGAGCTCTGTATAGTGTCTGGACTTTTCTTTCTCCCCATCCATACTCACCCATATATATATATATATATATATAGATAATATAGGGTGTCCCCCCAAATGTATACACACTTTAAATAATTATTTAGGCAGTGTTTATTAAAATACATTTATTTTTTTAATTGTAATAGAATCTAGAGACACAATATAATTGTTTTCTCAACGCCTGTTTTCAAAGTGATGTCCGTTCTGGTCCAAACACTGCTGATAACGCGCAGCAATGGAATCGCAAACATCACTAAACATTTGATTTAATATTTGTGTGCATTCTCGTTCAATGGTTGCTTTCAATTCGGTGACTCTTGCAGGTTTTATAGCGTAGACATTTTCTTTTAAGTATCCCCATAAAAACGTCTAGTGATGTGAGGTCTGGTGAACGCGGAGGGTATTAGACGAAATCCCCTCGTCCAATCCACTAGTTTTGCAAGATTTCATCGAGGTACGATCTAAAATCATGATTGTAGTGTGGGGATGCCCCATTGTGCTGAAAATAAAACTCCTCATCTTCAAAGTCCTCTCTAATGCTTGGGAGTCTAATTTTCCAGCCCCTGTAAGCCCCACTTGCCTCAACATTCAATTCGCCGATGATTTTACCCAGATAATCACTTTTCCATGGAGATATGCGCCTTGGGAAGCTCGTATGAGAGAAGCAGAAATTGAAAACCTTAACACCTACGAGGCCCGGTGGAAGATCCGCACCAACCAGAAAAATTTCAAAGTAGTTCCTATAGGCAGGATACTACTTTACGACGTAATGGTGGGGGATAAACGTTATTCCTATACCACAGAGTGCAATGTACTCGGAATGAAGAAAACTTCAGCCGGGTACAAGAAGCACGTACAATAGAGAATCACCAAGGCCACTGCTGCAGTCAAAACTCTATACATGCTCAGAAATCTTCGTGAAAGCAATAATTAAAAGATCTAAAACGCACTTGTAAGATCGACGCTGCTATACCACGCTTCCACACTCTCATGTGTCTCGAAGACACAAAAGAGGAAACTACAAGTGATTCAGAATAAATATATGTACCTAATTACAGGTACATAGAGGTGAGAGAGAAGACGCCAAGAAGAGCTGCACCGGGAGTCGGGGATAAGCCCCATTAACGATGTCATAGAAGAACGGACAAGGAATATGCAGAAAATGGTTAATTGAGAATTGGACGATGATATCGTCCAAATGATTAACTAGAACAGAAGAGGTTTAACTCGCGCCAGATTTCCAAGCTCCGCTGGGCTTCTAGCTGGCGGAGCAGAAGTGCCGTTCTACGCATGAAAATAAGAATGTTTTTACCTAGACCAAAGAAACCGACCAAGAAAAGGATTACCCAATTATGAAACTTCACCGATTTATACAAGAATTCACCAATGAAGACCCCAAAATACTGAAAAAGACATCCAAGAAAAAACAAAAGACACGATTTACACTCACTAAATAATATACAAAAAACAAAGACACAACACTAAAGTGATTAAAGTAATTTATTACCACAACAGCAAATTAGCATATCATACCCAAGAACATTATTTTTTTTAAGACTAATAGCTTGAACGCCATATTATATAAACTACCTCAAAAACAACAAAGGAACCACAAAACAAATAATATTTAAGAAGTGATAGGCCTGATCACCAGGCTCTTAGCATCTCTTTGCGCCCTACCACACTTCTTTCTCTTTTCACCACTTGTCTATTTTCTGCTATCTGTCTCCACACCCTTTCTTTATCCCCTGCCCACACTTACACTCTTACATCAATATAATTGAATTGAGCTGATGCTCCACCATAACATGCGGATTCTCAGGTCCCCAGTAGATGCAATTGTGGCGGTTAATTGAAGCATTTAATTTAATTAAATGTAGCCTCATCACTCCACACAATCTTTGTTGGAAAGTGTGCATCTTCTAGAGATCGTTCCAAGTAACACTCACATTACTCCACTCTTCGATCCGGATCATCTTCATTAGCAGCATGGACTAATCTTGGAACGTAACTTTTTCCATTGACAGCGCTTCAAAATGCGTTGGAATGACGATTTTGAAACCCTCACCTCACGACTCGCTTGCCGCACAGATTTTCTAAGATTTCGGTGATACGTTTCCAGTACTCTTTCTTGCTCTGTGGTGATTGACGATGTCCGTGGTCCGGAACGCTTCTTGTTGACATTCTTAACAGTTTCTTTGGCTTCAAACTTATCTCTAATTCGAGTGATGGCAAGTCGCATAGTCGGATCTTTTTTTAAACTCCCACCTAAACTTTTTTTTAAATTCAACTGCGTTTTCACAGTTCCAGGAGCATTTTAGAATGAATTTATTTTGTTCAAAGCTTAGTCTGACCGCCATGATTAATTCCATTGGCTTTAACTTGGAAAGAAAGAAAAATCAATTGAGTTATCAGCTGTTAAAGTGTGTATACATTTGGGGGGGACACTGACGTGATGTATATCAGTGGAAGATAATGGCATACCACAATATTTGAATCAAGATTTTATTTAGAACTATCGGATTAGTTTCAGCAACGTGCCATTTTCAACTAATAATGAAGAAGCTAGGCAAGGAGTGCAGTATATATAAAGTAAGACACATCCTAAACAAAATGAAACAGCAGAAAACAATCTGAAATAAAAACACCTGAGTAAATCTGGAGTGAATGACAAGCTAAACAAAATGAAATGGAGCTGGAAACAATCTGGAGAATTGCTAATCCTCGAGACCCATTGCATCCGGGGGCTTATAGATACGATTGGCGACTCTATTCGTTATATATTTGTTAAACTTATATTGCCCTTTAGATAAATTGAAATTATCAACTTTGTTGATGATGATGGATTCGGCAATTCTCCTCTCAATATAATTGTTTGATTTATAAATGATTTTTGCATGGTTAAAATCAATTCTATGGTCGTGCGTTTGCATGTGTGAAAGAGACTTGACGAATTCGCACACCTTCTGATATCAGCTCAATGTTCTTTCATCCTCTTATTAAAGTGGCTTCACTCTCCGATATATATTAATTTGCAATTATAGCATGGTATACTGTAAACTCCAGCATCGAGCTTGATTGGACGCAGTCTAATCAAGGATTTTCCAATGGTATTGGAATATTTAAATGTAAAATTTATGTTAATTCCATTCGCATATGATTTTAGAGGAGCCAAGGCTGGAGCATATGGGAAACTAATACATTTTTTAAATCATCCGTTCGTAGGGTGGAGGTGGCATAGATTGTTTCCGGCTCCATTTCATTTTGTTTAGGATGTGTCCTACCTTATATATCCTGTGCTCCTTGCCTAGCTTCTTCATTATTGGTTGAAAATGGCACGTTGCCGAAATTAGTCCGATAGTTCTAAATAAAATATTGATTCAAATATTGTGATTTACCATTATCTTCCTTTTATATATATATATATATATATATATATATATATATATATATATATATATATATATATATATATTGCTAGATGTCTTCGACATCAAATGGAGAGGGATGATAAGAGAAACCAAAAGTGGTAGAAGGTTCTTCAATACTGAATGATGTTTCGTTCTTCTGGAGTTTCCTCAGAGTAACACGAAACTTAGACAAGAAATAAATCAATCAATTGTGAATAAAAGAACAGAGAGGGATCACTGTGGAAGACCAGAGGAGATTGGTTAGTAAGAGAGCAAAAGTTTAGGAAAGAAACTTTAGAGGGGATAGGTCCGGAAAGGTCGGTGTCTAAACACCGATGCGTTGTGTTATTGTGCGTGTAAGGTAGTGGTATTGGATTATTTCTGGAATGGCAAAAGGATGTGAGGTGGGAGAAGAGGCGCTTGTTTGTGGAAACGCGGGCTGTTAATGTTTCTGTTATCTTATGTGTAGAAAGGTGTTGGCTGTGAGTGGTCGAGGGCCTTGTGCTTTCTAGGGAATTGCCCCAACTGTCGTCTTAACCGGGTATTGGTGTATTTAATGAGTGCTATTAGTTTGTTGTATTCATGTAGTGTGTTCATGCGTGTGTACATAGGAGAGCGACATGTGCGTGTCAGAGCAAAGTTTTGAATACGTTGTGCACTTTCCTTTCACATGTTTGACTTGTAGCTACGAGTGTGAGTGATGCGCATGTGAGTAGTGGTTTGATTATAATAGTGCGTTATATATGTGGACATGATCAAACCAGCACAGCTTCTTTTTTACGTTTATGGCTCTAGTTTGCATGATGTTTTTGTGTGGGTGGAATGTTAGGAGATTGTCAAATGTTGCTCCTAGAATTCTAGTGTGAGGTGTGTATGTGTCTTGTTTGATCTGAGCGTTTTGGGTACGGTGTGTGTTACTTTCTTCACACCATTTCTAAAAGTCAGCTGGTAGCCATAATCCTTTTAGCTTTATCAACCTCCTTCTAAAATCAATCCTGCATCCTCCGATTATCATTCCCCACCTCATTTTGAAAACAATCTAGCGCTATTTCCCTTTGGCTTTCACAACCTCTTTTCTTATTGATAACTGGCAGCCCTGCTCTATTATTGAATTTCTCCGCCTCATTCCTAAAAGCTTACTGACAACCATAATCCTTTTGGCTTTCTTCACCACTTTTCTAAAAGCCATTTGGCAGCCATGCTGGTTTTGGCTTTCTTCATCACTTTTCTAAAAGCTATTTGACCGCCATACTGGTTTTGGCTTTCTTCATCACTTTTCTAAAAGCCATTTGACCGCCATAATGGTTTTGTCTTTCTTCACCACTAGGCTAAAAGCCCTTTAGCAGCCATGCTTGTTTTGGCTTTCTTCACCACTTTTCTAAAAGCCATTTGGCAGCCACGCTAGTTTTGGCTTTCTTCGTCACTTTTCTAGAAGCCACTTGGAAGCCATACTCCTGTTGGCTTTTTAAACCTCTTTTTTAAAGGCCACCTCACAACCATATGTTTGGTGGCTTTCTCACCTGTTTTCTAAACGCAATCTCACAGCCGTACTCATGTGGGCTTTTTCCACCTCTTTTCATTAACATAACATAACATAATTTCACGAATGACAAAAGCCACAAAGGCCTATTAAAGGTCATCCGCATCTGTTAAAACCAACTCACATATTACTAAAGTAATATCCTACATTGGAAAGAAATGTAGATTTTTCTTCTTCAGTATAGTTTAACAGGGTCTCTAAATATGCATGTGTAAATTCCAATGGAATTTACACATGTTTTATTTAAATAAATATTAACATTGCTGAACAAAGTGTGAAGCATATTATTTTGCGGAAAAATATTCTCCCTATCTTTAAGTTCGCTTCCGTTTACCTTCATATGTCCTATTGGTCGCAGTCTGATGCAAGTGAGAAACTTCTAAAGGTCATATTGGTCGCAGTCTGATGCAAGTGAGAAACTTCTAAAGGTCATATTTTCATTATATGAAGCATGTGAGAGAATTCTCAGTTCCTATTGGTCACTGAATGATGGACTTAATAAAGGTATAAGATAATATTGGTCCCGTTAATATGCACGTGAGAGAATTCCAAAGTCATATGATGCAAGAGATAAAATTCTAGTCTTATATTGGTCACTACAGGATGCAGCTTAAAAATTATCGCGTCATATTGTTCCCTGTATGATTCACTGGGGCTCTTCTGGCCCCCAGTGTGTACTCAGCAAAGAGGTGTCTAACTAGGCTCATTTTTAAACATCTTGGGCTATGTTTTTCACACTTTTATGTCCGCTTACCTCACCATTTCTTTACAGACTTTGGATAGTATCTGGTATTTAACCAACTCACCAATGGTGTAAACACTCCTTTACAAATTGGGGGATTTGAGAAGAAATAATATGCCTAAATAAAGCCATTATTTACATACAAAGTATCTTAGATTAGATACTTAAATTTAGGTTAAGTTAGATAGTTTAGGTTAGGTTAGGTAATTATATTATATTTTGATACGAAAATGTATTTGTTAGGCTAAATCGAAGATAATATTAAAAACTCTTTTTGCATCATATGAAAATCTTTCCTATAAGGTACCCAACTCTATATTTCCCTCCCCACCCCAGCCGCAGTCATATGAAGATCCCCTAAAAAAAAACATTTTAATATAAATAAACTATATAAAGATCAAATAATAAAACATTATTCAAATTATTTTTGTATTACAAGCAAATATGAGCGCATACATTATCAAAAGCGTTTCTGAAGAAAGAGTCACGCCGCATAAATTCTTGAAGATGAGAATTATACAAATCCTGCCTTCATCATATTTGTTTTTTCCCAATATGATTCTATGGCCTGAGTGTGGAACCCATTTTACGCATCCACAAAATTGAGTTAATAATTCACTATATTATGCTTGAAGACAAGTCCTTTTATATTACTATATGTCCTCCACTCATCGCTGTGGATTATAATTGATCCCAGTCACACTACTGCTTGTATGATGGGCAAAAGTGTGCCAGTATCACTTTTGTCCAATATTTTCATGTATCCTATACTTAGCGAGGTGCTGGTATCGACCAATCCAAACATTCACATAGGAATGTGAGGCCCTGGGCACCGATGATGTTATGGTTTCTGAGAAAAACACGATTCCTTGAGATGCACAACTATTTCTGTATCACCAAGTTGCACTGAAATAGTCTGAAGATATCTATTGCACACTTCCCGCAAAAAACACTGTAACAGTCGATCAAGGTCTTCTAAGAAGCGACAATTCGACGGCTTGCCTTGGAATCGCCAATATATATATATATATATATATATATATATATATATATATATATATATATATATATATATATATATATATATATATATATATATATATGTATATATGCAAATTTTGTTGAAGACCATTGTGTATTTTGCCTTAATTAATTTCCTTTGGCAACTTTCTCTTCTTCTAACTATCTTTTTTATTACATCTTGTAGATGGTGGATTATTTGTCCAGTATTCATCCTTTTTTAAATGAATGTGTTTGGTAAAAACCAAACTAAATTGCTAAGCTTTCGATCTTATTCGATCATCTTCGGAGCGTTTTGAAATGTTCTTGCCTCCTTTACCAATGTAATGAGTGGAGTGAGGATCTGGCAGAAAGTAAAGTGAAAGTTGACGGTATAATCACTCTTTGAAAAATTTGGATAGTAGTAGATAAAAAGATGGTGAAATAGGGGTAGGGTTGCCCTTGTTTTGGGGGCATCGCAGGCGTTTTTAGTCTTTTGGTGTAACTTGTGTTTCCTTTTGTTCTGTTGTTGTCTGTTGTATGTCTTTGTAATCGTATCTCTTTAGTGTTCTTCTTATTATTTGTCTTTATTGTGTTGAATTCTGAATGTAGTTGCGATTTCAAGCATTCGAGCCTTTGTTCGTGCTCGATGTTAGATTTGCACTTCGCGTATGTGTTCTGCTTTCGTTGTTTTTCTTGTTTTCTTGTATGATTGGTGTCTGTCTTATAGTTTTGTATGTTGTGGTTTTGTGTTCATGTGTATATGTGTTCTATGTTCTCCTCGGAGCAGTGTTTTGTGTTTGGGAAACGTCGATTTCGGGCGACCTTCCCGCGTAATCTGGCAGGGATGTTAATCCTGCCGCCAGTTCTTCTTAGTTCTTGGATGATATCATTGGCCATTGTAGACCAGAACTTTTTGGCCAGATTTTGGGTAGCGATATTATTGGGCTCCAGACGTTGTCTGCAGTGCAGTACTCTCTGCCGAATTTGCTCCCTTCTTCTTGTCTTGTTGATGCAGAGGGATGCGGAGTCTTGCACTCGCTAGAGCCTCTTCATGGTGGTCTTGTTGGCCGCTTGAATCACTACTGCAGGGTAGATGAGCTTAGCTCAGATGAACATCAGGTATAACTTCCTGATATTCACCGAGCTAAGACCACGGAACCTATATAGCTTGGGGATCTCTCTCTTTGCTATAATCTGCCTCTCCTTGTAGTGACTCGAGTATCCGTGGTCGGAGATCTTTAGGTTTCAGGATGGTGCCTTCGGCGGAGTAGCCGTATCTCCTCCCATCTATTATGATGGGCCACGTTAACTGTCAGTTTAACGGGAGAATCTTGAATTTCTCCCTGTTTGTCCGGATCTTCCATTTTTTCTCATATTGGTTAATGTTACAGATCTCTGCAAATGTGTTGATTGCCTGATCCCTCGCTTTCCTGACCCTACTCGGGACGATCTGTCTGACGTCATCTGCATATTGCAGATACATCGTGTCCCGGTGTATTGGAGTAAGAAGGTCGATGGTGAAGACCAGGTAAAGCAAGGGACTCAGGCAGCTCCCCTGGGGAACGCCCACTTTGAGTTCAAACTCGGGTCCTTTGTGCTCTTCTATCATGATACGCGCCCTTCTGTCCATGATGAAGTCACAAAGGATCCTTTCCAGGATCGGGTTTAGCTGGAGACCCAGTATTTTGTACTGTAGTCCACTCAGCCAAACCTTGTCGAAGGCCTTCTGCACGTCCATCATCACGATGTCAACATATTGACCCTTTGCTTGGCAATGAGCGATCTTTTCGGTTAGCAGCGCCAGGGCATTTTCCGTTCCCCTTTTAGGTCTGAACCCATGTTGTTGGGGGTTATGCGCTCCTAACTCGTCGAGTTGATTTTGTAGCCTATTGGGTATAATCTTCTCAAAGATCTTGCCGGAGAATTCTAGGAGAGAGATTGGGCGATAATTGGCCACTTGGTCTGGGGGCTTGTTCCCCTTCGAGATAACGATGATTTAGCCACCTTATACCCGTCGGGGAAGTAGCCTGTATTCAGGGATGCATTCATGGTGTTCACCATGCCCTGAATAATTTGCCGTGGGACATTTACCAAAAACTTTTTGGTGAGCCCAGACCAGCCGAGGGTCCTTTGTTTGAAGGACTTAATGGTGTTCAAAGTCTCTTCAACTGTGCTCGGGCGCCCTTGGTCAACCATCTCTCTTTCTCTAGGTACTTGAGGCTGTGGTGGGTCCTATGTAACATCGTTCCGATGTCGTCGAGCAGTCGGTCTTCGAAGTCCTGGTCGAAATCGTCGTTTTCCTCAGGTGAGATTGCAAAGACCTGTTCCCAATGTCTTCTGAATCTCTCTTCGAGAGTGTCCGGTTCTTCTATGATGATATCGCCATCCTTGATCTTTATTCCTGGCCTGGGGGGCAATCCCCTAAGTCTTCGGACGCTGTTCAAAAAACTTACAGGATTAGTCTCTCGGTCTAGTTTGCCTATGATATCCTCCCAGATTTCTTTCTGCTTTTCGAGGATTATGTTTTTCATTTCCTCGCTCAGTTGTCTCATTCGGGCTGCCCTTTCCCTGTTTTGGCCTGTCCTGCTGACTTCCTCATAAATGTTCCTGTGTTCCCTAGCGATATCCCTCATTTCATCCGTCCACCTAGGTTGCGGGAGCATTTTGTACGAGATTCTGGGTACGCATCTTTCATCGGCTTGAATGAGGAGATTAGTGATCTTTTCGATCTCTTCATCAATTTCCTCAAGATTAGCGTCGTCCAGGGCAGCTGGTTTGTAGGTGCTGAGCAATTATCTGTACAACTCCCAGTTAGCTTTCGCGTAGCTTTGCCTAAGTGCGACGGGCTTGAGCATAGGCGGAAGCGAAATGGTGGTGATAATCGGGATATGATCGCTCTGGATCACAGGTCCTGGGGCATTGGCTATATTGAAGGGGAATTTTGGACTTGCCAACACGATTTCCGGTTTTGTCGCCGTACACCGTGTTAGGAAAGTAGGAAAGTCTGGTCCAACTGTCTGGAGCTTTTTTCTTTCAAATAATAGCTCCAGGTTTCATCCCCTTGGATCGACTCGCCTGTAACCGGAAGCACGGCAACAGGCGTTTAGATCTCCGCCTAACAATGCTAGCCTTTTGTGCCCGAAGAGGGTGTAAAAGTTGTTAATCGGCAGGTATTGTCTCCTGGGCGGCTGGTAGGCTGCCGCCACCTTTAGACCTCCAACCAGGGTTGGGATTTTGACAGCAACGAATGATTCATCTAAGTCCGGAAGCGTTTTGAATTTTAAGTTCTTCTTGATTGCGATGGCGCAGCCATCGAATCTTGTTTGTGTGTGATTTTTCTGTATGACTGTGTAGTTGTTTATTTTATAGTGTCAGTGTTTGTGTTGATAACGTGTTCTGATATGAGAATGATGTCTGGGTCTTCTTTCCGAAAGATGTTCCCGTAAAGAATAGATTTTCCCTTCCATCCATTCACATTCAGTGTGAGTATTTTAAGAGCGTTGTTTCTGTTCTCCATGTTTTCTTGTAGTTGTGTTCTGGTGTTTGTTGTGTTTTATGTGTAGTTTTATTTGCCGTTTCTAACTTTCTTGAATTCTGCATCAATTAGGGTGGTGCAGGAGTCCTTGTGTAGTTTAACGGCGCCCTCCAGCATTACTTCTTTGACGTCTGTCTCCTTATCCGTTGCTGGGTAGGTCCATTTGTATGTTTTGTGATGAATTCCCTGAAATATCTCCTTGAGGGAGAGCTTCTGTGGGTATGGTTTCACCTTGCTCGTGATTATTCTGAGGTCAATCTCCTCTCCGTTGTACTTGTAAGTATGCTTCAAGGTTTTTGACCTGCTCCTCGAGCTTACGGGGCTTTTGGTCGCCCTGTCTTCGACCTCCTAAGCGTCAGACTCCGAAGACGACTGGCTCGTCAGGTTGCCTTCAGTTTTCTTTATTTTTCTGGCTGCCCTTCTCTCCCTCTTCTCTCGGCGCTTCTGTGCCTCTAGCCTCAGGTCAGTCCTGGTGGGGTTGGCATTCGCAGTCGTGGTCTTCGCTTCTTTTGCGGGTTTCGTCACTCCATTTTCTTGAGGAAATGGAGTCGCCGGTGCCTCGGTTGCCTCCTTTGCCTAAAATTGTAGCTGCAGCACGTCACCCGATGGGGGGTCGTCCGCAAACCAAATCTCAGCCATGCCATTCTTCTTCAGTATGAGATTGAGGGTCTTCGCGAACGTTCCCGGGTTCATGAGATTATTCACGTGCGCAAATAGTATGCACGTGAGTATCTTCGTCGAACTCTCATTCTCAAGTTTGAGATAAGTCTTCGACGGCTGCTTTTCTGTGGCTATGAGTAAAGTAGTCTTTGCTGCTGCTTGAGCGTAGGAGTTAGAGCTTCTCGTGATTTCTTCGGTTTTCTTCTTCCTTATGATTTCTTTCTTTTGGGGGCAGGACATGGCCATTGCCCCATGGTTAAGTCCACAGTTTGGGCGTCTCTCTGTCGTGCCCTTGCACTCATGCCAACCGTGGCCTTTCCCGCTGCATTTGGAGCACGTGACAGATTGTTCTTTGCAATCTTTAGTTGCATGCTGCTCCATCTTGTAGCACTTAAAGCAAAACAGAACGGGGGTAAACTCTTCTCTTTCAATTTGGTCTGCACAGACCCTGGCGTTGAAGAGTAGTAGTCCCCTTTCTTTTGCTATCTGTGCCATTTTCGTGTCACTGAAAATGACCTTAAACACGTGCTGGTAGTCCGTGTTGTCCCGCTTATTTCGGAACTTTATAATTTCAACCGCGTTAGCCCATGACTCGTTTCTGTTATTTTCCTCCTTTATTTCCTCCTTGGTGGGCTGCCCGATCTATGGATCTAGCTGTCTGCACACCACGCTGCGATGAGCCTGGATCTAAGGGGGTGCTAGGTTGGAGGCTTATCTCGTTCAGGACCTTTTGTCCTTCCGCCGTCGTGAGCGTTTCCACATCTGCCTCTTTCTCGCAGACTGCTGAATAGCCAACTGGGGTATCTATCAGCCTCGGGATGCCCACGCTCAGCTTCCCAAAGACCGGGGCAAATACCATGATACGGTGAGGTTTGGGGTGCACACCTATAGTCCTTAACGGGACTCTTGTGGCTGGGTGGGCCACCATTTTTGTACTTCTGCAGCCCCCCTGTCCGGGGGGGGTGCAGATCTTCTTCGTTTTTTTGTTTCTTCTTATGTTTTAAGTAAAAGAAAATGATTTTTAAGGGGTATTTATTCGCCTTGGTTAAACGTAACGTTAGAGGAAATGAGCCATTCCTGTGCGTGGAATTTTTAAAATAGTTTTAATGTTTTAATGTGCGATTCCAGCTTGTCGCTTGACTGTTGATGGCCGGCTTATCTTAATTTATTAATATGGCTTCTAAGGTGTTAAGCCTCGCATTATTAACCTCTTTTCTTTTAATAATGGTGTTATCAACGAGCATATCTTTCGTTAGGTTAATATTATGTACACTCTCCATATATTTATTTAGCCCTCCGCTTTGTAGATGCATAATTAACCGTCTCGAAAGTGTGGTAGTTGTCATGCCAATATATTTAGAGTTTTTATAAAGCTTACAGTCGTTATTGGGGCAGGTGAACTCTAAATATATTGGCATGACAATATATTTAAATGCACACCATCTCACATTATTTTCAGCAACAACAGAGGAGGCGGGAAGATATCTGGTCAATGCCTTGCAGCGGTTCCACTGAGAGCACATCGGCACAACCTTTCATACATTCCACGGCCCGCACGGCGTGACCTCGGCCCCGGATGTGGTCTTCTGGAACGATCGTGCATCAATATACTACATTCTGACAACAGTCTACATTCTGACTACATTCTCATATGTCTCCTACTTTCAACCTCACCTATTCGATCCCTACATCGCCAAGATATGATTACAGAAACATGAACTGGTTAGAGTTCAGAAACTACATGGTGACAAACACACTACACAACCTCGATATCCAGGAGACAGGCTCACCACAAATAGAACACCAATGGAAGGTACTCATAGATATCATGGAAACAGACCACAACACCGATACCCCACGCAAAACATATACACTCATAAAACATTTTACATTCTCAATGCACTAATCACGATATACAACAATCACTATGGCAGAGGCCCACACCAACAGAACATCACACTGCTCAGGGCCCACATCCTGCAGTGAGTGCGGCTGGATCGAAACCGTTAATAGGGCGAGATCATCCGCGCTGCGGAAGATCCTTGCTGCGCTGACTCCTCCCTTTTGTGGCAGCGTGTCAGGATAATATTGGCACATAAATATACAGATAGACAACCGCACGATCACGAACACGAATTATATACTCGAAGCATTCAGGTCTCACTGAGACCAAGCACACACACATAGCCGCTCCACAAGAGTACTTCCAGGAGTTCCAGGAGTGGTGCTGTCTCTATGCTGACAAGCTCGAACCGACCCCCCTAATCGACCTGGGGGTGCTCGACAACAAGACTACTTTAACCACTCCAAATACCATCGAGGAAACACAACGCTACATACGAAAGACACTAAAGAAAAACTCAGGCCCGTCCGGCCTCCCAACCACAATTATATAACACCTGTCAGAAGACATCTATCCGATATTAATACACCTCTATAACGCTTCTCTAGCCTCTGGATACTTACCGAAAGTATTCGATGCCTCGCACAACATTCTCTTACACAAACAACACAAAGACTATAAACAACCAAACAACTACAGACCTATTGCTCTCTTAGAGCACTTAGGAAAAATATTCGAACGTATGTTTAACACCCAACTCCGAAATTTCTTGGAGGAGGAGTGGTTTTCTCTTTTCCAATATGGCTTCAGGACGAGCCGCTTCACCGGCGCGGTGGTCACCATCGTTCACGATAACCTACAGAAAGCACGATTGGCATCACAGAAAACACTCTCTATCCGCAAGGACGTTGAGTAGGCCTTCGATAAGGAGTGGCATGAAGGGCTCCGTTGAAAACTCGCCAACAACACAAGGCTGCCTCTCTGCACCAGAAGGTTTCTTTCCCACTTCCTTTCAGAGATAAGGTGTTACATACGATACACCAACACGATTCCACGTCCATTTACACCACGCACTGTCGTATCCCTGGGCAGCGTGTTTGCACCCATACTCTTCATCATATACACCAAAGACATTCCACGCCGAGACGAAAACGGCACACATACACTGGCGTATGTGGATGACTAGACTATCCTCGTCTCCAGTCCGCGCCCAGAAACCATAGTGCACCGGCGCCACCTATACTCAACATGAAGACAGAATGCGAGGATATGTGGCTCATAACCACTAATCCTCATAAGATAGAGGTGACACTATATGGTGCGTCTGATAACTACATGCACAACATACAAATATACGAACACACACCCAACCTACGATATCCCGCCTCAACAAGACTCACATACAAATCAGCCAGAAAATACTCGCGGCAACATTTAACAAACACCTACACTTTCACACTCACCAAAATTACGTTCAATTCAAAGCCAAACACACAAACAACATGCTGAGGAGATTTGATCTCGGTAGCAAATAAACTGCAACTACAACTATACAAGAGACAGTTAAGACCACTATTAACATAAGCACCAATAACTCTAACGGCCGCAAGCCCAACATGGCAGAGGAGTGCACAACGCATTCATAACTCCACTCTGAAGCGCGCTTGTCGCTCTCTCCTGTACACAAGAATGTCGGCACTATACGACTCAAAAAGACTCACGCCATTAACAACTACACACGCTTGACACGACAACTAAGGAAACTCAAGGGGGAGCCATTATATACGCAAATACACAACATCCAAAGGCCTGCTATGGCACGCAAGTACTCAGTAGCCCTCGATTACCCTTTACCCCTAACCTACATACACGTAACAGCATCTCTCTAAGAATTAAGCAACATCAAAATGCAGTATCTAGGCGATATTCAAATAATGTTTTGGCCGTCCACAGGCTTAAGATGGGTCACCAGATTAACTGGTCAAAAGCAGATACCATAATGCATATAAATGATTTTAATAGCAGAAATATCTTTGGATCGTTCTTAATCTCCAGCACAAAGGAGAGAAATGTAATTATAAGCCCCGGTTTGGTTTGCTTAGATCCAGTCCTATCTTTCTTTCTCAAATCAGATTTATCAGAGACAATAAAAAGATCTTACTTCATAGCTTGCTTTGTATAAATACGGTGTCTCTCTATTTTGTAAACCATTCTGAGTTTGAAAATATTAAGACAAGTAAAGTACTAACTCCAATCAATACTTCATTTTCTTTACGTGGTATACACAAATATTTATACTTATTCACTTGTCACCTACCTCTCGTTACTTTTACCCATATATATATATATATATATATATATATATATATATATATATATATATATAGGGTTTTTAAAAAATAAGTGACATAACTTCGTGATTATGTTTCCTATGTATGAATAATAAAAATAGTTCATATGAACATATGTCCGGAAATGCTTGGTTTGCGAGTTATAGGCTATTAAATCACATACTAATCACAATTCCTTTATCTCCCACAGGTGGCATCTTTCAGCACAGGATTCCGTTGAACTCGATCAAATAGTTGTCTAGATAGTGGTGCATCGTGAGTGAACATGTATTCAAATCAAGAGAGAGCAGATATGAACTATACGTATGGTTTGGCGAACGGTAATGCTGTAGAAGCTCGTCGTCTGTACCAGGAAAGGTCCCCAAACCGAAGATGACCCAATAGGAAAACCTTT
Source organism: Ceratothoa steindachneri (assembly GCA_963969495.1). Classification (NCBI taxonomy): domain Eukaryota; kingdom Metazoa; phylum Arthropoda; class Malacostraca; order Isopoda; family Cymothoidae; genus Ceratothoa; species Ceratothoa steindachneri. Next base: position 211,845,777 of record OZ018323.1, on the reverse strand, counting down.
GAAAATATCTATCGTTAACTGTATGAATATGCGACCTACGAGCCTCACGGTGGCGACAGAGGACGACCAAGTTCTACGACAACAGAGGAAGAAGGTGGGATACTGGATATTGTGAATGATAATCATGAAATCAGCACACGACAATTGGCAAGGAAAGTGGCTATTCCTCAATCGAATGTCTGGAGAGTGTTACGAGAACAACACTTGTACCCATATCACCTACAACGTGTACAGGCGTTGTCACCAAAAGATTACCTTGCAAGAGTTACGTTCTATTAATGGTTCTTGGAGCAGTGCGCTATAAAACAGAATTTTCCAGCTTCGTTTTCTTCACCGATGAAGAACAGTTCACACGAGGTGGAATAGTCAACTTCCACAATCAGCATGTATGGGCAGAGGAAAATCCACATGCAATTGTATCATCACGTCACCAACAGCTGCTCTTACTCAAAATCTGGTCCGGTGTTGTTTGTGATACGTCAGTTGAGCCCCATGTACTTCCGAACAAGCTTACGGTTGAAGCATACAAGCGCTTTCTGGAAGACAACATGACTGATTTCTTGGACAGCGTTCCACTTATAACTCGTCGACAACTGCATTTCATTCATGACGGTGCTTCCGCACACTTCAGTTTCGTAGCGCGCAGGTACCTTGTAGAAGTTTACCTGGTCTGTGGATAGGAAGAGCTGGACCAATTACATGACCTCCACGCTTCCCTGATCTGAATCCCTTGTATTTATACCTGTGGGGCCATTTAAAATCACTCGTGTATTCATCTCCGGTAGATAATGAGGAGACTCTCCGCAACCGATTTATAGCAGCGTGTGAGACAATAAGAACATGCCAGAAATTGGGGGCCTTTTTTGAGTTCATGAGACGTCGATGTGAGGCCTGCATTAGGGCAGGGGGTGCACATTTTTAGTAGTTTCCTTAGGGCGCTTAAAAACATTGTGTATGTACCACCTGTGGGAAATGAAAGAATTCTGATTAGCATGTGTTCTAATAGCCTATAATTCGGAAACCAAGCATTTCCGGACATATGTTCATGAGGACTATTTTTATTATTTAGACATAGGCAACATAATCTCGAAGTTATGCCATCTTATTTTGAATACACTGAATATATATATATATATATATATATATATATATATATATATATATATATATATATATATATATATATATGGGTGAGTCAAAATTATGTTAACACTTCTATAAGTTTTATGATTTATTTTTTATTATTATTATGATTAATGATTTATTTATATTTATTTTACAGATTTACATTACCCATGGCTGACAGACTAACAATGGAGCACACATAGGTGGTTGCAAGCTCGATGGAAGTTTTTGGATCGGCAACAACAGTGCGTCGAAAGTTTGCTGAACAATTTCCGAATCGTAGCCCACCGAGCCGTTTAACAATCTATCGCATCTATGACAAGTTTGTATCCACTGGAGCAGTAGCAGTCAACTATCAAGGAAATGCTGGGCGGCCCAGGACAAGAAGAAGTAACTTGAACATTGATATCGTGCGGCAAGCCCTACAACAGAGTCCATCCAAATCGACGAGACGTTGCAGTCTGGAAACAGGGACTTCACAGAGCACGGTGTGCCAAATTCTACCCAAAGACCTTGGCATGCGACCATATCACCTACAATTGCCCAAGCTTTGACAGCTCGGCAAAAACAGGTTCGAGTAGAATGCTGTGAGATTCTGGCTGAAAGGACAAGGATCCAACCGGACATTGCTGATCGTATCGTATTTAGTGATGAAGCCACCTGTCACACAAGTGGTCATGTCAACCGACATAACACTATTTTCTGGGGGAGTGAAAATCCACGTGTCATTCGATAGCATGAACGGGCCTCCCCAAAGATAAATGTGTGGTGTGCCGTGACCACTACTGGTGTAATTGGCCCATATTCCTTTACAACCTTAACGGTGACTGCAGATAGCTACCTACAAATGCTGCAAACGTTTGCCATTGATAACACACCCCTACATATTAGACGAGCAGGGTATTTCCAACATGATGGCGCACCACCTCATTTTAGCCGCACTGTTCGCGCTTATCTTGATCAAACTTTCCCAAATCATTGGATAGGTCGCGGCGGGCCGTTGGCATGGCCACTCTACTGCCCTGATCTCACACCCTGTGACTTCTGGTTATGGGGTATGATAAAGGATCACGTGTATAACAAAAGCGTTAGCGACATCGAAGAACTCAAGGATAGAATAAAAGGTGTAATATCAAATATTTCCCGTGAAATGTGTGTCAAGGCAATAAATTGTACTGTTGATCGCTGGTTTGTGTGCATCAATTGTGCTGGTGGACAGGTGGAGACTGTTCAGTAAACTCTGAATAAATAATTTCTCTCATTCTAGTGTTAAAATTTGAATAAAATAAAACTTATAGAAGTGTTAACATAATTTTGACTCACCCTGTATATATATATATATATATATATATATATATATATATATATATATATATATATATATATATATATATATATATAACCAACACATCGCGAGAAAGAGAAAACTGAATAATATTTTTCTTCGGAAATAGTTATTTCTTACTTCGAAAAAATTTGAGCTGGGATGAAATTCGAACCAAGCATACTGAGGCAGTGAGCAACCGCTTTTATCTCAATTAAACCGAGCCTTTAACCACTCTGCAATATCAAGATTTATAAAAAAAACAATCCAGTACTTATAGACACCTGATTTATACTTTGCACAATCTTTTGTCTGGCATTTCCAAACATAGCCATTACTAGATTTGCCATACGTCTTCCAATTCTTTTCACTATCACAAGTGGCATATTTTAATTAACTTTTTCAGCATTCTGCGTTGCTTAAGCCAATAATTTACAATTGGCAAAGAAACTTCATTTAGCAAGGGCAGCACAACAGTCTTGAAAGTATAATTTTTTAGTATGCCTCAACTCACCAGTGCCAAGTCTAATACCCATCTTTTGTTTCAGGTTTGGCGAAAGAGGGAAGACAAGATCTGCAAGCCGTTTTTCGCATAAGAGTGACCCTTTTTCTCCCCCTTCTCCCTAGTAATTATAGATAGAGAATAGGTATTTCGTGAATCATTGACATTAGAGAGTTGAGTAAGGTTTAAAAAGTGAAAATTTAATGTGTTTGTGAAGCGGAACCAGAAAGAAAGTCCAGGTTTGTGTGAGTGAGCAAGGTGTATGTGTGTGTATGAGCGATGGAATGGAAAAGCAACAACAATTAATAAAGCAAGGAGGGGGTACTTTCTTCCCCCTTTCCAGCTGCATAGGGCCTAAAACCTCGTCCCAAAGCGTGGCGTTCCGCTGTCTGTAGCGCGTGGTGCGATTGGGATTGTTGCGACCGTCCACCCTTTAGTCCCTCTCGAGAGAGAGACACCAGGTTGCTATGAGCGAATTGAAGAGAAAATTTCAGCACAAGTGGAAATGAAAAAGGATAAGTAGGCAAGGCTGAGAGAAGAAAGAACAAGAACACAGAGTGTGATTGGTGTAGGAGAGGCCTCAACTCCATAGCATGATAGGTCAAAAAGGGGGAAATAAAGAAGAAGTAATATCTAATATCGATAAGCCGAGTGTCAGTAAGAAGGTAAAGAAGAAGACCTCTAAGAAGTAACAGAGGGTATGATGAGTACAAATGAGGATGTTTAACAGTTTAGATTTTTTATACTTCAATATAAATAGAATTAATGGATCTGAGTGTAGGAGAGAAAGTGAAGAGAGTGAAAGTGGCAGAGAAGTGGAAGTGCACAGAGCATTTTAATACGAGAGGTCCCCAAGGTGAGCAACTTTAGTGTGTATGGGCAAAAGGATGCTCAGGATTTTTTTAGGAATAGAAAAGTTATTGTAGGGTAAAGTTTGGGGAGAATATTTATTTCTGGGTCAAAGAATTTGCAGAGTTTATGGAAGATAGATTACGCGATTTTTACATGACTATTATGACTGTAGGTGAGCCAAATTATGAGGTGGTGAAGGACTGCATTATGAATCAGGTGAAGAGGGTGAAAGTTGGCGCGAAATATCGGAAGACAAATGAGTAAGATCCAGGAAAAATGGGGAAGAATGAAAGAGTTGATTTGTATGCTCATAGGCTTGGGATTTTTGTGAGAAACAAGTTTGGGGATGACTGCGTAAAGGACAATAAGGAGTTACTGAGAAAATTACTAAGTACAGTCACAAGTACTGTTTGTGAGCATGTGAATGCGAGAAAGAAGGATTAAATGCGATGGTCGGGTGTAAGATTATTGTGGGAAGAAGTTTCGGAGATTGTGGAAGATCCAGAATTTGAAGAGTATGGTTGAGAGGGAGTGACAGTGTATGTGTGGGGAAAGTAGAATAAAAGTGCACTCGAGTTTCTATCATACAAGGAAGCGTTAATGTTGAACCCAGTGTAGTTCATGGCGAGTTCTTGAAGGAGTAATATGGCCAGAGGGAAGAGTTAAGGGAGCCAAAAAGATTTACATATGTCGAGAGCAGACCCGAAGTCAAAGTGGGAGTGTAATGAGAAACAAGAGTGGTAAAAGTGTAACCGCAAATGGGAGGAACTTTATTAGCCGTAATCGTATGAATAAGTGAAACCAGAATGTAGGTAGAATGGATGGACGTATGAATCAGCAAGTGAGGTGTTGGGAGTGTGATAAGGTTGGAGATCTGAGAGCAGCGTCACCTTGTGGTAGGGACATGTTTTGGATGTGGCCAATCAGGTCACTTTATCAAAGACTGTCAGAATGCATAAATGATCCGTTGCTATCAATGTGGTAAAATGGGCCATTTTTCTCTAAACTGGACTGAGAGTGGAAGAGTGGATGGACATGTGCCTGGACACAGACAGACCTCTTAAAACCTAGACTAAGCTTAGAATATGGGCCAATTGCATATCGGCCCCAAGACTATTTTCAGCATTATTTGATGTTACTCGAAAACCAAAAGGGTAATAACCTTTTTTCTGTAAGTTTTGCAGTTTTCATATATAGGTATTGAGTCATGGCACTGTATAGACGAAATTTATTGGTAGTAATTAGTGAAATAGGAAAACAGGTTAACCTTATCTAATTTATCAATCTCTGCTACATTGCTGCTGAATGAAAAAAAAACAATATATTATTAGGTTTAACTTCTCATTGGTTTCCATCGATTCTCATATCATGAATGAACACTAAATATCAGTACAATGAACAATACAAATCATTCTGACTTCCAACACTAACTTGTGTCATTTTGTGTCAAAGTTCTGGTCACGAGAAACAAATTTACTGTCCTCTTTACATACCCAAGTATTGAATCTTCCTGGCACTTCTGTAATTTTACATTGCCCAAATGAACGCAAGATTAATAGTGAAATTTCCAAAAACAATGTTAACGTTCCCCAAAGTGTATCTTTCTTGAAGCCATTCAGTTATAGTTTCTTATCAGTGCTTTTGTTGCGAGCTGCATCTGAATCAATTTTTCGTTTAGAATGCACTTCACTGTTTCTTTCTTTGCTGTAGTAGTTAGATGTGAAGACATTGAACAGTCTGGTCGCCATTTTGAGGTACACTATTTTCAAGAAGCTGTGACCCATAGCACAACTCAATGTAGCCAGCTGGTCATCTTCTTCCCCAAGTGCAACAACGGCCTGCTGGAAGGCCTTCTTAGGGTTGTTACACCCAAACAGGGAGTACCGTATTCTTTCTTCCTTCGTGAGCCATCTGTATATGTGACATACATTCCTGGTGAGAAAGAGTCTTATGAAAGGGGCATACTGATAAAACTTGTACCTATGTAGATGGGAATACTAAGAAAAAGTACATTGCTAAACATATATGGATACACCAAAGGGTTGTCCACCGTAGGTTCAAGATACCATAAATTTACTCACTCCGGATAGGAGGTAAAGCACGAAGGAACAGAATTGGGTTTGAGATATTTACGCTGGCGCTCTGTGTTCCGGGATGTTTGGTGGTGAAAGTCATCCGGTAAAATGTGCAACTCACACACAACAGCATGGTCTGGGATCCATCCAGTCATAAAGCATTTTAGCGCAGAGATCCACTTCTTACGGATTTCTTGCCTGTCAGACTTGGGGAAGGCAAACACTGAGTGCTTACAGAGTACTTGGCCACCCGCTGCAATAGCCTCCTTTCCAGCAATTGGCGGCAGCACACTTAACCATACTGAGTTGACCATATCTACGTGAACCTAAGGGTAGTAAAATAACCAAAAAAATGTATCGTAATTATTTTCCTAAAGCATAGCAACAATAATGATAATAATACTGAAAATAATAATAATAATTATAATAATTACAATAATAATAAAGTTATTATTTTTATTATTGAGGAGTGCTAAGGTATATAAAATATTCTGCTACTTATCAATCTTACTACAATAACGTAAAATCGTGATATTTTCGATATTAATACTACTATGACTATGTACTAGCTACTATTACTACTATTAGCAACAATAGTAGTTCATCAAACACACACACACACACACATTGTTGTGGTGGGGAATTAAAAATAAAAGTCTCCTCATTAAAAGCTCCAAAATAATTTTGCCAGAAAAACACAAGGAACTAGGCACAGACCTCTTACAACTTCTTTAACATTAGAGCAAAAAGGATGCAGTTTTGGGTACAAAAATAATGTAAACTTACTATAGCTTACGGAGATAGGCGCACGTGACTTGTGGTTGCACTCACTGATAAACTCAAACTGGCGTTCCCTGCGGCCGGCGGCGCGTTTGAATTCAATGGGGCCGCTATGCATAGGTGACATTCAAAACATAGTGCAGTGGCCAGTCCAGTGTTAAAGAGGTCTATGGCCTGGAGTACATGAAAACTGTGAGAAAATGGGACATTATACGAGAATGTGTGTTAGCCCGAGGAGTACATATTTGTGGTTGGTCACTTGAAAAAGTTGTGTCAGACTGCAAGGAGACTGGCAAATGTAAGTGGAGGTAATAAAAGAACAGATCCTTTGGTAGCTGGAGAAAATGAAGAACAGCAAAACTAAAAAGTGATAGGGTCCTTTCTGCGGAACGCTCTGGTGTGCCAGTGATGAATGCGAATGTGAGAGAGTGGTTCTCGAGACACGAAGTGTATTGGAGTGAAGAGAGAATAAATGTATATTTAAATGGGGATGGTGAGAGATACTTCCATTGAGAGATGGTGGTTGTCAGTTCAATGTTGTATTTCGAGAAGTCTTTGAAGGCATGAATGTTAATAAAATTTATGAGAGTAATAGTATTTTATCTGGCTGGTGAAAGAAAGAGATACCAATTTTCGCGAGATTCAAGGAGGAAGTGCTAATTGGTATTATTCAAATGGGAAAGTTATAATTTTGTGTAGTAGATTGTGCGAATAAAAAGTACGATATGTTGTTAGGGTCTGCAGTCATGGCCGAAAGTTTTGAGACTAATATATATATATATATATATATATTTATTCTTTTTAAAATTTTCGTTGAGGAATAATTATTTTAATATTTCAATTATTGCAGCTTATTAAAAAGATTATTTCAAATATAAGAAAAGTGTGCAACTCTAGTTACTCTGCACCAACGTGGCCTGAAATGGTAGGTGATAGTTGCTAAGGGTATAATGATTTGAGGGAGCACCATTTTTAATATCATTAATGACTTTAAAAAGACTCGTTTCAGTCCTGTGAAGAAGTCTTATAGGTGCCATTGAGCTTGAAATGAACGCCAAGATCGCCTCTCGGTAAGGTTCCAGCTCAAAGTAGTTCTGGTTGCCTCCAATGCCAAGATTGCTCACGATTGGAAATAAGTGTGGTTGTGAGCGATTCAGTGCTCACAGCGAGGCGGGGACTTTTCGACAAAGGTCTCAAGTCGAGAAGAGTTGCGAAAAATCCTCATCCCAACAAGAAGAACCTTATGGATAGGTTGCACTTTTGTAAGAAATATGAGGAATCTACTCTTGAGAGTGTGGCGGCAAATTGATAGAAACTGCAGATTGTTAAGAATAAATATGAAAAGGTATTGTGGAATGATTGATACCGATGCAAACATGTATATCTTTGTCTGTGACTACGCAAGGTCACGTTATATTGGTTGTGTTGGTAGATCACAAGAGCAAGTTTGAAGAATAAATCGTCTCTAAGTGTTGCCAGAGTTGTGAGTGATAAACTGTTACTCAAGACTCGCCTGCGCGAATCTTGAGTAATAATGGAACTGAGTTTGTGGGACGTGAGTTTGAAGGGATGTTGCGTGAATAGGATATCTCTCATGTGAGAATGATACCGTATTTATTGAGAGAATGATTATAATCTTGAGTAAAATGTTCCGGTTGATGGTGAAAGATGGATTAGAATGGAATGAATCTTAATGGCGTGTGTTATGGTTGTATAATATGAGAGTACATAAAACGACTGGTCTCTCTTCCTGTAAGTATGGCATACATTTTAGAGACAGGCAGAGAGAGCCACGTAAGAGAGAATGATCGTGAAATATGGAGGGAAAGAAATGGAAAATTTGAAAGTTTCTCTGTTGGTGATAAAGTGATGAAGGAAGTTCACAAAAAAGGGAGACTAAATATACATAAGTTGCGAGTTAAATTGAGAGACCATTTAGTTCATAAGGATTAGCTAAATGGATTAAGTTATTTGGTAGAGGGTGAGAGAGGTATGGAAGCGTGGCTGAATGTAGAGCTTATCAGAATCAGTTGCGAATGTGACGTGAAACTTCAGCGCATTTGATTAAGCATCCTGTAAATCAATAGTTGTCTCGAGATGAGGAGCATAAAAAGTAAGTGTACGCAGGACGAGTTAAAAAGGAAAAAGGAAGGTGAATAAAAAGCACAGTTTTGTAAATGTGAGATGGATGAATTTTATGCTTTTGAAAGGATAGAGAAAAATAGAACTTTCAATATTTGTATGTTTCCTTTAACTGAGTTTGATTCGTTGATAGCGTGTATAAGTGCGATGAGTGCGGAGATAAAGGAGGGTTATGAGTAAAGCACAAAGGAATGGGAGCGGTTGTCCGGTGAGTTAAGAAGCTTGCCATGGATTTGAGTATGAGTAGTCCAGAGAAAGAGGCGAAAGGATTTGTGTAGATATATGAAAGGTTGACTGTGGATGGAACTGCCTGGGTGAAATATGATTGACACAACAAAGAATTGCTGACTGAATCATCCTCGAGGATCATCCTCTCCACTCGGGCCACATTGTCCTCGTTGGTCACGTCTCATGGGCGTCCTGGACGGGGGTCATCTTCAAGGGACTCACGACCATGGCGGAACTCCCTATTCCAGCTAGCAATGGTTGCATAGGAAGGGGCGGTGTTGGTGTACACTGCAACCATGCGTTCATGGATCTCTTTTGCATTCTTGCCTTCCTCGGTTAAAAGTTTGATCACTGCGCGGTGCTCAACCTTCTCCATTGTTGAAAAATTTGTGACTGACGATCTGCGATCAGCTACTGCTTCTTAAATAGACGAGGCAGGAGCGTGCGGCTGCAGGTCCTGACTTTTCATAACTTTTCCTAACACCCCTACAAACAGTCATCCCCGTTCCTCTGTTTTGCCTTGCCGATTCGCAAAACTTATTGACCGCCCCTCGTATTTAAAGCATAGAGTCATGTCCCTTCTTAAGATATAGCAAAGCTTTCCAGCGCAAATATATTTTTATACTTATTTCTTTTAACGTGTTTCTATCAAAAATCCCAAGCTGTATTAAGTATATGTATTATTCTACCTTTTCTAAGCTTTGATTTTTAATTCATCATATCATACTAAACCACATGTTCACAACGTTTGGTTTGCGTTCATCAAAACTACGAAAAGCTTCACTTGAGCGGCTTCTCATGCCAGCCCTCTCCCTCTCCTATCCACCATCCTTTATCCAAATTTAGTCGTCGTGTAGTCTCCAGCCCAAAATATAGGGCGTAGTGGTGGGCGTCTTGCCTTAAAAATAAGCCGATGGCCAGGAAAATTAGCGAAGGAGGAGCTTGTACGGAAAGGGCCAAAAAAAGGTAAAAGGAAGATTAGATGCCTAGAAGAATACAGCCCCATTTGTCTCTTTACAGTTTGAGATTACCAGCAGCACTGAGGCCGAGATAGCGTGGGACTCCTCTACATGCCAAGTCTAAGAGCTTGAGCATGGCCTCCCCCTGTCAGGCAATACCTTCCCTGCATTCAAACTGCTGCCTTTGCTGTAAAACAACTGACCATTATTTTCGCATTTTGAAATGTTCATTTCCAGTCCAACTTTTAAAATGGCTTCGTATAATTCTGTTATAATTAAAGATAATTTTTTTGAGTTCGATTGCAGTTGGTTTGAAAGCCTCCTTATATTAATCGTTACACGGTTCTATAGATTGGCATAAAAACATTTAACTAACTTAGTAATCCATCCTGGGAGGGGGGGGCACGGACGAGAGCCTTTGTTCATTATAGCGTCCCTAAAAAAGGCACCAACTTATAGGTTGAAAGTGGTTTACTGGGAATGAAGGGCTAAAAATGCTAATAGGATTCAGATACCACCCCCATGGGCAACTCCATCCAGGCCAATAGATCTAGCTCGTTCTCACATTGGACCCGCTGGGTTTCCAAACTATGACAGAGCTGGGTTTATCAAAGGGATTCAGATAGAACCACCGTAGATAGACAAGATGGAATAATCCATACGGGTTACGAATAGGTAACTCAAATGGGTATCACATAGGTCTCATATCCAAGTGACAAACTTAGTTGGGTTCGAGTTGGGACATCCACATGAATCTTCACGGGTCCCATGCGAGACCCAGTTGTTGTGTTTACTTACAAGTGAGTGACTTTACGGCGGTAAGAAGGTGTGTGTGTCTATAGACTCCTGAAATGTAAGTGATGTAGTGTGTAGCCTACTGATAAATGAAAGTGGGTGGCTTATAAGCTCTGTTTGAATTATTAATTAATTTGAATCACAGGATGGCCGAGTGGGTTAAGGTGTCCGTAAGAGTGGTCTCAGCTAAGGTTTGTACACCCGGTTCCACGATCTTAGGAACTGAAACGATAACTGAAAATTATTTCCAGGTTCCTAAAGGATAAAATAATTTTGAATCAAAGATAAAAATCTAGAATACTTCAATGTCACCCAAAGGAATAAGACAAAAGACTTTGTTTTGAACATGTTTCTTGCAGGCCGTAGCGCGAAAATCAAGACTAATTTTCTTATTGCTAAATTCCAAGTTAGTTATAACTATTTAAATCTACGAGTAGATTATGATATTTTTTTAATCTTATATTTTTCTTTTTTAATTATAATATGGTTTGGTTAAAAGAATCATTCTAAATATGAAGTTTATTTTTTTTAACACGAATAAATGAAATCCAAATATATTTGCCTTGAAAAAGAATTACATCTGACAACTCACTGGCGATTGCGAACTTCCCCAATTTGTTTGTGTTCGAATTGGTTGCTTGCATACAACATACACCAGATTTTACTGTCTTCTACAGAATTCTTTAATTTTTTTATTTATTTTTTGTGATAAACCCCTTTTTAAATGGGTAAAAACATCTACCACATGGAATTACTTTAAAAATTTTTCTAAAAATGAAGCCGAATGCTTAACTTGCAATGCAAAATTAATGTGTATGGGTGGTACGACTTCAGGACTTATCAAACATTACACTGGCCGGCGTTTCAAAACTTTTTTTCAACGGTCAAAGGTTTTCCAACTGATTTAGGATCCTTTTTGCGTTCTGAATTCAAAAATATCATTCATTTTCTTTGGTCAGGTCTGGTTTCTAAGATACACTCGATTTTTATTACATCATATTTTTCCCAAATGGCGCTATCATCCAAGTATATATGGGCTTTGTTTTTGCCACAGCTGGTCATGGGTTACCTTAAATAACTAGTTATTCTTTCTCTTTTCAGGTCTAGTTGTTCAGTATGATGGATCGGAAGTGTAAGAACCATCCTAACAAATTTCGTTTCATCTGCGGACACGTGGTTCTTCCAGAACGTCAAGCGAAAATCACGGATTTTGTGAAGAAGGCTTATTGCGCTTATTTTGGAGTCAAACTAGGGGACCAGGATAAGGCATTTGCTCCCCATATCTGCTGAAAAACATGTGTGGAAAGGAATAGGAAAAGAAAGAGTATGCCATTTAGTGTCCCAGCGGTGTGGAGGGAAGGGAAAGATCACGTTACCGACTGCTACTTCTGCATGACAAATTTAAAAGGAATAAATAGCAAGAACAAGCACCATGTTCAATACCCTGATGTTCCTTCTGCCATAAAGCCAATCCCCCATGGACCAGATGTTGCTGTTCTTGATCTGGATGTCATCATGGAATCTAGTTCTGATTTCGAATCTACTGACATGACTGATACAGGTGAGTGTGGTGCATATGAACCAGAATAGGGCGACCGATCGGTGCCATTGACCCAAGCCAAACTCAACGACTTGACACGAGACCCGAACCTATCTAAGGAGTCTGTCCAGCTGCTGGGTTCTCGTCTTCGAGAGAAACATCTACTATCCCCAGGAACAACGTTTTATTGGTATCGGGAACGCGAAAGCGAATTCAGAAAATTCTTTATGTTCGATGAAGCGTCTTCGCTGACCTACTGTAACAATATTGCTGAACTGATGAAATTAATGGGTATGGAGTATGGTTCCATGGAATGGAGACTTTTTATTGACTTGCCTAACAGAAGTCTCAAAGCAGTTCATCTGAATAACGGAAATAAGGTTTAATCAATCCTTGTTTGACACTCGGCTGAAATGAAAGAATCCCACAACAGCATGGAACGTCTGTTGTCTACTCTCAATTACTAGGAACATAAATGGTTGATTTGTGAAGACCTTAAAGTTGTTGGACTCATCCTTGGACTTCAAAGTGGGTACACAAAGTATCCCTGCTTTTTTGCTTCTGGGATAGTCGGACTGACGACCAACATTATGTCAGACAAGAGTAGCCATCAAGACAAAGATTAGAACCCGTGTCACACATTGTTCTGTCCTACCCTCTGGTTGAACCAAGCAAGGTGTTACTTCCACCCCTACACATCAAGCTCGGCCTAATGAAGAACTTTGTAAAAGCACTGGACACGGAAGGTGGAGGATTTGCCTTCCTCCACCACAAGTTCAAACGAATCAGCATGAAGAAGCTTGAGGTAGGTATATTTGATGGTCCTCAGATAGGAGAACTCATAAAAGACTCTAGTTTTGATGATTCATTAAATCCTACTGAACTCTCTGCCTGGCTGTCCTTTAAGTTAGTCATTGCAAACTTCCTTGGTAACCACATAAGTCCTCAGTACCAGAAGATGGTTGATGACTTAATGGAGAATTTCGGCAAACTTGGAGGGCGTATTTCAGTGAAAATGCACTTTCTTCGGTACTATCTGGACTATTTTCCATAAAATTGCGGAGACTTCAGTAAAGAACAGGGTGAGCGCTTTCACCAAGACATCCTTGTCATGGAGGAACGCTATCAAGGCCAATATGATGTGAACTTTCTGTCTGACTACTGTTGGTGCCTTAAGAGGGATGTGATGTTTGCTCGGCACAATCGGAGGTCACTGAAGATACCATTCATCCATGAGTAGCCTTTTTTGTGCATTTTACTATTCATGCTATCTATTAAAAATATTCTGTAAACCTTCTGTGAGTAAATCGGTCCAATATTTGCTATTATGTGTTTCATTCACAACAAATATTTGGAAATATAGGAGTTTTTGGTACGTGCTCATATTTCAAAAACCTGACCTGATTGGGTAGAATGAGCATGATTTTCAGATCCAATGCAAAAAACTGAACTAAAATCAGGTATTATATATTTGACCTTGAAAACAACGCAGACCAGTGTTATAAACAAACCAGGCAATGGCTTTGCCACTCTTCCCTATGGGGGGAACTTGCGCTTCACTACTAAGATTAAAAGTTAAAATCTAAAAAAAACAGCCATGGTTAAATTTTTATACATTTTCTGAACTTCAAAAAGGAACTCTAAACTGAATTTTTCCCTGTCGTAGAATAGGCTCTCGACGATATACCAAATATAACTATTCGTTGAGGGAATTATTCTAATATTTCGAGTGCGTGGTATTTTGATTGACCGAGGTTTGTCCAAAAAGGGGATGGGGACCTGGAGAGGCTTATTTATCTTCAATATGCTTAAGAAGTGGAACGGAGTACAAGGATAATAATATGGCTATCATTAATAAAATAGAGTTTTATTAATTAAACTATCAACAACACACAAAAAAAATGTTTACATAAACGGAGAATGGAAAAGGTCGTGGAAATATCTGAATAAGCTGAGGATTAAGATTTGAAGAGATTTAAAAAGGTAAACAAATAAAAATTGAAAGGGGGAAATGGTTTGCTAAACCATTTAAAGCACAGGGTAGCGTTGACAAAAGGTTAGATGATAAAAGGTAATGCTCAGCTTACGTAATTACAAAGTTGTTGTGCAAAGGAAGACGATGCGAAGGAATCTTCGGTCCACTGGCGATTTCCAGCAGAAGGGTTCTTCGGGGGGTTGTCCTTAGCGAAAGGGAAGGACTGTCTTCGAAGAGTGAGGGCGAAGTGGGGCTCGGAAGTACGAGCGATCTTTGTGACAGCAAATCGGGGATGTTCTAGATGAACAATGGAGGTTATTGTTGAAACCAAGCGTTCTCTTGAAGAACGTTAAAAAAGGGGGGAATTAAATTACCCTGACGTGATGTCTGGGGAACGAGAACCGTTTCTTTGCGAACGGGCTTAAAGAAAAATGGCTGTTCTAACGTTGTTCTCTTTCTAAAGAACAGGGGGAGAGGGAGAGAACCGTCTCTTGTCAACGGGCTCCAGGAACAATGGCTGTTCTAACGTTGTTCTCTTTCTGAACAACAGGGGAGGCCTTGTTGACTTGGCGTCTCGAAGGCACCAACCTTTGCACTCAAGGGATATTGTCCTCTTCTGGACCAAAAGGTGGTTCTCGAGGTACAGAGTTCCTATGTGCACAAGGGAGACCGGATCGGCGTGATGCCTCGCAAAGAAAATCGGGATTTGATCTGCTTCAATCGGGGAAAGCTATGTATAAGTACCCGGAGCCGTCTCCATAGCGTAGGGGATAATTGAGTGGGGGACTTCGGGTGAATGCCCCGGTCGCGCCTGGGAAAATACCTTATCTGCCCATAAGCCTAACTCAATCTGGCAAGATCGACGTATGGAGGCGAAACGGGTAAATGAACCTCCTTGATTAAATATTGGCTAAGGTGCGCGATAACGCGCTCTGCTTCCTCTCGCAGATGCACGTGGGTAGCATGTGTTTCTAAACACGTGATAGCGGCTGAATTTAAGCGGCCTCAGACCGTTCTATAACACCCCCTTTCAAAATACCACGTTACTAAAATATAGTTATAGAAGAAGATATATAAAAATAAATTTTCTGAACTTCATCATTTGTAATTCTTTGGGTTTTAAAACTTCACAAAATTTCGATACTTACAGCCTTGGCCAAAAGTATTAGGCCACCCGAGTGTTTCTGGTTTCTGTTATCTCAATGTTAATGAAAATCGTGGACATGGTGGTTTACGGTATATTTCACAATATACATTAGTTTTAATATTTGGTTGACCCTCCTTTAGCTCTAATTACCGCTTTTATACGGTTAGGCATAGAATCAACTAGTTTTTTGCAGGGGCTAGGTGCAATCTTACTCCATTCTTCTCTAAGTTTTTGGTACAAATGCTCTTTATTTTTAATTGTTGTATTCTTGGTAGCTTTACCAATAATTTCCCATAGGTGTTCGATCGGATTTAGATCGGGGCTTTGAGCTGGCCAGTCCATGGGAACAATACACTGTGTCTCAAACCATTGACGAGTATTCTGAGCTGCATGACATGGAACGTTGTCCTGTTGAAAGATAACACCGTTTTTCGACACTCCTGGATGTAATTTAGCAATTGATGGTTCTTAAACATCCGATAACATGGAAACATAGGTAGCTGAATTCATCCTTCCCTGACATAAAAATATTTCTCCGGGTCCTGTGGCAGACAGGCAGGCCTCACAAGATGATAGAACCACGCCCATGTTTTACGGTTGGTACCAGACATTCAGCCTAAAATGCTTGCCCAACTCTGCGACGCACGAAAGTTGCACGAGTTTTGCCGAAAGCCTGATTAAAAAACATGAACGATAATATTATCCTTATGTTGGATATTTCTTATATATTTTGGTAAAAAACACATATTTTGAGTTTATATGTTGATTGAATACTTGTACTATCTTACCTCATAGTTACTTTCATCAGACCATATGACTTTCGACCATTGCTCACTGGTCCAATTTGAGTGGTTTTTGGCCCACTGAAGACGTTTATTCATATTCGCTTCAGAAATCCATGGCCTCTTCCTGGCTTTACAGTCTTTCAGACCGTACTCTACAAACCTTCTTCTAACAGTTCTGGTTGATATTTGTGATGTACCTGCCTCGTTGAAGGTCCGCACAGAGCTCTGACGATGTTTTTCTCCTGCTTCTGAGCGACTGACGGATGATGTATCTGTCATCACGAGACGTTCTAACCTTTTTTTCTACCTGTTCTTTGTATTGTCTTCACATTTTTTGTCTCTCTAAAGCGCTTGAGAGTCGTTTACACCACACATCGAGAACATTTAATCTTCTGAGCAATTTGCCTTTGAGACATTCCATCTTTACGATAAGCTACGATTTAACTTCACTTAACTCCCTTGTTTTAGGCATTATCATGTTTATTAACTTTATCTACAACGTATTTTAGCATAAAACACTGAAATAATCAAGGGAAAATAAGTTAATTGTGGACGTTGGTTTTACACAAAATTGGTTACATGCGCACAGTACAGTATAAAAGCGGTAATTGAAGCTAAAGGAGGGTCAACTAGATATTAAACTAATGTATATTGTGTAATATACCATAAACCACCATGCACACATGTTTCATTAACATTGAGATAGCAGAACCCAGAAACACTAGGGTGGCCTAATACTTTTGGCCAAGGCTGTATATTTATTTCTGAACTTCAGTATTTTGTTTTTTGATATTATAAAAGAATTATTATAAATTATTTTCCAAATACTCAAAAAAATCCCCTTCTTAAATTATAGTTAGTGATGATGATGATGATGATGATGATGATGACGGAGAAATGAAGCAGACGGTGATAGCGATTTGCCTGTTTTTAAAAAGCAGAGAACTCTTTCAAGTTTTATCAAAAGATATTCAATAGAACAAGAAATCGCTAAACTTACATTTAATGATGTTCTAAACTTTCGAGCCGTTGGTAAAAGTAAATTTATTCAAAAAGTTTGGGAAAATTCCAGTACCATAAGCAACCTCTAACTTGAAACAATGGTATTAAAAATTCAACGATGAACTTTTATTTGAAAAAGACGGAATTGGCTGAATTTTTCAAGAAAGAAAAAAAGAAGGCAAGAAATATTCAGTTACCTTGGATGAATATACTTCAAAACAACGCTCATGATGAAAAGATCCAAAGGATCGTTTGATAGTAAAACTGCCATAAATATGGTAAAAGTTCGATTGGAAGAGTTCAATCTTGATCTAAATCGTGATATTGTATCATGAACCACAGAGGGAGCTTTAGTCATGTTAAAGATATTCCGACAATGCACCAGCAGTGCTTAGTACATGAAATATATCTAAACTTTGTGATGTTTTATATAATAACATTTAGTCTTACAATGTCCAGCAACCAGAAAATGAATTTTCTACTTAGAATGACGAGGATGATAACATCGAAGAAGACGAAGAAAAAAACCTGGTTGATTTAAAATCTCCTGACTTTCATCAAGAAATTTATTTGGACTGAATCAATGATAGGCAAGGTTCGAAAAATATGTTAAACATTTCGTAAATCGACACTCAAAAGTAATCATTTACAAGATGTTGTCTCAAGCCAGTTTCAAGAGGAGCGTTTGAATCTGATTAATCAATTTTAAAACACGCTGGAATAGCCTTTTACATATGTTGAAAGATTTTTTAAATCAAAAGATTTCATCTCGAGATATTTGAGAACAATAAGATATGAAGATTCGGTATCAGGTATTAGATGGCAACAAATTAAAGAAATTGTTCAAGCTTTTATGCAACTGGAAATTGTGTTCAAAGAACTATCATACAGAAATGCCTTCCTTCTAAAGAAGATTCTTCGTTTATTTTTATTTTTAATCAGTTAAATGGTCAAGAAAATCACCTATGTGTCAACCTAAGACAAACTTTAACCGATCGATACATAAGTCGAAGGAAAACAGGAATTTTCGGATCTTCTTCAATATATGCATAATTCAATTTAGTTGGCCCTATAATCGACTGAATTACCAGCGGCTTCACGAGCTTCTTTGAAGAAATGTGTTGAAGTAATTTACAAACACTTTTATCCAGAAACCAATGAAGAAACTAATGGATCTGGTACTGAAGTAAATCAAAATGAAACTAAATTAATCGATGATCCTTTAATACTACGATGAAATCAATAGACTTGCATCTTCCAGCACCTCAAACATAAGTAATCAAGAAATATTTGATGCTAACAAAGAATTTCAACTTTTTGAAGCGACTGCCAAACGGAAAGAAAAAATAGATAGATTGCGAGCTGCATTTCTTATAATCGAGCCTACAAGTATCGAAAGTGAAATGGCCATTTTAGCTTCTGGACTTTTTCTGTCAAAAGTTCGGTCTCGCCTATCTCATTTAACTTTAAATGCTCAACTTTTCTTGAAATATTACTTTAAAAATTGCGAGGAACAAGATGATTAGACTAATTAAGTCCAAAATCCTAATATTAAATAATTACAGCTAAAATTTTATGCCAAAGTATGCTTATCAGTTTGATTAATTTCTTTAAAATTATATTTAGTAATAAATTTCTTTCAAAGATTTTATTCGTTTAAGGGACTGTTCTTTTTTTCAATTATATGATGTTTCTAAACTTTCTTTAAATCTTCATGTTATTTAACAAGATATGATAAACATAATTGCCCTCAATAATTAGGTGTCTTAGCCATCTAAGAAAACAAATATTGGTTAAAAATAAAAATATTTAGTTTCAAGAACCGGAGAAGTGTTCTTGGTATCAATCAGTCCCGGTTCATAATTTTCGGTACTCATGCAAACCCAGGGAAGCTGTTTGCAACTCGCCGCACGCCTTCTTCATTTTCCTTTTCTACACATCTTTATCTACAATGTTGCCCAGACTCGGTTGGAGAGCGGGCTGCTCCTTAGATAACGTTTCCAAGCGACGTTCGGCTTTCTTCGTTTCTTCAAATATGTTCCGGTTCTATGAGAGGGTTGTGTAGAGTGCCGAGAAGTGCCAGCGGGCGGCTTGTAAACATCGCTTGAATATCTTTTGGGCAATTCATAATTGTTGATTGGGTTAAAGCGTAGCCTCTACGATGGTCCCGACCAACTACACGAGGAAGTTGCTCGCAACTCGCCTCCCGTTCTGCTTTTTGTATTTTTCTTTGCCCTTCTTCCTACACTCCCTATCTCCAGTTTTATATTGGTCAACAATAATAGTTCTTGTTTTCTATATAAATGAGACAGTTCTCAGCCATTTTGAAAACATACATTATATTAGGCTCGAGGTTTTTTAACAACAGGGTTCTCAGTTCAGGCCCTCTGAAGAACAGGAATCCCAGTTTGAGGCCATTGAAGATTAAAAAATATATATGAGGTAAAATACGAAGGGCGGTCAATAAGTTTTGCAATTCGGATATAAAGAAACAAGATATGAGGAAAAGCGTTTTATTATTTTTCAATATGACTACCCTCGACTTCAATGCACTTGCGCCACTTGTCCCTGAGGCTTCGAATTCCCGACAACCAGAAATCTCCGGACTGCTGTTCAATCCACTCCTGGATGGCGAGCTGGACATCTTCATCGTCCCCAAACCGGCGTCCACGCAGTGCAGCCTTGAGCTGGCGGAATGAAAAGTAGTCTCTAGGGACCAGATCTGGACTGTAGGGGGGATGGTTGAGCTCCTCGAATCCGCACTCGCGCAGGGCAGCTTGTGCAACTCTGGCCTTGTGGACAGGGGCATTGTCGTGGAGGAGCAGGACACCGCGTGTCAACTTTCCGCGCCTGTGATGGTCCTTCTATGAGGCGCATAGTCCACCATCAATACCTTCTCAGAATCTTCCTGCCTGAGGGTTGGGTCCAGAACGTGATGGGGGTCGGAGAGCCCTTGTGTTTCCAGACCATGCTTTTGAGCTTGGTCTCGGGATCCCAGTGATGGACCCACGTTTCATCAGCTGTCACTATGCGTGACTCAAATCCCAACGAGTCTTGGTTTTACAGGAACAGCAGCTCCTCCGAACTTTGACGACGTTGAAGTCGATCATAGGGCGGGAGGTTTCTAGGAACGCAACGGGCAGAGACTTTGGTCATGCCCAAATTGTCGTGGATGATGTTGATAACACTTCCATGTGATATTCCAAGTTTTCGCTCAATTTCTTCGACCTTCACCCGTCGATTTTTGATGATCATCCTCTCCACACGGGCTACATTGTCCTCGTTGGTCACGTCTGACGGGCGTCCTGGACGGGGTTCATCTTCAAGGGACTCATGACCATGGCGGAACTCCCTATTTCAGCGAGAAATGGTTCCATAGGAAGGGGCGGTGTTGGTGTACACTGCAACCATACGTTTATGGATCTCTTTTGCATTCTTGCCTTCCCTGGTCAAAAGTTTGATCACTGCGCGGTGCTCAACCTTCTCCATTGTTGAAAAATTTGTGACTGACGATCTGAGATCAGCTACTGTTTCTTAAATAGACGAGGCAGGAGCGTGCGGCTGCAGGTCCTGACTTGTCATAACTTGTCCTAACACACCCACAAACAGCCATCCCCGTTCCTCTGTTTTGCCCTACCGATTCGCAAAACTTATTGACCGCCCCTAGTATATAACAAGGATTATTACATTATTTAATGCTTGATTAAGCATATCATATCAAAAATTACACAAGAAACTACTTCAGTAATACTTTATTACATAGATCAATTTAAAAATTCCCCGACTGATGCTTCTAAATTTGAGCACAAAAATAATCAAATAAATTTTCCTGATGCCATTCACGATACATAAATTCATGTAAATAGGAGATTTTGATTTTTTTTAGCATCTATACATCATTTTATTTTAGTGTTATATTTGTTTCAATCAAATTCTACATGGTTAATCTTAGGTAATTAATGATTTACAGTTTTATGTAGGTATCCTAGGTTACTAAGGTTTTGGTAGGCCTTCAATTCGTTTGAGTGCGGAGGCGAGCTTTGCCTACCTTTTTAATTATTGGTTACAGAGTACCAGCATGACGGCGTTGGTGGACTATTTCCATGTATATTTGACTGATCTCGTCAATGTATCTACAATTCCAAACAATTAATAACTTATTTCCCCAATTTCATCACACAAATAGAAAATTGCTTCAACCCATTTATGAAGGGTGATTTTAGAATTAAAAAAGAATGATTTTTTTAAAATGACACTTTATGTTTGTACTTTTCACAGACGTTACTTTGACACTTCCAAATATATTTACCTAGATTTGAAGCATATTTCGTCCAGTTCATCGCAATATTATAATTATCTGAATATTTCATTTCAAGCGTAGTAAGTCCTGTATTTTTCATCCATGTGATCACTGGAAGAGTTCCGCGATAAGTAAAGGGATGATTTGACTTTCAACTATGCGTCGATCCATGCTTGCTTTGTGGGCTGCTCACTATTGAAAACGTTATAATAAAAAGTGAAGTCAAAATAAACTATGCCAAAGTTTTTTCTGATGGGTCATTCATTATTAACGGTGTTACCTTAAGTTTGTGCGAAATTTTAGAACTGGTTTTTAATGGTGAATCATTAAGAACATTATGGGTATCCAGTAACAGGAGCACACGCTCAGGCTATTGAACGCTCATGGTTGGATGCCAAAACAACAATTTTAAAAAGCATAAGAGGCGTTAGTAGTGAGTTTTTCTAGTCGCACCTTGATCACTTTTGCTGAAAAGTACTGGGAAAAGATGCAGCAGATCGGCTTGTGACATTTCTAAATGACATACGAAGTGTGCATCGTTAAATATAAAAATTCAAGTTTGATTGTTTGTATGAGTATGTTGCGCATTGAAGTGTAAAAAGGCCTGGTAAACCGCGCGCTCAAATATCACCCTATTAACTACCATTTTAATAATATGTGCCCCATTTTTATCATTTTGAACAATAACGGTCTCTGCCTCACGTTCGACTGCTATTCTTCAAAATATTCTTTATTTTTCTAACCTTTACAATTTTGTGTTGACCAAATCCAAAGGTAAAAATAAAACTTTTACGATAAACTAATATAAAAACTTTTGGCAGGGACTATATGCATATCCCGAAATTTTCTTTTAGTCATTTTGTACATACAAACATTTTTTTAGGGTGAAAAAGTGTAGAAAATTGAACAGTTAAAATATAGTGTAATGGATGAAGCTCTTTCCCTGCAGTCTAGATCATATGAAGATCTTCCTTCACCCAGACCCACTTGGGGCAATGATTTTCCATATAATTCACTTTTATTTGGTGTAAATGAACATTTTATGAGACTGGAATATCTCTAGAAATACTCATTTACTCATAAAATTAGAGAGAGTTTCTTTAATGGCAGTTTCAATTATGCCTGAAAACAGACTATCAAAACTCGACTAAATTTACAATATTTACCCAAAGCTCTTCAAAAGCATTTTGCAGAAGATAAATTGATTTTCACGCTTTAGTTTCAAGGAAATAATAATAGTAATAGTAATAATATAACCATAACGACAGAAGAAAAGTAGTATTTACATATGAACGTTCTTAATGCTCAGAGTTGGGCAGTATTTAAATACATTTATGTATTTAAAATTGCATTTGTAAATACATTTGAAATCATGTATTTAAATACTTTTGAAAGTATTTAAATACAATGTATTTAAATACTTTTTGCAAATAATTGACTAATAATAGGTTTATATAGCTGTTAAGAACGTCTAATGAATGTTTTAGCTTGTCGCAACTTGTATGACACAAAGGGTTGACTGCGTGAGCAGGTGAGGAAAGATTGCTTGCATCAGTTCAAATTCAGTTAACAGGTGGTTACAGTTGTGTTCGGTTGTATAGTGAGAGCGCTCAACGTTATTTCAACTGCTGCATTCAACTTCAGCTTCTTTGAAGGAGTGTAAAATGGAGAGATTGGACAATAATAAAGACGAAGAAGATAAAGAATCATGTAATTATAGTCATCCTTTACTAGATAGTAAATCTTTTAGAAAAACAGTGAAGTGTATATGTACATCATGCAATGGCGAAATCTCTGCGCGAGCAATGCTCCTTCCAATCTACGCATTCAGTTGAAGGTAAGAATCTATTAAAGTTAATTAATTATATGATACTTAATTTGATACTTAATTGACAAGTTTTACTGTCTTATTTAAAAAAGGGCAAAATTGCTAGTAGCTAACGATAATGTTAAGTAGCGTAGGTTTATCATGCACGAACCTACCTTCTTCCTTTTGCAACACCTTTATTTATAATTTATGCTGATTGAATCTAACGTGAATTATAGCAGCGTGAAACAAATGTCCTTCAATTATCTGATCGTGTACATTTATCAACGGAGAAAGCATCCTGCTTTGGTGCAAAAGCGGATAACTACTTCAAAGCTCAAAGAAAAGATTCAAAAATAAAATGTTCATTATTAGACGATAGTCCTTCATGCAGCGGTGTTAAAGTAAAGACATTACCGGAGTGTTTTGAGGTGAATACTAAGAAGGTCAAACAATCTGGTGTTGATAAGCTGATTGCAGATTTTATCATACAATGTGTGCATTCCCTATTAACAATGGATCAACCAGCTTTTGTGAGATTAATTGAAGGTGAGTTCTGAGTTACAAAGGTTGTTTACAATTATAGTATTAGTAGTACAGGTTAAGGCCTTTATAACGACCGAATACTAAAGCGTTCGGATCATTGGTCACTACGTAGGCTATATAACGAAGTTAAAGAAAGAAAGACTTATACAAATTCAGAGGTTAATATATTTCAATAATTTCATGAAAATCCACATACATATATTCTTAAAGCGCTCTATCATTTACTTAAAGATATTATTAAATACATAAATAATTAGTACAATTATTTATCCATTATATGTAGTTATTAGATGAATTCCTATAACGATGTATTCCCTTATAGTAGCAATACCTGTATATCATTACATCAAAACTAGCATGCACACCCGTCAAAAATGTAGGAAATAAAGCTTGATAATGTATACAGTATATTGCTAACAGAACTGAAAGTCAATAGTTTACTATGTAATTCTGAATATGAAGGACTAATAATATATTAATGAATTAATGTACCAGTCTTATATAGCTATATGATATTATTATATAGCTACATTCTATATATAAAGCTTTATATGCATGCCATATGTTCTCATTTCACTGTGAAACTTAATTTTACTCGCAATAATCCCATATTCCACTACCGCGGCTCTAAATTCTTTAATTGGCGTCATTTCAAGGCGGACGCTAGCCCGAAATCTTATAGAAGAAGAGAAAGTGACAAGAGCTCTAATGATGAATAAACTAGACAGCACCTCTTACTTATGTTTTACTGCAGATATTTGGTCAAATCGTCACCGTAGTTTTTTTTGCGTTACAGTTCATTGGGTATGTTAATATTTTGCACTTTATGAAATATGAAATTGAAAATGTCTTTACAGTTAGGAAGTTATCAGCTTTTGGCTGAAAGCAGCTCTATTTGTTGGTGGAATTTATCTCGCTTATATTAATAACTAAATCAAGATTACTGAACATATGGAGAATATCATCAATGAATAAGATATCCCCCTGCAGAAAATGACGAGCACTGTCACTAATAAGGGCTCTAATTTTGTTAAAACGTTTAAGGAATTTGCAGTCACTGCTACAAATGTGTTCACAGATTCAGAAGATGGAATTCAGGTAGGTGAAGAAGATCAGGGGGAACACGATCTGGAGGATAGTTTCTTAATAAGAAGTGCTTTACATCAGGAAGAAGAGCTTTCGTCTGACCCATGCAGTTTCAGCCTACCTAAGCATGTGCGTTGTGCTTCAGATACACTCAGTCTCGTAGCCACAACTGATTAAAAACAGGCACTGAAATATCTTCTTTTGCAAATATCAATCATGCTGCGATGGAGAAATGCTCAGCATTATGAAACAAAAGCGGTTGTCCAAAATAAGCAGAGATTATCAAAACTGTTATCAACTGCTCATTAAAGGTGCCTTGCATCACAAGGTGGAACTCTTTAATTGAAGCATTGTCATTACTTTTAAAACACAAGGACAAATTATATCAACTCATGACGTCGCTTGAACTTCCAGTGTTCAGAAGTCACGAAATTGAATTTCTTGGGGAATATATCTTAGTTTGGCTCTTATTGCAGTGGTAATTGATCGCCTACAGGGAGAACAAACGGTTTTTATTAAGATATGCCCCCTACCTTACTCACTGTGGATAAAAAGCTGAAGAGCCTTCAGTCACGTTCTCTGAAATTTTGCCAACCTCTTCTAAGTGCAGTCACTAAGGGCTTTGGAAAGCGCTACAAATCTTATTTGACCTTGGCAAATGAAGCCAGCGTTACAGATGCCATTATGGCATCAACAAGCCATCCATTCTTTAAACTCTGCTGGTTAGATATCACTATCTCGTGGAACAGTTCAAGCCACCATTACTCTGTTAAAAATATTATGATTCAAGTGATTAAGAATTTAGCAAAGGGACCCGAAGCTGAATCATCCAGTGGTGTATCGGATAGTGACGATTATTTTGGATTTACAAAACCCACTCAAACACGATCAATCGCAGATTTAGAAGTGTTCAGTTATCTCCAGGATTCAAATAAAACACTTCAAAGCTTAGATAGATATCCAAACCTAAAAAAGTTATTTATTAAATACAACACCACCCTTCCGTCGTCAGCTCCTGTGGAACTGCTCTTCTCTTTAGGAGGATTGACCTTATCTCCAAAACGGAGTTCTTTATCTGACGAAACATTTCATCAACTGATATTACTTAAATGTAATGCTGATATTAATAGCTAACTGAAATTTCATTCTATGGAACTTTTTATTTATTTGTAGTACCTAAGTCTAATTGTCATCAAATCTTACATTAGTAATTATAATATACAATTTCATTTTAATGCATATTTTTTTGTTGTGATACCAATGGTCCTTATCGATTGTCATTATATATCCATAACGTCATGTCACTAACTCTAGAATTTAAGAAGGGGATTTTTTTGAGTTTTTGAATAATAATTTCATCTTAGTCTGTGTATGACTTATGTTTTTTTTAGCAAAGTTATTTCTAATAATTCTTTTATAATATCAAAAACACAATGGTGAAGTTCAGAAAATTTATTTTTATATATCTTCTTCTATAACTATATTTTAGCAATGTGATATTTTTAAAGGGGGGAAATTTAGTTTAGAGTTCCTTTTTAAAATTATTATAATTGACGAAGTTCAGAAAATTTATAAATATTTAACCGTGGCTGTTTTTTTTTTAGATTTTAAATTTTACGCCGTATGCTAAAACAAATGTCAAATGCACATTTGAGCAAAAAACCTATTTTTTTATATATTATATATATTTTACATTTTAGCCTTTTGCATATAATAAATTTATAAATAATTGTGAAGCTACACTAAATCTGATAAAAGTGGATTTCACATTTTTCTTAGCATACGGCCGTTAATCTTAGTAGCAAAGCGCAAGCTCCCCCGAATTTTTGTGAACTTTTCAAAACTAAAAGAATTACAAATGGTGAAGTTGAGAAAATTTATTAAAATTTTGACATGGAAATTATTAGAGCATATTTAGATGGAGAAAAAAGGAATCATGATTGGCCGAGGGCCAGAGACCGAAAGTCTGCCAGCGAAGCGCAATCTACTTCAGTAAGGTGGAGTGGCGAAGCTGCTCCTCTTGTGTATTTAGTATTTAAATACTAAATACCTTTTCAAAATGTATTTAGTATTTAATATCTAAATACATTTTGCTCATGTAGTTAATATTTAGTATTTGAGTACTTTAAATGTACTTATTGCCCACCTCTGTTAATACTAACCTGGTCGTAATAGCTGGGTATTATACGTCTTAAGAAGAAGTCAGGCTTAGGCCTAAAATCTTATTCGAATGCTCTTCCCGTAATTAAAATAATGAAGTATTTTATTCTAATTTTCATTTATGATAATAGTTTCCTTAATTTTTTTTATTGAGCGATAACACTTTGTTTATACTGCGATGTTTACCTAAATATTAAATTCATTTTGTCGATATATCAACTTAAATAATTGTTAGTATCTTGCAACAAAGCTCCGTTTTCTATGATCAAATCTACTGGAAGAAAACACACAAAATACGTTCGTATCGTGTGAATCTTGATGGTTTATCGAATTCGACATGAAATACTTGGAATATCTCTTATTTTTATTATTTGTAGGAATATAAGTGTTTTAAATTAACGAATACTTCGAAAGAAGTATGAAAAATCACTAGATTGCTGTCATTGTATACCTCGTACAGACCTAGGGACATTAATTGCAGAAGCTTTATGATCAAACTGTGCAGATCCAATTATATTTTTCTAACTTTCAATTTGATTTTCATATAAAGATTTATATTTTATTGAGTTAGAGCCAATATTTCGTCGAATATTTACTTATAATTTACGTTAATGCAGTCTATAAAATTTAAAGGAATAATTCCAATATTCAAAATGACAAGAAATAAAACCAACATGGCGTTATTATTATGACAATTAAGACGTACCTCCAAAATGGTTAAAACAAATAAATTGGAGGCTGAAATATAGAATTCGGACCCTAGATAACCTAAATGGAGATTACAGACCCCAACTTCCCCCTAATGTAGAATCTAGCCCCTAACTTCACCCTAATGTACAATCACATTAATTGTAAAATTTTATTTAATTTAATTTAAGTCAATTTAAAGGTCCTTATGAAATTTAATTTTATTATCGTAAGTTTAATTAAAATAATATTGTGAACATTTCTATCACAAAAATGGAAAAAGGTATTATTAATGTCTAATGTTATATAAATCCATCTAACTCTGAATCTAAGCCTGATCTCGTACATCTATTCATTAATTTTCGAAAAACTTTTTTTCTGATTCAAAAAACTTTCAATAGTTTGTGTGTGTAAGTAGAAAGATTTACATTCCTATGTGTGCAAGTAGAAATATTTACATTCCTGTGTGCATAAGTAGAAAGATTCACATTCCTATGTGTGCAAGTAGAAAGATTTACATTCCTGTGTGCGTAAGTAGAAATATTCACATTCCTGTGATCCAAGATCTTGTTGAATGCGCCTTAGCCTTCCATTTATCACTATGAGCTGTAGTTCCACGTTTTGCTATTATTAATAATTGTAGTAACGTATCTGCATTTCTCTTATCTACAATCTCTATTTCCTTTATTACATTTAATATCATGTTCACCATTCTGCCACGAAGATGACCTACTACTAGGACGTCTAGGCAAATAAACTCCTGCCTCTTACCAGCAATTTTCCTCGCCATCAGTTGAAATTATATTTAAAGCTATAAAGAAGCTGAAATTCAAATTAAACAATGCACCCCTCGCTCTGCACTTTAATGAATTATGTATTAAAATGGCTTAATTACAATATATATATATATATATATCCAAACTAAGATAAAAGATATTATTATTATTCAACCCATCCATATACCTGTTAGGAGCGGCATCTCCATTCCTCATTTTGCTCTCTCCACTCGTTTTTAGGGCCTAGGAGCTCCATATTTCCTTCCGATAAAAATTAAAATTGCAAATCCGTTTTATAAATAACTTCGATAAAACTTTTGAATAAAAAAAAGAAAAGAAAAAAGCAGCCATGGTTAAATTTTCAGAAATTTTCTGAACTTCATCATTTCTAATTCTTTTTGTTTTAAAAAATGAAAAAAAATATTCGCTAATCATATTTATTTATTTTTTAAACCTGTACCGGAACTCTGAAATAAGGAATAAAACTTAAAATATACCAGGGTCATAACCGAACTAAGAGACAAAATATCATGCATTTTATTCAAACCCTCGAAAAAATCATGTTCTTAAAATATTGTGACCGTGTACTCGGATGGCTCCAAGTCCAAAAAAGGGGTGGAGGGCTTTCACAACGTATCTCTTATGTTTGAAGTCTGCAGGACTATACGCTGCGTCTGTCTTTACGGCCGAACTGGCGGCGATATTCCGCCGCTCATTACGAGGAGATAACGTACTGTTATAGGTTCGTGATCTATAGCAACTCACAAAGCTCTCTAAGTGCTCTCAGAGCATTTGAATATCCACACTTCTAGTTCGAGCTATCCCTAATGTTATGGCTGCCGCAGGCCTGGTGGATGTCGAGATTATCGTCTCTTGGGTTTCTGGACATGTAGGGATTGCGCGGATGAGAGCGCCAAAGAGTCCGCGAGGATTGGACAACAAGATCACCGTTTTGTTATTCCTCGCAATACCTACCTGCAATAATCAGATCAGCTCTCCGTGTTGCCTGGAAAAAAAGATTGGAGACAGCTGATTTGACCTAGCCCAATGCCTCGGTGACTTTTGGTTACTTACTGTGATCTTCAAAGTAAACACACTCGCGGAACGCACTGTCATATGATGGAGTGCTCCTCTGCACGTTAATGCGACGACTGCGTTATCTGTCTCCCGGTCTGTTCGGCACATTCTTGTTGAATGCTCGGGTCTGGGGGATCTTCGCCCACTTTATCTGTCCAGGTACCGGTAAGGGCAGGGTTGCTACTGTTTGATATTTGTGCTCGAGACTGTTTTGTGCAAACAAACTTTATTATTTGACTCTCTTTGTTATTAGGCGCATGGTCCGTTTCCAGTGGGAGGTGGGCCTCCCCCTCCTCCTCCTGCCCTCTCGACGGAGCCTTCCTCCTTTCGTCTCCTTGATTTTTTTTGTTTTTCTCGGATTTTCTTGTTTGATTTCGTTTTGTGCTTTTTGTTTAGTGTGTCTAGTTTCTAGTGTGAATTTTAAAGTGGCCTAGTAGTAGACAAGAACAATCCTAAACTTGAATACAATCATGAACAATCTTAACTCTAAATGAAACTCCCGACAATCTTATTCGTGACTCCAATCATAAACCTAAATCCAAGCATGACCAATCTTAACCCTAATCCAATAACGAACAATCGTAAGCCAATTTCAAACACGTACAATCATAGACCTGAATCCACTCATACACCAGAAGAATCATAAATCACGAGTAATCATAAACATGAATGCAACCACGAGCAATAATAGATCCGAATGTAACCACAAGAAACCATAAACCTTGAGTAATCATAAACATGAATGCAACCAGAGACAATCCAGGATGCAATCTATTTATCCACTTTCCTTAAAAACGAAAATATTTGCATAGTTTTCTAGGCATGTTTTTAGCTGGCCTATTAAATTATAAACAAAGAAACGCAAGAAAATCATCGATGCATTCCTATGACTGCGTCTGATCGTCAATATCAGCTTGAATCAAAAGCAAAAAACGAGAATTCAAAATATTCGGATTTTACGACTATAAAAATGTCTCATGGCGGAGATCGGAGATACGGAACCTGAAATACGATCGTTTCCGTCACTCCGAAAAATTTAGAATTTGCTGGAAATAGGCCACTTGGGGACTTTTGGGGGGTTCGGTTTACTTAGGACATTGGACACTTAGATAAGGTAGATGTAGTTAGACCGACAGTGATTGGATCATTGAAAGTGTAACTAACATCCTTCGGGAAAATGTACATCAGTTATAGGAGACAAATGAAAAAATAAGAGGCCATAAGCCTTGTTGATATTCAAAGGAAATAATTTGCCATTACTAGCAGGGGAAAGGGACACAACTTATGTAATAAATATTATGGGAACTATAGAAAAAGTAATCAGTGATTTCAATTTAATAGAGATAAAAAAGGCCCGTCATTGACAAAAGAAATAAATTGGCAAATTTAAATGATAGATTTTATCTTGTCAACAAAAATCGGAACATGTCAATAAAAGAGAACTCAACACCTGCTGGTTGGTATTCTTAGCAAGGGAATTTTAAGGGGCGGTATTTTTGGCAAGAGAATTTTAAGGGTCGGTATGCCAGAAAAGGAAATATTCTTAATAAGGGAATATTAAGGGCCTGTATTATTGACAAGAGAATATTAAGGGTTGGTATTTTTGACCAGAGAATATTAGAGTTTGGTATTCTTGACAAGGGAATATAAAGGTTCGGTATTCTTTCTTGACAAGGGAATATTAAGGTTCGGTATTCTTGACAAGGGAATTTTAAGAGTCGGTATTCTTGAAAAGGGAATTTTAAGAGTCGGTATTCTTGACAAGAGAATTTTAAGGGTCAGTATTCTTGGCAAAGAAATCTTAAGTGTCGGTATTCTTGATAAAGTAAAATTGAGCGCGCTATTCTTTACGTGGGAAGTCATCAAGGGCTTTTTTATAACTTAAGATGGTTGGTTTAGGTTACGTTAGGTTAACCCATGTTAACCTAACCTACCTATCCTAACCTAAACTTACTTAGCCTAACAAACAGAGCCCTATAACTCAAGTTTGAGTTTTTGTCCCGGTCCACTTTTGCCAATAATCGAAAAAGTGGTGAGAAATAGATCATTTATATTACTAATTATTCATAGTACTAAATGGCAAGACCACAGAAATCTGATCAGTTTTCCAAATTGCCAGCCCTGAACCATCAACCACTACTCTTTGCACTTCATTAATTCACAGACAAGTGTTCACACACAACATATTGAATCGTATTTGGAAAGATAAAAGACAAATTGCGAAGATGCAAATGCGAACTTCTTGCAAAATATTCACAATACTTCATCAGGATGGAAATAAATAAACAAAATAGGTTAATTCATTTCTTTAAGGCAATTGTCACTCAATTTCCTTTCGAATATATTAGTATACCTTCATTTTCATTAAAGTGATTTAATTTAAGTATTGCTATTCTTGACATGGGAACTTTTTGAGTCGCTTCTCTTGATATAGTAATTTTGAAAGTCGCAACTGTTGACATGGGAACTTTGGGAGTCGCTTCTCTTGATATGAAAATTTTTCAAGTCGGTATTCTTAACATAGGAACTTTGGGAGTCGCGATTCCTGGCATGGGATCCTTTGGGATCGTTTTTCTTAACATGGTAACTTTTTGAGTCGTTATCCTTAACATGGAAACTTTTTCCAATTTTTTTCTTGACATTGGAACTATTGGGGGTTTTATTCCTGACAAGGAAAATTTTGGAGTCGTTATTCTTTATGTGAGAACTTTTTGGCTGGCTATTCTTGACACTGAAGAGATTTCTACACCAGAATGACACTCCCTGCTACTGGGATAAAAATAGGCCATATCTTCGTAAAACTCACGTTGCAGCAAGGCTAAGAAAGCTTGCAAAGGATAATGTCTATTTTTATAAACATTTTTCAGCAACAAAACTAAAATACAGCTAGAAATATTAGCTGAAGCTTTGATTGGAGAAAAGCTAGTGGATGTTCTCTTCAGAAAAACACCATAATGTAGAGGAAGCATATTTTTATGTTGTTATGTTGTTGCAATAAAAAGATATTACTTCATTAAAGACGTCAATATATTATAGAAATAATCCCACCAGGCATAACTTACTTATTTTAAAACAATAGATATAAGAACTTATAAAATTAACTTTATTCTTCAAGTCAATATTTATAAATAAATTGTCTACCATTATCTGTGTTCCATACGTTGTTAAAAGGTTTGAACATAATCTGTCTCTTTCGAGACATTTAAAACTAATTAAGAGCTTACAAAGTAGATGGTGTATTTTCCGAAGGAAGGTATTTAAAAATTAAAATAATTCACAAACAAAGGATCTTATGCTTAATTTGCTAAAATAAATTCTACAAAATTGTATTTAACAATTAAAATAATTCAATTAAAATTATTGACTAACTCAGATAATATAGGTTTAAAAATTAAAAGAGGTTTGAAATGGACGCTTTTCTTTTGTGAACGTTTTTGTCTTTTCTAATCACAGTTTCCCATAATAGCAGAATCACCGCGGCTTTGGCCAATTATCTCCACTGTTTCAATGGTAGAGAAAGGCTAAAAACATTTCTAGAATCACTCTACTACATTTAGCGTCTTTTATGTGGCCTTCTACTCACCTACATTTTCTCTCTCTACTTTTGATCTAAGTATTACTGCAGTAAGGAAATAGCAACGACTCTCTCACAGATGGTAATAGCGTCGAATTCGTGATTTTTATTCCCATAACTACACTCAATTGTTAACTCCTGCCGTTATTCGGATCCCACGCCCCTGCCCACCCGCTGATTGGTTGTATTTCGCATTTTTTCTGTCTGTCTGTCTCTCCTTCTCTCGATTTACATATCTCATCTTTCTTTTGATGATGATGCCCTCTTCTTCGAAACCAGCTCTGTTTTACTCAAGGGAAAGATAATTTTAGATTGATTTGCACAATCGGTTATTTAATCTCACTTTTCTGCAATTCTGTTTTTCAATTGATTTCCAAGTCAGGAGAATTACTTGCTTGAAAAGTTTGTCGGATTTTTTTTGTGTGCACGATTTTCTTTATTTATGGTAAATAAGTTTGTTTAAAGGGTAAATTTACAATAATTTACAGGGAGGTTCTATTTATCCTTGCCTTTAATACATTTCTTTACAACCCAGTGCCCTCTTTTGAGGACAATATGTAAAAATAATTTTTTTCTACACTAAAACTTCCTGTGTAATAATTTCTTGTTACTATCGTGTTTTTTTTCAACTTTTCTTGTTAAACTAGCCTAAATTTCAATTCGATAACAGGTGAAGTTGATTGCATCATTTAAATGGATTGAACCAAGCTGGCTTGATTTGAATATCAATGGATTTACTCATAAAAAAGTTTTTCAAAATAAGACCCCTTTATTAAGACCATATCCTCACAAGAAAGGTATTTAAATGAGCTTCAATTTGCTTTTTCTTGAATCCGACACCAAGTTAGAGCACGGTTGAATTGTTATATAGTAAAGTTTGTCATGATAAATGCCTGTATGGATTAATAAGGTCGACTTCATTGCAATTAGCAAATAGAGAAAATAAATATTATAATCATTTAAAATAAGAAAAACTTATAATCACCAACAGGTTCGATATTAATTGTGAGAGGAATTTATATTCTTATAATTTTCTTCTAGACAAGGTATCTTGTATAATGCACATGGGTATCCAATTACATATTAATAATATATAATAAATATACACCTTATATAAATAATATCCGACTGTTAATAATAAAGGAAGCATACAGTGCCCAACCAAAGTCCAGTTTGGACTGGACCAGCGCAGTATGGGACAGCTTGCTTTGGAGGTTGAGATAGACCGGGTTTTAGCCACGAGATAAGTGACGTGGAGCTTCCACGAAGGGTTCTCGTCAAGATGAGGCAAAGGCGAATCACCGCAGGATTGACAGACGATTTGAAGCCTTTTAGCCGCAAATGTTAGGGTACATCAGTATTGCTACGATATAAGGTTGAAATTAAAAAGATAATTATAAATAAATGACACAAACCTTTATTTGATTAAAAGTGTTGCGAAACAATGATATCAAACTCCTCATCTTCCATTTCTCTTTCAATTATTCTGCTGCTTCCTGATTTCCGTTTTATACTTTGGGTTTGTGAAAACTTTGTAACTACATCTATCTCGCTTGTAAAAAGAAAACATTTTTCTGTGACATTAAAGTTTTTACACCATTTATTATTTAATGCTACATGAGATTTGAGCCTTAAAATGGAATATGTATAATGTGGTGATGTTTAATTTGTTTCTGTCTGTACTTTTCACATTTGTAACAAATGAAAATATGCGTTCTACAAATGCATTACTAAGAGGGATAGAGAACAGGTTGAGCATACATACATTGAGAAATGTCGGAAAAATTCTTCTCTCCAATTGAACTTTGAAACTGCTTACCATTCACCAAAACTCTATTAGATCTGATGTTATTTCACCCAATTTTAATTCTTCATTCCAGTCCACACAAATTAGCTTTTCATATTAACTTTCACTTTTGGCTACATCTTGTTATATAAAAAATACTGAAAAGATTTGGGCAGATCTTTGTAATGTTGTCTCATGTGACAGAATACACTTTCAGGTTTAAATAAGTGAAGACTCCTCAAATCTATTACTGATATCCATTAGGCATCTCTCAAATTGATCACTTGCCTCAATAACAAAATTTAAGCACCTTTTATTAATAATTTCTTTTTCTCTGCAGGTAACTTAGAGTTTTCGAGATGCAACTCAATTTAGTTCCTAAATATTTTGAACTAATCTTTTGTTTAAGAGATTGATGAAGTATATGAAGGTCTGTATATAGTTGGCATGCATCTACATATGTCGCTTGAAAGGCAGCATTTACACGTTCAAAATCCTGATTTAGTGGTAGCATAAATGTAAGGTACAGGAAATTTGGTTCGTCGCTCAACATGCTTGCAATAAGATTGGCACGATAGTTACGTTCTTTTTCTTTAATAATGTTGAAATATAATTTCAACTCTTCCCATTTTGTCAGTATAGAATAAATGCACTTCCCTTTAACAAACCACTTAATATTTGATGGACTAATGAACTTGATTGAATCTACGCATCCATAATTTAGCAATGAAAAAATAAAGTCATCTTGCCTAATTGAGCTAAATTTGAACCATCTCGCAATTTACATATTCACATATTCACATTTTATTTTTTTTCTTAGTCTTCAGAGAACTGAATTATGAATGCCACAAACATTATTTGCTCCATCAGAATAAAAATCAATACAGTTGTTCAAATCAATACTGTTGTGATAGAACGGTCTGAGGCCGCTTAAATTCAGCTCCTATCACATGGTTAGAAACATTTCTACCCACGTGCATCTGCGAGAGCAAGCAGGGCGCCTTATCGCCACCTGAGTCAATATTTAACCAAGGAGGTCATACCCGTCCCCACCCCCGGTTTGCCTTCATTCGTTGATCTCGCCAGATTGAGTTAGGCTTATGGGCAGATAAGGTATTGTCTCAAGCGCGGCGGGCCATTCCCCCGAGCCTCCCACTCAATTGTCTCCTACGCCAAGGGGATGGCTCCGAGTATTTATATCAAAGCTTTCTCGATTGAAGCAGATCAGATCAGATCCAGATTATCTTCGCGAGACATCCCGCCGATCCAGTCTCACCTTAGGCACCAGGGGCCCTCTACCTCGAGATCCACTATTTTTGTCCAGAAGAGGACAATATCCCTTAAGTGCCAAGGTTCGAGCCTTCAAGACGCCAAGTCCACAAGGCCCCCCCCCCCTGTTGTTCAGAAAGAGAACAACGTTAGAACAGCCATTGTTCTTTCAGCCCTTTGACAAGATACGGTTCTCACCCTCTCCCCCTGTTGTTCAGAAAGAGAACAAGGTTAAAATAGCCATTTTTCTTTGAGCCCGTTGACAAGAAACGGTTCTCACCCTCCCCCCCTGTTGTTCAGAAAGAGAACAACGTTAGAACAGCCATTGTTCTTTGAGGATGTAGACAAGAGATGGTTCTCACCCCCCACCCACCCCACCCTGTTGTTCAGAAGAGAACAACGTTAGAGCAGCCATTGTTATTCAAGCCCGTTCGTCAAGAAACGGTTCTCATTCCCAAGACGTCACATCAGGATAATTTAACCCCCCCCCCTTCGGCTGGAACTCGCCAGCGGACCGAAAATTCCTTCGCGTCGCCTTCCTCTGTACAACAACTTGTAATTACGTAAGCTGAGCATTACCTTTGATTGTCTAACCTCTCGTCAACCCTACCCTGTGCTTTAAATGGTTTAGCGAACCATCCCTTCCCTTTAATTTTTATTTGTTTACCTTTTTAAATCTCTCCTAATCTTAATCCTCGGATTAGTCAGATATTTACCACGACCATTTCCATTCTTCGTTTATGTAAACATTTTCCGTTTCGTGTGTTGTTGATAGTTTAATTAATAAAACTCTATTTTATTAATGATGCCATATTATTATCCTTGAGCTCAGTTCCACTTCTTAAGCATATTGAAGATAAATAACATCGGTCAACCAGATAACCACGCACTCGAAATATAAGAATAGTTCCCTCAACGAATAGTTATATATGGTATATCATCGAGAGTCTATTCTACGACAACTGTTACTATTCAATTTCGATCTCGGCAAACAGGCTTGCTCCAGTAGTGGAAATCACAGGTATAAAACGCAAGAATTCAGATTTTAAACTGTTCTTTTGAGGGAAAAAAATTACACACAGGCATAAGTATTTCGTTGGTGAAATATCAGCAGATTCATCAATAAGCAAAGAAAATTTCAATTCTTTTAATTCCTGGATTAATTCTTCAAATAAAGACAAGCTTACGGCATTATTAACTAGCATGCGCAATTTGTTCCTTGTAGTTTCAAAGCTCCCATTGTACTGCCTTTAGAATGGTCTTTAACAACTTCACTTAGCGGATCAACTGACCGAATACTGCAATGGCACGCAATTGCCACACTCAATTTTATATCAAATTATTTCAATGTACTACAGTTGTTTTCTTCATAAATCGTTAGATGGATTTAGAAAACTTTAAACATTTTTTCTTACTCTTATGATATGCATAATTTTCATGCATCACTAAATAATGTTCCTTAAACTGAGATATTGTACAAAGATATAATTTGCAAAACATGCATTTTCTTTAAGCACCAACCATGGATACTTAGCTTCCAATTTTTTATTATATTTCCTATTGCTACTCATCATGAGAAAAATTTCAGTGTTTTATTTAGAAAATATACACGACGCAAAATTTATTGCATTGCAACGAACAACACAAATCAATCTGATAGACTAATTAATAATCAGAGTGAGTCAGGCGTGGTCACGTAACACGTATATAAAAAATGTAATGGTGCCATTATGAATAACTAGGAGTCAACTGTTAGCAGTATTAACACAAGAATCATCAAAATAAATGGCAACTCTGCAGCTGGAATGAATTGTCGCGACATGTAAAAATCACTTTTTCTTAATTTAGCAACGGACGAAAAAAAATTCTACATTGATACTAGCGAGTACGTACGTAACAAATGCAACATGTTGGCTACTTGTTCAATATGTAATGGAAAGGATATGTTATTTAAATTCTTATTTCAATTTAAAAAGATATTAATATTAACACTAACATAAATTAGCCACAATTGGCAAAAACAAACGATTGGCTAAATGTGTAGCGACCGGCGTGTACGTCCAAAATAGGACACACGCGAGAGTCGCTACACACATAAAGTACAGAGAGAGAGAAAAGTAAAGTTAGCGCCGTTTACGAGAATATCACACGGTAGTAAAGGGAGCACAGTTATATATGTTAGAGTTGGTCGAGGCAATCTTAGGCAAACATTATAATCAAGGCAGAATCCAGAATAAACTGGTTAGCTATCACTATTAAACAAATAGAAACCAGATTAAGGAAGCAACATGCCAGCACCCACATAGAATTTTACCCAATAGTCGGAGTGCCTTCCTTATCAATATGTTCGGCAGTAGCCATTCAAAAGTCAAGTTATGTTAATACTGACAAATCAACAGGCCGGCACATAAGAAGGAGGTGTGGCTTAGTTGGACGAGAAACTTGTAGGGCGTGACTTAAATTGAATATATATAACTGTGTGAAGCCAGAAGAAAAAAGATAATTAGATTACTGTTTGATATAGCAATATATCGCGTTATATATCGTTCAGTCCGATCTCTCGGATTCGCGTAATTCATCTTTGTATATAGTCGTGTACATAAAACAGACATTAACGGAACAACAAGGAGTAACAACAAGAAAAGAAGGTACCCTAGGAGACCTTACAGTCCATTCAAGAAGGGTACCTTTGGACTAGTAATCGAGCGGGCACATGGCTGCTCAATTGTTTTGCGTCCCTAAACGGCCACTTTTCAAAACCTTGTCTAGTCTTGACTTGAACTGGTCAACAGATTCACTGTTGACAACTTCCATTGGAAGTGCGTTCCACTTACCGCAGATACTGTAAGTGAAAAAATTTCCACACAGATTGCGGTTGTAACGCTTCAGTTCAAGTTTGAAGCCGTAATTGCGCGTTCTGTTCTCACTCAGTGTGAAAAAATCCAGGTAGTCAACATTGTCGAACCCTCGAAGTATTTTGAAAACTCGATGAGCTGACCACGCAGTCTATGGGTTTTCAGCGAGAACAGATCTAATTCCCTTAGTCTATCCTCATAACTTTTATGTCGGATAGAGGGAATCAGCTTAGTTGCCCTGGCTTGTACACGTTCCAATCTCGTGATGTCCTTTCGCTAGTGCGGTCGGACAAGTGAGTTGTACAAGCACAGTACAATCTCCTGGTTCCGATATCCCTACTGGCGCATAATATAGCCTAGCATCCTTTGGGCTTTCTTATCTGCCTAGATGCACTGTTTCGAGAAATTGAGGTCGCTAGTGATAGTTACACCCAAGTCTTTCTCAGTGTCACTCGATTCAAGAGCACTGCCCTTAAGGATATACTGAGATTGGGGGTTTCTGTGGCCGATATGCATTACTTTGCATTTCCACAAGTTAAAAGGCATTTGCCACGTGTCCGACCACTTCCCAATCTTCCGAAGATCTTCCTGCAGGCGGGCAGTATTTCCATCCGTTGCACGTTCATACCAAGCTTGGTATCGTCGGCAAATTTGGAAATCTTGGCAACCATGTCACCGTCCATGTCGTTGACGTAGATGATGAATAGTAGTGGTCCCAGGACAGAACCTTGAGGCACCCCGCTAGTAACGGGCACCCACTCAGAAGCCTGTCCATTCACCACCACCCGTTGCCGTGTGCCACTTAGCCAGTTCTCGATCCAGCCGGCTACTTTTCCGTCTATGCCCATCGCTCGCACTTTTCGGAGAAGGCGGTGGTGTGGTACCTTATCAAAGACTTTCTGAAAGTCTAGGTACACCACATCCACCGCCTTGTTCCCATCGTGCTCACTGAAGACGAAGTGGAAGAATTCCACAAGGTTCGTCAGGCATGACCGTTGCCTTCGGAAGCCGTGCTAGGAACTCCTCAGTAGCAGGCTTGACTCTAAATACGACGTCATTTTGTCCACCCTCATGCTTTCCATGAGTTTACCGACTATCGAAATCAGACTGATAGGTCGGTAGTTTGACGGATGGCTGGGGTCTCCTTTCTTGAAGATCGGAGTCACCTCCGCCTCACGACAGTCTCTAGGAACGCATCCGGTCCGGATTGACATGTTAAAGATAGCGCACAGATGTCGTGATACTTCATCGCACACTTGCTTCAACACCTTGGATAGAAACCCGTCCGGTCCAGGGGACTTATTCGTCTTTAGGTCAGCGATCTTTTTCTTTATTTCTCTTTCGGTGAAGTCCATTGCCTCCAACTTTTCCCCCGAGTAGGAATAAGTGGGCTGGGGGATGGGACCACACTCTTTAGTAAACACTGAAGAGAAGTAGTCATTGAGAAGGTTAGCATTTTCTGCATCTGAGTGAGTTAATGCACCCTCCTCGTCCACTAAGGGCCCAATCCTACGATGGATTGGTTTACGGCTATTTACATAGCCGAAGAACTCCTTGGGATTCTCCTTGCAGAGTCTCGCCACTCAGAGTTCCTCAGTACGCTTAGCCGCCCTTATGCCGGACCTGACTCTCCTGGCTATCCTCCGGTACTCGTCAAAGTCACTCGAGATCTTCAATCGCCGGTACGCATTTCTATTCTCCCTAAGCAGTTGGCCGATTTCTCGATTACCCACTTTGGTTGAAGAGAAGACCGACGGAGGCATTTCAGAGGGATGCAACTTGATTGAAGACTCATGAACTTATTTTTGAAATTGTTCCACGAATCCTCAACCTCTTCGCATACCGCTAGCCTTACATCAGTCAACCCAGCACGAAGGCTTGCAAAGTCTGCTCTTCTCAAGTCAAGTTTCCTTGATTGACTGGCAACAGACCTTACCTTCGGGATCTTGACGCTAAATCTAACTAGCTGGTGATCACTACCACCGAGCTGTTCGCCTACAGAGACATCATCAACGATATCATCCTCAGAGGTGAAGACCAAGTCGAGGATATTGTCTCCTCTCGTCGGTTCTCTGACCCATTGAGTGAGGAACTCGTTGTTGGCAAACTCCAGGAGTAGCGTGCTCTCGCGACAGGCTCTATTCGTCCGGCCTCCTTTAGCCCTTGCCCGCACTTCACCTCGAACTTAATTTATGTCATAACTTAGAACTTAAGAATTAATTTAAGAACTTTTTTAAAGTACAATAAGATCTAGTTCAATAATAATTTTATTTTTGCTTTGGTGACTTCAATATCCTAACGTCCCTCAATCTTCCTGCTCCAAGGCCTTATTAATCGGGAAAACAGCCGTTGCGCATTCTCTTCGTTAACCGCAGTTCCTAGCGATTACATAACTCCCGAAATACCGGTATTCTACCCTAATGTGGTCTATCCCTGTCGTCCGGGCTAGTTGACCCCGTCGCTAGAATAAGACTGCCCCTCGACTTAGGGCACCCCATAGCAATCAACAAAATAACTCTCGTTGGAAATAAGGAAGGGCAACACAAAACCAACCGGGCATCTGTATCAACCGGAGTCCTTGCCAAAAGATTACGCGATAGCTCGGTAATCTATCACCATTACTGGCAACCAGCGTCCCCCTTCCAAGGCTCTTGGGTTGTCCTCACGATTACTTTCAAGGTTCCTCATAATTATGGACGACCTTCAAAAGCCCCCGATAAATGATTTATTTTTTTGCCAGCACCTTATAAAATTAGCCATATCTGGCAACCCTGCTTCACCGCCTGCTTTACCGGTATTGGAACCAATACATAAAAAACGATTGAACGTCGACATCTCGGTAGCACCTGAGGTGGAACATGATACAGTACAGGTTGTAAGGGAAGAGAGAGAATCCCTTCGAGGTGGTCTACTCGACGGCAGCAGTAATGGCAACTTGCCCGGGGAGAGATTTATTGCAGTAGTAGATCACCAAGTCGTCAGCGTAGAATGAGTTGCTAATATATTAGGAAAGGAGGAGATGACAGTGTTCATCACTAAGGAGAAGACGAGTACCTTCTGGACTGGGCCCTGGGGGACGCCCTCTCCTGACGAAGAACTTACTCAAACA
This sequence comes from Ceratothoa steindachneri, assembly GCA_963969495.1. Taxonomy (NCBI): domain Eukaryota; kingdom Metazoa; phylum Arthropoda; class Malacostraca; order Isopoda; family Cymothoidae; genus Ceratothoa; species Ceratothoa steindachneri. The sequence goes on along the minus strand of OZ018323.1, from coordinate 211,803,514 downwards.
TGGGAGAAACGGCTGCGAGTTCAAGGTGTGCAAAAATACGCCAAGTCCTACAGAATGTAGACTGGAGATGATATCAGAGCCATTAATAGTGACATGTGCTTTGCCTATGTTGGAAAATAAAGCCATCGTCAGACTACGGCAGAGGAAAATATCTTAGACCTCGTGGCTAAAGCAGAGAATGGGCTCGAGAACAATATCAAACTTGCGGAAGTCAGCATGACAATAAGAGATAGGGGATTGGGATTCGTCATGAAATGAGAGACGCTAGGCCACCATTGTCTCCGTAATCTTTCATGGATAGTAAGTTATTGCAATGGGATGGTAAGATGAAACGTTGGAGGGATCATGGTCTGGCTTGAGGATAGGCAGTACGATAGCATTATACCAAACAGTGAGGAAGCTGCCATCAATCCCGATCCAATTATAAAGATCTAAAAGGAAGTGAAAGGTCGTTGGAAGAAGTGGGAGGGGATTCCATTGGGGTCAGAGGCAGTGGCTCAACTTAAGAAAAGGGTGTATTGCAGTTCTTCAGTAAAGAAGAAGTGATTGTAATCCTTATCTCTTCTAGGTGGGAAAGGGGCCGATAAATGTCTGAAAATTTCGAAGTTGTGGTAAAGTGGATGGCTTGCCTCTCAGCAATCACGTCTCCTTCAAACGATATCAAAGCACCATCTCTAAAGACAAGTGGTGGCAATGGAGCAGGCTTACCAGTGATACCCTAAACCTGGCGCCTGACGTCGTTAGAAGAGGGGTAGTTTGAGATTTGGGACACATAGGTACTCTAAAAGGATCGGCGGACCTCTTTGAGACAGAGACAGCTCTTTTATAGGTCATTTGGACCTTATGCGATTTGGGCACTTTTTAGCGCAAACTACCTCACTACACTCAAGGAACCACCATACAACCGCCCGTGGATGAAGTGTGCTATCAGACTGAGGATATAGAGGTGAGGAAGGCTAGTTCCACTTCGACCGTGAGAATGTTTTGATCTTATGAGATCAGACTGTGTTGGTGTTACAACAAGAAGTAACAACAAGGAGAAACAACAAGGAAAGAAGGTACCCTAGGAGAACTTACGGTCCATTCAAAGAGGGTACCTTTGGACTAGCAATTGAGTGGGCACAAGGCTGCTCAATTGTTTTGCGTCCCTAAACGGCCACTTTTCAAGAATTTGTCTAGTCTTGACTTGAACTGGTCAACCGATTCACTGTTGACAACTTCCAATGGAAGTGCGTTCCACATGCCGCAGATACTGTAAGTGAAAAAATTTCCACACATATTGCGGTTGTAACGCTTCAGTTCAAGTTAGAAGCCGTGATTGCGCGTTCTGTTCTCACTCAGTGTGAAAATATCCCGATAGTCAACATTGTCGAACCCTCGAAGTATTTTGAAAACTTCGATGAGCTGACCACGCTGTCTACGGGTTTCCAGCGAGAACAGATCTAATTCCCTTAGTCTATCCTCATAACTTTTATGTCGGATAGAGGGAATCAGCTTGGTTGCCCTGGCTTGTACGCGTTCCAATCTCGCGATGTCCTTTCGCAATGAAGGACTCCAAAATTGTACGGCATACTCCAGGTGCGGTCGGACAAGTGAGTTGTACAGGCACAGTACAATCTCCTGGTTCCGATAACCAAACTGGCGCTTAATATAGCCTAGCATCCTTTGGGCCTTTTTCTCCGCCTCAATGCACTGTTTCGAGAACTTGAGGTCACTAGTGATTGTTACACCCAAGTCCTTCTCAGTGTCACTCGATTCAAGAGCAGTGCCCTTAAGGATATACTGAGATTGGGGGTTTCTGTGGCCGATATGCATCACTTTGCATTTCCACAAGTTAAAAGGCATTTGCCACGTGTCCGACCACTCCCCAATCTTCCCAAGATCTTCCTGCAGGCGGGCATTATTTCCCTCCTTTGCAACGTTCATACCAAGCTTGGTATCGTCGGCAAATTTGGAAATCTTGGCAACCATGTCACCGTCCATGTCGTTGACGTAGATGATGAATAGTAGTGGTCCCAGGACAGAACCTTGAGGCACGCCGCTAGTAACGGGCACCCACTCAGAAGACTGTCCATTCACCACCACCTGTTGCCGTGTGCCACTTAGCCAGTTCTCGATCCAGCCGGCTACTTTTCCGTCTATGCCTAGCGCTCGCACATTCCGGAGAAGGCGGCGGTGTGGTACCTTATCAAAGGCTTTCTGAAAGTCAAGGTAGACCACATCCACCGCCTTGTCCCGATCGTGCTCACTGAAAACGAAGTGGAAGAATTCCACAAGGTTCGTCAGGCATGATCGTTGCCTTCGGAAGCCGTGCTGGGAACTCTTCAGTAGCAGGTTTGACTCTAAATACGACGTCACTTTGTCCACCATGATGCTTTCCATGAGTTTACCGACTATCGAAGTCAGACTAATAGGTCGGTAGTTCGACGGTTGGTTACGGTCTCCTTTCTTGAAGATAGGAGTCACCTCCGCCTCACGCCAGTCTCTAGGAACGCATTTGGTCCGGATTGACATGTTAAAGATAGCGCACAGATGTCGTGATACTTCATCGCACACTTCCTTCAACCCCTCCAGTCCAGGGGACTTATTCGTCTTTAGGTCAGCGATCTTTTTCTTTATTTCTCCTTCGGTGAAGTCCATTGCCTCCAGCTTTTCCCCCGAGTAGGAATCCGTCGGCTGGGGAATGGGACCACACTCTTCAGTAAAAACTGAAGAGAAGTAGTCGTTGAGGAGGTTAGCATTTTCTGCATCTGAATGCTTTAATGTCCCCTATTCATTCCTCAAAGGGCCAATCGTTCGACGGATTGGTTTACGGCTGTTCACATATCCAAAAAACTCCTTGGGATTCTCTTCACAGAGTCTCGCCACTCGGAGTTCCTCAGACCGCTTAGCCGCCCTTATACTGGACTTCACTCTCCTGGCTAGCCTCCGGTATTCGTCAAAGTCACCCGAGATCTTTTATTGCCGGTACACATTTCTCTTCTCCCTAAGCAGTTGCCCGATTTCTCGATTAAACCACTTTGGTTGAACAGAAGACCGACGGGGGCATTTCAGAGGGATAAAACGCGATTGAAGACTCATGAATGTGGTTTTGAAACTGTTCCAAGAGTCTTCAACAGCATCGCACTCTTCTAGCCTCGCGTCAGTCAGTCCCGCGCGTAGACCTGCAAAGTCTGCTCTTCTCAAATCGAGTTTCCTTGATTTACTTGTTGCAGGCTCTGCCTTGGGGACTTTGACTACAAATCTAATTAGTCGGTGGTCACTGCCACCGAGCTCTTCGCCAACAGGGAGGTCCTCAACGATGTCATCCTCAGAGGTGAAAACCAAGTCGAGGATATTGTCTCCTCTCGTTGGCTCTCTCACCCACTGAGTGAGGAACTCCTTGTTCGTAAACTCCAGGAGTAGTGCGTTCTCGCCACAGGGTTCTCTGGTTTCCCAGTCAACTTGTGTGTTGAAATCACCCATGACGATACACACTCTGTCTTCGACAAGTTCTCCTAGTACCTGGTACAGATCTTTTTCCCTTTCAACGAATTGGGCAGGAGGTCTATAAAGCACCAGGGTCCTGTATTTGGCAGGACCTATCTCTAGGTCAACACCTAGTAGTTCATGGTCGGATATGATGTTGCAATCCGTCGAGTTGAGAGTATCCTTGACATACAACATCACACCGCCACCCTCTCTGTCTGGCCTATCTTTCTGGAAGAGCTGGTAACCGGGAATCGTGAATTCACCTTCAAAATCTCGGCTTGAGGTTTTTATCCACGACTCCGTTATGGCCACCATCTCAGGTTTCTCTGTTACTACGAGGCCACGGAGCTCAAGAAACTTATTCCTGATTGACCTCGCATTGAACAGAAGAACTTTGAGGGAGTCCCCTAGTGTAGGACTCCCTACGCTCTTCCGTTTCCCGGCTTCTCTGTTTTCGTGGTCACACCCTTTTTGACGACCTCCTAGAAGGTCGTTCCAGGAGTGACACGGGCATGCTGGCGCACGTCCGCTTTTGCTCTGTTTCGAACGCTCCTTTGGGTGCGTTCCACGACATCTTGAATTAGATTGGCGAGAAAGGCCTTCCCTTTAAAGGAGAGATGTACCCCGTCCCTTTGGTAGAGGTCGTCTCTACCGATAAAGGTACGATAGGGGTCCACGAAGAAGACTCCTTCTGCCGTGCAGAGATCCGCCAACCTTTTGTTCACTGCGACGTTTCTTTCGTGAGCGGTTCGGGATGGACCTCTTCTGGGAAGCATCCCAACCACCACACGTTTGCGGGTTTTAAGCCCCATGTCGTCTACGGCTCCCATTACTGTTTGGATGGTCTTACCACTGAGTCCAACCTTACCCCCTCTGAGGTAGAGGTCGTTGCCGCTCACCATCAGAGCAACAACAGAATTCTCAGAAATCTGAGCTTTCTCTGCCTCTACTCTGATGGTGTGGTTACCCCGTCCTGACAGGCAGCTTACCTTCACGCTAGTGCGAAGGCGGGCCGCTAGCAGCGGCTGCAGATTCCGTGTTTGCGAGTCACCAATGAGGGTGACCTTCGGACACTTGGTCTCTGAAGACGGGGTCTTCCATTGTGGAAGAGGCCTCCCCTTTTCCTCTTTACTCTCCACATTCTTATCTTTCTTTTTCTTCTTCTTTATCTGTTTTTCTTCTATTTTGGGATCTACTCTTGTTTCAACTATCTTCTTTTTCTTTTTTTTCTTCGTTTCTCCTTTCTTCTTTTTCTCCTTTTCTCTCGCCTCAGCTGGCTTAGCCTCAGATGATGCCGGAATGTCCGCTTCATTACTAGGGGATTCCGACACGTCAGTGGGCGGCGCCTCTTCTAGGCATCAAACCTGAGCTACGTTAAGGGCTTCAAACTTCTCCAACTTTCCCTCAAGGACCTTAGCTCTCTCCTCTGAGGCTCTATAGAGGTCTTTTAATTTTTCCACCTCTCGTGTCAATATGCAAGTAGTGCAGATACTTTCAGGGCTGCATTTTGAATAGCAGCCCTCCGGAAAGTCAACGCACCACTTTTCTAACTGGCATATTACGCAGTTGTGTTTGATACGAACGGGTCCTTTTTTGCCTGTCATTTTGAGCGCTTTCTCTCTCTCTGAAAACTCGTGACCAATCAACAATAAAAAAGGGGAAATGGTGAGTTCTCCCAGCGTGAGTCGCTCCCGCCTATCGATCGGAGAGGTTTCGGATCTTTCAGAAGGCACGCTCCATGTGCTGCTGTTCGTCCGACCGAGTCGTCAAACCTCGGCGTGCCGTGGCTCCCAACCAAGCAGCACTGACAGTCCCCGAAGGGGCCATCGATTTGTCACCAGGTGAACAACAACGAGGCACGCCCCGTACTAAACTCCTACTAGTTCCCTTCACAACGGCCAGGATCTCGGAGTAGCGTTCAATGGATATCCCGCCACACCTAGGAACTCGACCCAAGGCTTTTTATTGGCCTGGCAACCAACATGGGAACAAAGGGCCGTCACCTCGGACCAATGCTACCATAAGCACCCGTCAACGGCCACTGGGAACGGTCAATAATTACGCGCCAGGGAAGGGGTTAACGAGGCACTACCCTCATCCCATTCATCGTGCCCCAACGCCTAGGACACCTCTAGTCCTAATCTCTCGCAACCAGTGAGCGTCGTTTGGCGTTGTTTATAGAGGTTCCAAAGCCTCTCTTCTGACGCATGAGGTAGCTGCCAGGTCATTATAGGTAGATAGAGGAAGAAAGGGAAAGAGTGACACGATAGGAGTAGGCTTCTTTTTTTTTTCTTTTTGTATGAGTGGGAGATAGGATAAAAGTAAAAAGAAGAGAGGGATAGAGAAGAAAAAGGTAGGAATGACGCACTTAGTCTGGAACTTCGTTTCCGACCAAATCGACAAGGGAAGCCCTACCAGGGGTACCCAGAAGAGGTACCCCCGCCGACATAGCTCGAAAAGTCCAAGGTCCACACAAGCTCTCTTCCCGCGACAAGGGGGCGTCACCTCTCCTTCTACCTCTCTTGTATGATAGATGGGTTGAAATTTTTATATTTATCACAAATTATTCTTTAACCAATGCTACATCCCAACACTTCTTGGTAGACAATATTTCTCGTCTTTCCTCGTTGAGCGAGAGAGAGAAAATGGGAAATGGTGGCTACCGAAATCTTCCTGGGACAAGGCCCAAAAAGTTCCAGCAGCACTTCATCAAAGACGAGAGAGAGATACAGACAGAATTGGGTAGCAATGGAAGGGTGCTGGTAGGTGTGTAAGCTGGTGTTCAAACAGGAGAAGGAGAGCTCATACACGAACGGCAGGAGTGTGTGTCATGTAAGTCGAGCAGCAGTCGGAGATGTTCGAGGATTGAGTTGCGGGAAAGTAATAGGAAGGAGGTTCATGAAGAAAGATATAGGCCAATCAAACTGTATACCACCTTTCTATAAAAAAAGAACATCCACCGAATGATTTGTTTTTCGGAGAAGCATAGGGTGACATGGGACAGATAACTGGACGAGGATGGCTGCACCAGCATGCTCTGATCTACCCCGAGCGGAAGAGAGGAGAGGAAGGTAACCGGAGATCCATTGGATCTGCCAGGCACTAAGGATTTGTTCCTGGAGGCAGAGGCAGCTAGGTTGATGCGAGGTTAGAAGAGAAGTAATGCTCTCCAATTTCGCCAATAGAACATGGGAAAGCAGAATTGAAAATGAAGGTTAACGTTTGAACACGAGAGCAATAATAGGATTCCTAGAAGAATAACTAGGCGATTCTAAGTCTCAAACTCGCCTGTCATCATAGAAAGAGAGGCACGCGAGTAGTGTGAGACAGGGGGCCTTGGCGATGCCATGTGATGCACGAGGATATGGGAGCTGGCTAGAGTCAGGGGATAAGATGGGTACATAACTTAGTGCATGGGGGGAGGGGAATTTGTTGGGAGGCTGCGAGGGGAGAGTCTGGAGGAAGGAGCAAATAGATAGGGTTTGAGTACCTAGGTCACGGAGACTACAGATCCTATTAGCTCTCGGAGGATGAAGAGGGAATTTATGCAATCAGCCAAGCAGGACTTAAGGAGTATGGAGCAGTCCGATTGGGGGCGGACATCAAACCTCTCTATTGAGGTTTTTGTTTTGAGCGCTTGAAAAAGATGCTCCATAATTGAGGGAGGAGATACCGCTGTAAAGGTTGGTTTCAGAACCAGAAAATGGTTTATGGGAAAATGGCTATTGAGGTTGAGCTCGAAAATAGGTGGGGAATATTAAGTGGACGTTTAGAGGTGCGCGTTCTTTTCGGCTTAGTTGGGGGATTGTGAAGACCAAGGGTGTCTAGGGGGGAGATGTTATGGAAGGGGTCGAAGTTGGAAGAGGGCAAGGATGTTGAGGGAGAGCCAAGGAACGGGACGGGAGGGAAAACTTGGGGCAGAAAAGGGTATGGTTAGTTAGGTAGGGGAGGGTGGCTCAATAGCCGAGCCTGGAGTAGTAGGGCTTGCTAAGGAAGGGCGAAGTTTGTAAGTTGAACCCTCCTCCGGTTCTCTACGCTGGGGAGTTTAGTTAGTCTGTATGGTTTACCGTAGGAAAGCCGGGCATGGAAACCTAAGATAGTAAAAGGGAAATATGCATAAACACTTTTGCACAGTTGCTGGTTCTTAGGAGGATTTAATGAGTTAAGGTGGAGCCATCTTGGTGCCAATCAGAGCCCCGTCTTGAACCCGGTGATCAAAGCGTCTCTGAGCCTGGCAAACTCCACTTTGGTCTTGGGCTATAGAAAAAAAGTAAGGAAAAAGGGAAAGATTAGAGGAGGTTGGAAGGAGATAAAGAAGACAGGCATAATGAAAAGTCTAGTTAGTGAGCAGCTGAACATCAAGTATTAAGGTGACTGATGGGCACCCCATCCTCCAGCTAGGAGACAAGAACTGGTCTGCAGCAAACCGGCGGAAAATCTGCCGGACATCGGCGCTTATGAACAAGATGTAAGCAACTACAAACATTAGAGAAGGTTTGGCAAAATATCGACAAGTTGTATGCAAGTACATAATAAAACGTTTTGCCAGATGTCATGAAGTTGTATGCAATATTATTATTAAAAAAGGTTTAGCCACCAGCTAACAAGTTGCATGGAAGCTCAACAATTAGGCAGGGTGAAACATGAGAAAAAGTTTGGCCAGATGTCAATAAGAATTATGCAAGGTTAAGCATTAAAAAACGTTTGATCAAATGTCAAGATGTTTGCAAGGTGAAGTTCAAACATCAGAAAAAGTTTGGAACATGTGAATTAGATGTATGCATACATCTTGGGCCAAATGCCAAGATGTATGCAAGGTTAAATATTAGAAAAAACGTTTCAATGATGTCAACAAGAGGTATGCAAGTTTAAACATTAGAAAAAAAAATTGTGAAGATGTCAATAAGATTTAAGCAAGATTAAACTTAAAAGAATTTGTTCAAATATCAACAAGATGTATGCAAATAAAAAAAATTTCCACATCTCAACAAGCTTTATCCAGGGAAATCATGAGAATTTTGTCAGATGCCAAAAGGATGTATTCAAATACCAGGTCAAACAATAGAAAAAGGTTTTTATGATGTAGTCAAGATGTATACAAGGTGAAACATTAAAAAAAGGTTTGACTAGATGTCAACAATATATATGGATGATCAAACATTAGAAAATGATTGCCCAGATGACAACAAGATGTATGGAAGGTCAACCATCAAAAAATGTTTGACAGATTTCAACAAAATATATGCAAGGTCAAACATCAGATAAAGTTTAAACAGTTGTCAACAAGAAATGTGCAAATTCAACATCAGAAAAAAGGTTGTCCAGAAGTCAAAGAGATGTCCGCAAAGTAAAAAATTAGATAAAGTATGGCCAGAAGCAAACAAGATGGATGCAAGGTCAAACATCAGAAAAAGTTTACCAATATGTCAACAAGATGGATGCAAGGTCAAACATCAGAAAAAGTTTACCAAGATGTCAACAAGATGTATGCATGGTTAAACATTAGGAAAGGTTCGAGACAGTATGGAAGAACGGTCGGATGATGAAGTTGAAACCTCTGATCAAGTGAGAGTGCTTCTACAAGTAGATGCCCTAATTGATGAATATAGACTGATAAAAATGAAACTGTTAAAACAATCATGAGAGAGGTTCTATATATGTAAGTGGTAGAGGCTATGTAGAAGAGAGATAAGTTCTAGATACGTGAGAGGCTCTGTATAAGTAAGACAGGTTTAGTATTTGTGAAACAGATTCCGTAGGAGTGAAATGTTCTGCTGAAGTAAGAGAGGTTATGTAGAAGAGAGAGAGGTTATATAGAATGAAAGAGATTCTGTATAAATAAGAGTGATTCTTTAGAAATCGGAGAGGTTCCTTATAAGTAAAATGTTCTGTAGAAGTGAAAGAGTTTCTGTAGAAGTAAATTGGTTTCGGATAAGTGATGGAGGTCATGTAGAACTAAGTGGTTCTGCAAAAGTGGATAGATTTTGTAAAAGTGAAAGATGTTCTGTAGAAATGAAAGAGAGTCTGAATGAGTGAGAGAGTTTCAGGAGAAGTAAGCGAAATTCTGTCCGAAGGAGTGATAAAGGTTCTGTCGAAGTGGGAGGTTCTGTAGAAGTGGGAGTCTTTCTTTAGAATGTGGATAGGTTCTCTACATGGTAGAGACGTTCTGGAGAAGTGAGAGGTTTTCTAGAAGTGATAGAGGTTTTTAAAATTTAGAGATGTTCTGTAGAAGTAACAGAATTTCTGTTAACGTGAAACAGGTTCTGTATAAATGATAAATATCATGTAAAATTAGGTGAGTTCTGGAGAAGAGCGAAGCTGTAGAAGCGAGCATCGTTCTGTAGAAGTGAGAGCTTCTGTAACCTTCAGAGATGTTCTGTAGAATTGTCAAAGTTTCCGCAAATGTGATAGGTTCCGTAGAAGTGAGAACGTTTTTTTAAAGTTAGAGATCTTTGTATAAGAGAGAGACGTTCTGAAGAAAAGACTGCGATTCTGTCGAAGTAGAGAGGTTCAGATGAGTAAAAGATGTTCTGTAGAAATGAAAGAGGTGTTGTAGAAGTGAAATAAAAGCTGTAGAAGTGAGAGATATTAGGTCAAATTGAGAGAGGTTTCTGGGCATGGACATATTCCAACTCGTATTAAAATATCTGCTGAATCTTCATCAACAGTAATTCAATAGTGAAGATGCTCTTGCGAATTCAGCATAAAATAATCAAGTTAGATCAAAGAAGAGGAGATTCCAAACTGATATGGAGATCTAGGTTTCCTATATATACCATATGGAGATCCAAGCTTCCTATATATACCATATGGAGATCCAAGCTTCCTATATATACTATACGATGTATGGAACAAAATGTACAAAAATTGGTTGGTGTAAATGAAAAAATGATTGAAAATTCTACTCCAGTTCAAAGTTTTTTAGTAAACTATCACATCGTAAGAATGTGGTTATAATGTCATTGAAACTGTGCGGTATTATGCTAGGGACAAGAGTATCTGCTTTTTTTTAGTGTGCAAGAATTCATAGTCTTGAGATGGATACTTCTTCATTCAAATTATCTTAATTACCTTCCGAAAAAGTTACTGGTCTAGCGAGGAAGATTTACGAGTATCTATCATTTTAAAGGCTGCAACAAGAAATCGATTCCAATATATGAGAAGCATAATTCATTTTTGCACCAACAACGATCATGCAAGCAATAAAGATAATAATACCTTGCAAAATACGTCTAGTAATAAATAGGGTGAGAAATATTTTCGTAAAATTTGGAATTTTTGAAAAAATATTGCAGCACCTGGAATGATAATACGATATATTGGGCACAATTCTTTGAAGTAATTTATTAGAATGAAAAACCTTTAAAGCTGAATGAAAACCCGGTGTTGCCCGGGTCAATTTTTTTTTTTAAATCCTAAGCAAGATACGGGTTGAAATTTTCATATTTATCACAAATTATTCTTTAACCAATGCTACATCACAACACTTCTTGGTAGACAATATTTCTCGTCTTTCCTCGTGGTGCATGGAAGAGCAGGTTGCCTTTGCCTCCCACCTGCGAACAACAGTGTAGGACAAAACTAACCCATGCCGCGACTGCATCAACCACCTCATAGGGAAATCAGCACACGAATGTGCGAAAAGCTGTTGCTTAAGTTTATTTACTATTGACAAGCCTCGGGAGGTCCTGGCCCTTCGGAACCACACTTTTTTTCTATTGGTCTCAGCTCCACCAAACTTAGTATACGGGAGTTCTAGACCACAATAAACCTATCGAAGGCACTTTCAAACCTCTATCTACCATAGAAAGCCAGCTTTTTTTTCTACCTGATGGGTAACAGTTTATCCACCCGGTGGGAGGGGCTTGGGAGATCCCTAGACCCACCCCCAATATAATTTTCGTTACAGTGGGCCCCTGTGATTTAGGTGGAAACGGAGATACACAATGACTTTTGGGACATTTTTGCGGCAGATTTCCCTAAGGCAGTGGTTCCCAAACTGGGAGTAAATTACCCCCTGGAGTAATTTAACAATTATTTCGAGGGTAATGGAGGGATGACGAAAAAAATATAAGAATTCTGAAAATCAAGAAAACATTGCATTAGTATTAATGTTAACTTAGTGTCATGATACGAAAATCATGTTATATTAAGTATTGTGAATGGTTAGATTTTGCAGGAAGATTTAGGCTGGTGGTGTCAGTTACTGAGTTATCTTTTATTTTATCACGCAACGGTTATTCTCCCCTTTCTCCCCCCCCCATCTTCTTCCCCCTTACCTCGTGACACCATGCTTTTGAAATTAATTCACAAAGCGAATTTCCTTGAGCCACAAAATAATTACAGGCCTTAGTCAAATTTAAATGATTGAGTACGGTATATTATTTGCATTGTAAATCTTTTTTATTAACAAAATTAACATTTTGAACGCGAAACAGGGGCGGGCATTTTTATTGCAGCTGTGCCAAATTTCTGTATCAGAAAATGTCTCTTTGTATTTGTTTCCCATGTAATCCGGCCTCGATCTTGAGGCAGAATTGTGGAGTAAAATTAAATTCTAATCAGTGTTGTGAGTTGTCATGAGGCCGGGTTGTCCGGGGAAGAAACTATATTTAGTTAGAAACATTTAATGTGTCATCTGTGTTTGAGGGGGGGGGGGGCGCCTGAACCCCAAGAGAGCTGTAGACGGGAGAGAGAGCGTCACTACAGCTCATCTCTCCTCGCACGCAGGTACGTACCTCCGTGGTTCCTTGTGGTGTTACAATATTGTGTACTGTGAATTATTATCGCTATCTCGAAGCATAAATTACTATAGCTCGTCTCTCCTTGCAAGCAGGTTCTGGGGAGAACCTAAACATACAGTGCTATGTGATTAATTAGAGCTTATCTGTAGGTGGGGGGAAGAAACTGATATTTTCGGCACGTAACATGATAATTTACTCAATTATCTTTTGACCTTCTGTTTGAAAATTATTAATTAGCAAGACTTCGCCATGGCTTTGTGAATTTACCTTCTCGTGGAGAGGATCGGCCACAAAGTGTGATATGTCACAAAGTGTTGACAAATGAGAGCCTCAAGACATCAAAACTCTCCGCTCACCACCAGAAGTGCCATCCACATTTTCAAAATGAGGATCAAGTTTATTTTCAATGCCTGGCTGTAGTACTGAAGAAGATCGAGTTCGTTTCATCTGGAATCAGAGCCCAGAATCTTCAATCTGCTGTAGAAGCATCCTACTTTGTTGCATATAAATTTGCCGAGCAACAGAAATGCCATACCATTGTAGGAAATCTAATTAAGCCTTGTGCATACGAGATGGTAAGCTAGGTATGTGGGCAGGATCAAACGAAGAAACTGAGTGCCATATCTCTATCAAACAACACAATCCGCCGACGAGTCGATGATATGGCATCAGATATCCTTTCCCAAGTTACAACAGAGATCAAGAAAAGCTTATATAGCAAATTCTCCTTGCAATTTGATTAATCGTGTGATGTAGCCAGTTGTGCTGTTCTCCTTGGGTTCGTCCGTTACATCCACCAGGACAAGATCAAAGAAGAGTTCCTATTATGCAAGAATCTTCTGACAACCACGAAGGGAGAAGATGTCTTCTATATCATCAACATTTTCTTAACCAATATTGGATTGGATTGGAACAGCGTTCAACAGGTAGGGGGAGATGTTTATATAAAGTCTAAATTACTATAAATACAATGAATTACATGGCATATAGTCATATACAGTTTTTGTTTTATTATACAAGTAGCTGCAGTGTAGCTAATATTTTGTACAGGATTAACAAAATAAATCGTGCCTGTCATCCTGAAATACTAAAGTACCAAAAAAAATCAAATTAAAACCGTATAATTATAACGCAAAAGATAAGTAAGAATGACTAACACAATCACAGAATCTATAATATTTTTTATTTTTAATCCAGTTCTCCGTCGATGATGGGTGGTCATCGTGGATTACGGGGCCTCATGCAAGCTGTGAATAAAAAATTTCTGTAGATCAGTGCCTGGTTAACTGAAGTTAGTGTTTGAAGATATGTTAAAAATCATCAACTTCCTTAAGTCCGAGGATGTGAATTCGCGCATATTCAAGGAGCTGTGCAAGGAAATGGAAGAGCAGTATCAAGTTATTCTATACCAGACCGATGTTCACTGGTTGTCGCGAGGCCAGTTTTTACGTCGAGTCATTGAGCTCCAAAAGGCTATTCAGGAATTCCGGGAACAAAAAGGATCTCCTTTTGCTACCAAGCTCGCTGATAAGGAGTGGCTGGCTCGACTTTGTTACTTGGTTGACATATTTGCGGAGCTGAACAATGGTAATCTGCAACTTCAGGGCCGAAACACGACTGTTATTGATGCCAAACAAACTGCGGCTGTATTTCTGGGGAAGATGAGACTTTGGATTCGGCTCTTGGAGAAAGGAGTGATCTCCAAGTTCCCCACACCAGACCAGTTTGTTTAGGAGAAGAGTCCTGATACTGGATCACTTCTACAGACCATCAACAAAGAGATTAGCGACCATTTGAAGGGGCATGAAACAAATACGCATCACTCCTTTCTAAAGAGTGAGCATGAAACATCTAGTCTTTGGGGGATCATTCATCTCTTCCTTGTACCAGATGAGGCCATTCACGATGATGATTTTCCTGCAAAGAATAAGTGGATGACAATGAAAATCGAATTCCAAAACCAAAATGCAGATTCCATTTATATTTCACAACTAGCTGACTCGCCAACTCTCTCCAAGAGAGCCTTGAAGTTGTTGGTATCATTCTCAACCAAAGGGGTTCTCAACTGCGCTGGGGATGAAAACAAAAATGAGGACTCGCTTGAATGTTGCATACAAGGCCAGGCTGGAACTTTCAACCACGAAGCCAAGAATTCCTCAACTTACTCGTACTTCAAGCATGCAACTCCATCCATCCCACTGATGTTCTTGACATCTTTGGCAATAGTCATTAGAGATCCACCACAATGTTCAAATGGAAATAAATAAAATAAAATATATCTAGTGTTTTAATTTAGCCATATATATCAATGTCGACAGCATTTTGTGAAAGGGGTATCGTGCTTAATGACCTTTTACAAATTGACCAAAATTTGGGGCCAATTTTGTAATCGGTTACAGCCTAATATCTCTGTAACCTAAACATTTAAAGTACCTAAATTAACCTCATATAGTAGGTAATTAGATTCCCTAGCTAGCTATTTCTATAAGATAATTCGCTATACATCATAATCTCGCCGTTCTTTCGGAAAAAAATCCAAAATTCGTATTTTTTTCGTCAGTGCCCACGTTGTTTACAAAGAAACGTATAATTAATCTAGTCATTTTTATAGGAATCCCTTGCGTGAGTTTAGTCATAAATGGCGTCAAAATTAATTGTACGCATGGGGTCTTCAGGCCCCAAATTAGCCACTTCATAAAAAGAAATATACTTTTTCCTAGCATGTTATGTAGCATAATGTAGGACTTAACTTAACACCCTCTATAAACGAAGCTTTATTCGATTTTCTTAAGTTAATTTGGGACCACGCTACACTAACTCGACCTATGATGTTGAAATTTGGGAGAAAGCTCTGGAGAGTGCACCCCTTCCCCTCCCACGAGGTCCCTAATTATCTTAGCTTGATGAGACCAACAATTTCCGAGTCGTGATATTGTTTTATATCTAAAATCAAAAATTTCTATTTCCCTCGTAGACTTTTAACAAATTGACTGGGGGCAATTTTGTAAACAGTCATACCCAAATATCTCAGTAACCTAAAAAGATAGAGAGACGCAGTTAACGTTACCACGTGTAGATTTAGAAAGCTTATCTATTTCTCTATAGAATATAATTCGTTAGACATGATCATTTCGCCGTTATTTGGAAAAAACTCACCAAAATCGTTATTTCTTTGTTCTTTTTTCAGTCTTCCGGTTACGTGTTAAGGTAGAAGATTTCTCTCCTTTCTGAATGCTTCTAGACTAAAAACGTCTGGATGCGTAAGTTTAGCCATAAACTTCATCTCAATTTTAGCGTCCATAGTCCCTAAGAGGGCGAGATTTTGCCTCCCTACGAGGTACCTAATCATTATAGCACGATGTTACTTACATTTTCGAGCTCAGCATTCCTTTTCCCATCTATATCCTTAGTCATAATTATGATAAATATAAAATTTAGAATTTTATTCCATAGACCCATATGATTTTTATTTTGTAACTTGTTCGTGGTTTATCGCCCCTAACCAAATAACTTTGAAAGATGGTATTTTCTATAGTATTTGGTTTGGTAATAAAATTCATTTAAATTGTATATGAGACTAGCCGCTTTGATTCAGAGCTAATTTTTACTGAATTTTTATTTCAGTAAATCAATGAGAAATTGTAATTTCTCGTCTCTCTCCTACCTTTTTATTTTTTGACTTGAAATAATTTTCTCCAAAATCAATTTTATGTATCTCCTTACGTTTTATTCAATGATGAGTTTAATAGTTCTTTGTATATTTCAAAAAACTGCGATTTTCAAAGAAAATGTCCAATAACAAT
Organism: Ceratothoa steindachneri; assembly: GCA_963969495.1. NCBI lineage: Eukaryota > Metazoa > Arthropoda > Malacostraca > Isopoda > Cymothoidae > Ceratothoa > Ceratothoa steindachneri. The sequence goes on along the minus strand of OZ018323.1, from coordinate 211,787,496 downwards.
GTAAGAGATTTTACTCGTAGCGATTTCTCCCCTAGATCTTTCAAAAGAGCTTTAAAAACTTCTTTGTGTCCTCTCATTTCATTCTTCTACATTCAAAACTTTTTTTATATTAATATTTTTATTTGATATTCGTCCATTTTGTCCTTTTCTGTCAGCATTGTGCCCATATAAATTGGAGACGAGAAAAAACTTTACGAGATCATAACCCATCTTTTAATGCTCTTTCTAATGGTATAGCTCTCAAAGCTGTTTTCCCATAAATATCTAGTTAGCTATTAGCAATTATTCGTTTTTTCTAGAAAAAAAATCCCCGAAACTCTTGCACCTATTGGTCTTAGCGATTCGGGATATGTATCGTTCGAAAGATCGGAAAACACTACTTAAGATTCTTGGTTATCTCAGCTTAATTTTTTTTATTATTAATATTTAATCATGTCTATAGGCCAGCAGGCCTCCGTTTTTTTCTGCTAAATCCTGTATTTTAATGCTATAAGTCCCTCTGCTATCTGTCCCATAGATTTCGAGATATTGACGAAAAGCCATTATTTCGAAATGATGCCTCGTTTGTTCGGCTTAAAAATAATCGTAGGATAATGAAAATTTGAACTTTATGTATAATAAAATGTTCTTTTATCGATCCAATTTTAAAAAATTAGCGTTTATTTCTTCCTAATTAAAATCGATTAAAAGTGAATAGCGCTTAGGAAAAAGTCTAGGAATCTCGCGTCTATTTTACCTTATGTACTTTGCTCTATTCTATCTTTATTTTTGTTGGTTTTATCATCGTGACATAAATAGTTTTGAAGCACTATTTTCTTCAAAATGTATAGGTCGCATAAAAAATTAATTTCATTTTCGTATTTTCTAGATCTTATAGCACATTATATCAAAGTTTGAATGTCCTAGCTCTTATAGTGACGTCCCAATCTTCGTTCAAATAATTAATTTTAAGACCCGATTTTTTCCCATAGTAATCTAGTGTTTTCAAATATGACTTTATACCCTACATTCGAGACTCACTCGGAGACCCATTCTGATTAGAATTTCTTAGTTCGTGACGAACTAAGAATTTCCAATTAGAATGGGATTTAGGGGCTAAAGCTTGTGACTATAAGTCTTTTTCAACTTACATACCAAATTTTGTGTGCGTAAATACGAACTTGCTCACCCCAACCCCACAGTTCGAAGAGAGGTGCTCAAAATTCTAATAGGCAAAAAGTGCGTCGATCCACGCTGGTTTAAACGAGCATAGAAGATTGACTATTTGATTCAACTCAACCAAATGAATGGTTTTCTATGGCGAATAAAATGTTTTATCAAGAAGTATGAAACATTCCTCGATATGTGCCAATTAATTGGGTCATTACCGCTAGAACCGACGAATCTGGTGAAGCGAGAATAGCAGCAAAGTAATTGGATGAGCAATCTTTTTCATATAAAAAAGCATAGAACTAAATATTCCGCATCTAATAGTATAAAACATTTTATTATAAAGTGTTTGATACCTGATCAGTAGCGCATAAACCGAGAAATTATTTTCGTTTATTCTTCATTTTTTTTCGTTCGGACTTCACTTGGAGGGTTTCTATAGGGTAAATCGGGCTTATCCCAGGATGTATATAGTAGCCAAATTTAATTTTCTATAGATTAGTATATAGGTATCTTTCCTGTAAGTCTAATAATAGAGAGATATAAGCGATTGTTTGATTGATTGGGTAAAGTGACGTTTTAAGTGACACCCCACCAATTTAAGTTAAATAGGGAGCAAAGTTAATATTGTTGCCAATTAACTGTGATATACATATTATTAAAGTGATGAATTGGCTATTTAATAACTTAAACTACCTATAATTAGACTTATAGGTAAAAAGTCATAAACAAAAAACTGCCAAATCCCGGTTGTTTACAAAAATCGTTCTCGGCCTTTTAATAACAGGGGCATATTTTGAGAGTTTTTATTATAAACGAGAGTTCGGGTTGGGGGAGTGTTTGAACTTTTTTTTCGGGGTGCGTTTGATTATAAAAATTACATAAAATTTTAAGAATCGACCCTCCTTATTGGGTATTGGAATAATTGGGGCAATCCGATCCAAAGTTATCTTACTTCTAATAACTACTGTACTAACCATGGTAGGAACCTTGCCATTATATCATTAAACTGAGCTTCTGAAACTACATTAATATTCCAAATTTTGTAAAATACGGTTCATTAGCTATAAAGTTACTCTAGTTTTTGTAAAAGACTAGGAATCTTACTAAAACTGGAATAACTATAACTAATAGGCCAATTTCTTACCTAACTTTTCGAATTTCTCAATTCGGTCCGCTCTTAACATTAATATTTTCTACACGAGAAGTAATGCTGCGGAGTGTTAAAAAAAGCACCACTAACGCATAAATATAGGAGCCAGATTGAAAAATGTCGGTGTTTTTTGCCTGAGTTTGACAACCTCCAAAATCTAACGAAAGAAGTAAAGAGCCTAGAAAAGGATCTTGTCGGGTAGATAATTAATAGTCCCATCTCGCGATGCTATTAATTTAAAATAATTTTTACGGTAAATTACGGAGATATAATGAAATATTTAGGACATTATTTAACGCCAAAACTTGAAAAAGTCTACGACTAGTTCAAAAGTTAGCCATGCAAAACCCCGCAGGAGCACTTTATCAAGGGTATATACGCCACCAGTTGGGACCTTTTCGTAGATATCTCGAGAACTAGAGTCACAGGACTTTCAGCATCTGAAAGACGCTAGAATTCTGTTTCGGGTGACCGCAGAGCTTTAATTCATAGATCGGGAAAATGAGGTAAAGTGCAGACATAATGAGAAAATTACGATAAAATATTAAGTTTGTGGCCGATTTTAACGAATTTGAAACATATACTCACTATCACATTCCATTTAGACTGCTAAAATACCTTAAGAGATGAAACCTATAGCCTAAGAAAATATTTTGGATTTCCAAACTATTAATGCTGCGATGAAGAAACCTCCCCAAATATTTAGATAGAGGGGACCAAAATACCTCGGGTAAAATAAGTTTGAGATTCCTAGCCTTTTAAAATTTTGATTTGACATAATTATTTAAAGAACTATCAGAAGGAGATAGTAGAAAAGAGCGTCATTGAAAAGAAGAAAAGATCTTAGAGCGAAATGATAGAGTTTTCATTGCTCTAGGTCTCTAAGTTTTCGAGATATCGACGAAAAAACATTTGTTGTGGTGTGAGTCTACCCCAAGAACTATGGGATTTGCACCATTCAAAAGGGCGTTGAACTGCTCCTTTGATTACCTAAGAGGTTATTCGCAACACTCGAAATGATTTTCTATGATTTTAATGAAGATTAAACATCTAATATAGAAGTTCATGTGATGGATCTTTATCGAATCTTCAATATTGAATAAGACTCTACGCTCTCTATCAGCCCTGAAAATATCAAATTGCTAGTCTCAATCATTCTAAAATATATCATGCATCATCTCGGAATTTTCATCCCCAAAATAGCCATTTCCTCCCTATCTCTCCCAATACGGGGCGGCTATCGCAGGGCACTACGATGATTTCTTATATGAGACCCGATAGGTAATTAAATACAATATCTGCATACGTAATTTAATCATTCTGTACCGGTAACTTCTATTCGAAACGGTTGGTGGAAAATCCAGTGAATTTTGGAATTTTGCGAATCGTGCAAAAAACACGACCATCTCTCATTCGACTCACTAGGGTCCCGTTAGTTTACAACATACGAGGTATATTGTTATCAGGGTTGGATCAAATACTGATTTTTATAAGTCAAACACAAGTACTTTTATTTGTAAATATAAAAAATAAAATACAAGCACTGGTTTAAAAAATACAAATAAAAATACAAATACTCCTTGCAATTCCAGTTTACATTTTACATATCAAAATTGCATTTTATCATCATTAATACCCGAAAGTTTTCCGGGCCGAGTTTTGCTCGCTCAGGAGTGTAAAAATTGTCGACCTTGCTAAACACCCTCTCAGATGGCGCCGACGTTGCACAACACCCTAGAATATTTCTGGCGAAATGCTTCAAAGTTTTGAAGCTTTTTGTATCGCGCCAGTACCTAAATGGGTTGACATCAAAAGGCAGAACACCTTCTTCTACGTAGGTTTCAAGTTCTACCATCACCACTGCAGTGTCCTTTGTTGATGCACTGGCCATCATTTGCCTAGCTATGATGGCAAAAAGACGAGGTCATTTTGCACTCACGCTAGCCTCGTCTTGATTCATGCTCATGGAGACGAAAGGCCCTCTCTCTTGAATTACTTTCTTATTCAAGGTTGATTGAGTTGACTCGGAGAGAATTAAGTCTACAATCCTCGAAGCCTTTTCCTTTTGCATTTCCTTACATGGCATCCATGCCAGCTTGAACCTTGGGATCCATGAGAGCTGCGCCAATGACATCAGTCCCCTCAAGAAATGGATGCAACCTCTTCTTGATAGAGGACTGTAGTGCAATTGCCAAGTTAAAGCAGGAGATCGTTTTACTTTCCGTGAATAGTTGGAGGCTGTGCTCAAGGCCAAATACAACTGATGCAACGCAAGAAAGTGTAACCATGTTTTCTCCTTCCATTTCCGTCATCGACTCTTGGAACGGTTCCAAAACTTGTATGACTTCTTTTAGCATTGTGATTTCCATTCCTTTTAACTCTTCTACAGTTCGCTTCGATCCTAGGAGACGAATAGCTGAGTTGAGTCCGTCGGCTTCCTTAAGAACTGACTTAAGCATTGTCAGTTGAGAGTTCCATCTAGTAGCGTTGGCAGACTGCAGTGAAACCCCAATCTTTTCCAAGAATGGGGCTGCCACAGTAGATCGACGTATTGCAGCTACAATACTACATCACTTGTGTATCACAGTTGCAATTGCACTGTTTCTGACACAGGGATCATTGAAGACACCGATCATTCAGATCAAGTTCTTCTTCCAAAATATCAAGGTCAGTGGTGTCTTCATTTTCACCGCTACTTTCATTCCGTACTTCATTTCCATATAATCCTGGTAGATAGACATCAAATGCTTTCACCATAGACGAGGTATTGTCTGCAACCATCTTCCTCACCTTGCAACGAATTCCGAATTTTGTGACTATATCCTCATATGCTGTAGCGATGTTCACAGCTGTATGTCGTTCTATAAACTGATCGTAAGTAATGACGCGCGACTTTAGCTCCCATGATGAGTTGATGAAGTGTACAGTGACAGCAAGAAACAATATCATTTTCCGATTCGTTCAGAGGTCCAATGTCAGGTAAATACGGTTGAGATGTTCGAATTTTGTAATCGATGTCTTTCGCTCTTTGCAGAAGTAAACTGTTTCTAAGTGTGGTTCTGCTTGGAAACACGAAGCATGTTGAAAGTCTTACTTTCAACAATACTAAAAGGCAGTTGGTCACATGCGATGGAGTCTAAGAGTTTCTTTAATATAGGCCGTTGTTTGATGTGATTAGCGTAAAATCTTTTCTCTTGTGAAGGTTTTACTTTGAAGAACGAGGTCGTTTTTGTCTGTGAGTGTGACGCAGAGCTCTCACGCTTCTTCTTTTCCTCTGCAGTTCTCAGGGTCACATATTCATCATACTTAACTTTGTGAACTCTTCTGAGGTAGACAACTAGGTTAAATGTTGCCTTCGTTGCTGCTGAATGCGACGTTTTGCCTTGCAAACAGTTTGTTATGAGATTCTTGTCAGTAAACCTGAGACATTGACAGAATAAAACTTTGCCAGTGCAGCTGAGAGTTGAGGTATTTGTACGGCCTCATCCCCAATTGAAGGGACATCTGGTGTAACCTCTTCGATCTGCAAAGTGAAAATTTAGAAGTGAGAAGCAATTAAAGTTCACGAAATTCTTATTTAATAGATTCAAATATTGTAGATTCAGATTTTATATATTTTCTGGGGGGTTTTCATATACCAATTTAGTAGAAGTTTATATAATAAATATGAGCTATATTTAAGTTAAATTTAAATTGGGGTTATATTTTAATTCGTATATTATTATAAATAAACATATATACTTCTGAGTACTAAAACAGCCTGTTAAGAAAGAAAAAAACACTAAAAATAAAATTAAAATTGACAGTAAAGAAACCAAAGTATAAAGTGGTTAATAACAAATAAAAAAAATAAGCGCAATTTAAAAAACACATAAAACATTAAGTGAAAAAAACACCAAAAATAACAATAAAATAAAATCAACCAAAGAAAATAATAATAGAATGGTTAAAACAAACACCTTCTTCCAGTCGAGCAGACGAACAGAATAGGGATTTATAGATATTTAATGAAATATAATATAATAAAGATTGGCTCTTCCTGACTTTCCTGCTTATTGTTAGAATTTTGAGGTTCATTTGAATGCTTAGTTCTAAAGTCGTGGTATGGATGTTTGGTGTCTGTACAAAATCCAATATCGCATCTCGTATTTTGACACCCCGGAAACCACTTCATCAGGAGGCCTAAACCATTTGAGGAGAACTAACCTATGGAAACAGGTAGATGAGATGAGAATGGGGGTGAGTATAAATAGACTTATACCTCGGTTGTCTCCTCTACTCCGCCTCTCTTCATGGAGATCGGAACACGCTTAAGTTAGTTGAGCACTGCGCTTGGGAAGTCCTTGGCAAGTGCTCAAGTATACCCCGCTCAATTTCTGTTTCATGTCTGCTATAGCGTAAAATCGCATAAGCTAAAGCAGAAAACGGGATACGAGGACGTGGTCCTCCGCGATGTCGACAAGGCCTTCGACAAGGTCTGGGTTGAAGGACTTAAATATATGCTTCTTTAACTGGGTCGTGGCATCAAGATGGAGAGAATGTTGCTCGTTATGTCACCAATAGGAAAGCCTACGTCTCCATCGAGGACCACGTGGGACCGTCTTTCCGTTTACAGACGGGGGTCCCACAAGGGGAGTGCACGAGTCCAACCCTCTACGCGATCTTCAAGGCTGATCTTCCGTCTCCAATAGCACCGGGCTGCTTAAACATCCGTACGCGGATGACATCAGCCAAATAATTCCATCAAGATCCTCGAATCCAAGATGGCAGGCCAGAACGACCGAAAGAGAAATTAAAAATATATATAAATGATTTTGAAAACCAATGGAAAATAAAAACCAACATCCACAAGTTCAAAATCATACCAATAACGAGACTCGAAAAGGACCAAATCACCGTTGAAGGCACAAACTATAACAACGCGACAGAGGGAAGTGTACTGTGACTGCATGTTGACTCAAGAGGCTCCCACGCTCATACAAAGGCGAGGAGAGCCAAAGCCGGAGGCGGCTTAAGACTGCTACACACCTAAAATGGAAGAGAACTCTATACGAAGCTTTTATAGAATCAGTCTTAGTATACCCACCGGCCCCATTGCACACTATTTCGAAATCCAATAAAAAGAAATTGCAAAGGATACAAAATAAAGCGACGTATTTAATGACGAAGACAAAAAGAATATAAAGAAAAAGAATTAATAAAAATACCGGGTATCGACCCGATAAACTGAACTCTGGAGAAAAAAAACATCCGGAGATGAAGAGAGATCTGATATTTCGGAACATAAACTACAATCAGAAGCGGTTCCCAAGCAGTAGGCTCCACCTACGAAAAGCGAAACAAGAAATACTTACATACACATAAATACAAGAAAACTAAGCAAGAAACGAAGGCATGAATGCCTGAAGTAACCAAGAAATTTATAACAATCAACCCCTACCTTCTCTACCGAAAGCCAACAAAGAAGGTATCACATTACGCCCAATTATCTTTTGCATTTGGCTTCCATTGTTATAAGCTATCCAAATGGCTGCTGGAATTTCATCAAATGCGGTGGGTAAAATCTCTCACTCACATATTATCCACTCATCTGCCCTTTTTTCCAAAATTAAAAATCTTGACCTCAGTGGGAAAAAACTGTTAAGCTTTGACGTAAATAGTTAGCTCACGAAAGTGATAATGTATTTTCAACTGAAGATAAGTTTTTCCGCCAAAAATATGGCCTAAGTATGGATAACCCTCTTACCCCCATCCTATGCAATCTATTTATGGGAAACTAGGAAACGACCTTCCACCGTAGAATCCATTCTTAACCTCTTATCTGATTCCGATATGTAGACGACATCCTGTCAGCATCGCCCGTAGACAATAACAATTTCAATGAATTTTTCCACAACCTGAATTCGTTACACCCATCGATAAAATTCAAAGTAGAATGGGAACAGAACAACTCTTTACCGTGTCTAGGCGTAAAACTCCCCCGTTTAAATAATCATATTCAGTGGTCAGCCTATCGAAAACCTACAAATTTCAAATGCTTAAATACATTTCTTCTCATTACATGACAAATTCGTTAAGATATCTGTTTTTTCTTTCCTTTTTTTCCGAGCCTATAGAACATGCGACCTAATTTTTCTTTAGGATGAAATTAACCACCTTATCTGCAATTTCATCGTACTAAAATATCCAATTCACTTCATAAACAGATGCCATTCGAAAGATGTATTGTCGTATCTAAGAAGACAGCTTATAACAGGGTTTGCGAAAAGCTAAATGGCACATTGAAAGTAATCCTCACAAAATTGTGTATAGATCAGCCCCGAGAATGAAACCGCTTTTTACATGTGGCACTGTTTGCGTGTCGTGAAATCTCCAATAGGACCATAGGATTCGCCCCCTTCGAATTACTGTATGGCCGTAATGTTCGAGGCCTCCCTTGCTATTTTAAAGTAACTTTTCACCATTCCCCGTCTGGATAACGAAATCCAATCCTTCTAAACCTCCGAAAACGCCTCGAGATTTTTTGCCGACATCGCGTACCAAAATGATGAGGTAAGTTTGGGGAAGTATCGAACTTATTTGGATTTAAAGGCAAAGGAAAGAAGATTTAAGCCTGGCGAGGAGGTGCTGTTGCTACTTCCCACGGAGAGTAACAAACTCCTGAGCCAGTGGAAGGGCCCCTTTTCCGTTCTAGAAGTAAAAGGACTAGTGGATTACCTGATTAGAACCCCCTCTGGAGATAAGGTTTTCCACATCAATGCGTTAAAAAAATATCACCGCCGTGCGTGTATCAACAATATTGTGACCCTCGATGAAGAGTCCCCTTTGGAAGCAATGTATCCCGCTGACCCTCTCACTGTCGTAAAAGTACGAGTATTATGCATTATCCCCCGTGTTGGATGTCTACTCCAGGCTAGCGCCTGTTGAAAAGAGTCAGCTGCAGCAATTGCTAAATGGATTCGAAGATGTCATCCCCGAGACCTCCGGTTGCTCCAATAAATTTGAACATAACATCGTCCCTACTACTCAAAAGCCAGTTCTCTCGAAAACTAGATGGGGCCCCTAGGACGAAAAGGTCAGAGCCATTGTCGAGATGCTCCTTCCCCACACGAAGAAACAGCTGAGGTCATTCATGGGATCGGCCTCCTTTTACCGTAGATTTATCCCTAACTTCGCGCCTATTTTCGCCCCTTTAAGTACCCTCCTTCTGAAGAGATCCCAAGATCCCCTTTCATGGAATCCCGAAGCTACTGCCAGATTCCAGCAGCTCAAGGACAAGCTAGCGTCCGGCCTCATTTTGAAGCTCCCTAATCCCTCTAAACCCTTCGGCATCCGGACGGATGCGAGTGACGCAGGAATTGGATGCGTGCTGCCGTGAAGCGATAGTATGGAGTATTATTAAATTTAGCATGTATTTAATAGGGAAAGAGTATATTGTCGAAACGGACCATCGACATTTGTCGTACTTCTGAAATACTAAGAGCCAGAACAGACGTATAATGCAATGGCTTTTGATACTCCAAAAATATCAGTTTAAAATTTGGTATATACGTGGTACCGAAAATTGTACAGCTGATAATCTTAGCCGGAATCCATTAGCCAACAATGCTGGTTAATCCACTAAATTATAGGTCGCCTTTAAACCAGTAAGCTAATTATGTACATATATATTATTTTTTTTTTAACTCTGTACATATATCTATTGTCCCTGTATATACTTATTTAATATATTGTTTGTTTTTGTGCGTGTTGTTGTTCCACTACCCTTATAGACAAAGTTCTAATTTTGCTTCTTAATTTAAATGTAATTTTTTTTGCCGACCCATTTACATAATTTTTGCTCAGATCAATATCATAACCTTTTGCAAGCCTGTCGAATACAGGTCAGGTCCCCGGGTTTTATTTTATCAAGCTGACGCCTTAATAATAATTCCTCTTATCCAAATTTGCGATGTCCTTTGTTCTTCCCTCTCTCTCAGAAAAGTTCCATGGTATGGAAGGGAGGTGTGTAAAAGAACAACCTCTGACCCCACTCCATTTATTGGAGACCACGTGCGAATGTATCTCGCCATGAGGAACGTCACTTCTCGTTCGAACATTCACGAATTTTCTACTCTTGAACACATTGGGGAAATATTCCCTAATCCTGCGAACTCGTCCCAAGCCTCCTCCCACCCGGTAACGAGGCGAGGAAGAGCCGTTGTTTCTCACACCTCGCTACTAAATGATGAATCGACTCTGCCTCCGGATTAAGATGTCTGGAGCTTGTGACTCCTTTCTCCAAACTCCCCCTTCCCCCTCAGAATCGGACATACAAATACTCGGGTTGTTCTATAGTTCGAGGAGTCCAGCCCGCACCTCAAGGTCGTGCTCATCGTCTTAAGTCTTATGTCCCGTGAGGGTTTGTCAGACAGCAAGACTTTCTCCGCCGTAATTCTACCCTAGTCAATTCGTAGATTGTTTGATTGGCAAGCCTTTAATTTGCGCGAAAGTCTCCTTTCGTTTAATCGAACCGAAGAAAATCTCCATCGATTACCTTTAAAGAAAAAAAGTTTCCTCTTCCCGTGGAATTACGAGTAATTTCCCATTCACCGTCGAACGTCATCTTCGTGCTCCACCTGCCTCATTCGGACGGTTCCCCAATTGCCTCATCAGATCGTGCCCCACTTGCCTCATCGGAAGTAGGACATTCCTCGAAGTCATCGACCCGTAAGACTGAAACCCCCTCCATTATTAGTATTGTCAAGTTCCCCCTTTTGATCTGAGCCTAAGTAACATTAATCAATTAATTCTATTTGAGAATCTCCCCCCATAATAATTATCAAAAGACTATTTCAATTTAAATAATTCCCTCGAAGCCTTAGGCAAGCAGGGTGGATTCGGTGGCGGGAGTCACTCTTTTGGAGAATCCACCGTCTCTGAACAATCCAGCCTACCATTGGGTGTGGGCGAAGTAGCCGAAGTTCCTTGAGTGTAACGACTTGCTGGAGGCGCGCGGCCGTTTTTCCTTACGGGAAATGGTCACTCTGAAGAAAGGAGGGGTGTCCTAGCTTTAGCCGGGGCTGGGTGTGAACCCTTTGAGCTGCCTACTTTACCAGCGGAGGGCCAGGGGTATAAAGTACCCGCAGGATGGTTCCACGGAAACGACCGTGCACGTAGGCCTGGAGGGGCTAGGAGCAGACAGTGTCTTTCTTAACATTGAGGCATAGGACGTTCCAGGCAGCGCCAGGCGCGCCAGGACCAAGTCCTTTACCTCGGCAAATAAGAGATGATCCTGGCCTGAACGGGCACAAATTTCTTCTCAAGGAGATACTCTCTACATTGCTGCGAAGAAGCGGGTTGCTGCTCTCTGTAATTGACACACTTGGCCACACATGATTTGGGTTTATCGTGTACGGCCTTAGAGCAACTTACATAGACTTCGGGTAACCCCGACTATACGCGTCTACATCAGCGATTCGTATGGCCAAAGCTGTGGCAGTAATAACACCTCCGCCGCCATAGCATAAGTGCTTTCACGCTATACCGATACCAACCGGTACACACCGACCCAGAGAGCTTATCACAGTTAAACGTGACGAAGGGTCTATGGGAGGATCTCAAGGCCCCTCCCTGTTTTCTCATCACACGTTCGACCTTGACTGCCCCATGGTCGGCCAGCTCTAAGGTGATGTCATCTATGGAGTAGTCCATGAGTTTCCTTGTATAAACTACTACTTTCACTAAATTAATGGTAGAGTGCTGCATGACATTCACCGGCGTGCCATCAAGTGTTTGAAAGGCACTAATCATGGCCACTTTGGAGGGATTCGACGAATTCGCCAATCGCTCACCGCAGAGAAATGGGTCACCTTCGGCTCTCTACCATTTACACTAGTTAGAGGTCTCCTTCGATGAATCATGTTGCCATTAGCCAACATGCTGCCATCAGTGGAGTGAATAACAAGAAAACGTTTGAAGCCAGCGAGCTCGAAAACCCCAAGTAACCTCTAAATGAGGAGCCACAACATAATGGAGGCTCCGCTCTGCGCAGTTCTGGTCTTCATCTGGGACTCTCCACCTGAGGGACAACGGGGCCGAACCTGCCGATCTTGGCTTCGTCGATTACCGAAATGGCAGTAGACTCGTCCGTCCCTGCGGCTCCTACAAAGAAAGAGGGGCCCCCAATCTTCTTCGTCTTTTTCTTGTTTTTTTTCTTTTTAGGAGAGGAAGGTGGGTAATGAATCCGCTTCTCTCCTCCACCGGTAGGAGCCCATAGGCCAGATGGGCCGGCCTCGGCAAGATCCTACTATGAAATGGAGAAGTTCCTGCCTGTCATAGGAGCACCTTTCGGGGAGGAGATCCCTCCTCTCCTTGTGAGGTCTCTGGGACCCGAGAAGTCTGAAGAGGAGCTTGCTTAATGGCGGACACGGGTTCTGTGCTTTGCACCGAGCCCGGGTTCGACCCCATGGAAGATCCTACCTTCTGGGGCTGTGTCACCTGAAGGACCATGTCCATCTCAGGGGGGGGGGCTCCATGTGGCCATCTCCCCTAAGACATCACCAGTCCCGTTTGAGGTACCTTACATTGTGTGCTGGACTGGCGAACCGGCATCCGTCGGGGAAGAGAGGGGGGGCACGTATAGTGACCACCTGTAAGGCTGATATTCATGCGCGCAGGACTTTGGAGGGCACGGCCGACGGGCCCTGGCATCCCCGTGATCCTATCGAGCCGGTCTCGGAGGGAGCAGTCAATATTCGGCCGTCTGCGCGCTTTCTTGGCAGTCCCCTTGGAAAGCAAAGGGGATATTGCCGCTAGTAAGAGGGAGTCATCCTATGTAGACTCCAAAGAAGGAGGTGAGGGAGAGTCCCCTGCACCCGTAGGCATGGGAGAGGAGTAAGCCTTCCCTCCGGTATGAGAAGTTAGGAGGGTCCCCTGAGATAGTGCAGAGGCGGGGGACCTCTTTTCCTACTGTAGAGCTACCAGAGGGCAGCTCCGTCAGTGGTGAAGGGGGAGTGGAGAGAGGTTGTTTTTTTCAGCTTTCCATCATTGGACATGGTGACCCTATAGTTTACACGGGATGCAAACGCTAATCACCCCCACGCAGTAGCCCGCTCTGCGAGTGGTGAACACGAGGTCGGCAGAACCAGCTGTCGTCATTTAGGAACGCAACTTTCTGCCCAGTGGTATGGCGGCTACACCTTGAGCTGGGCCTAAAATCGATATAGATTGAAAGAAGTAAGAAAGGGGATGTGAGGAAGGTGTAAGTGGGAATCAAGCGGGTTGTTAAAAACCCACCATCCAAGACCGGAGCTCAGAAGTTAGGGAACGCTGTCCCTTCCCCCCTCAGCGCTAATCTTGGATAGTTGGGTGAGAAGAAGCTGGTCGGCATCTACCCTGTGAAATTAAAGGCCAACTAAAGAAAGTTGTGGGAGAGGTTGGGGGGAGAGTGAGGAAGTAGGGTAAAAACGCAAGCCTTCAGAACGAAGAAGAAGAAGCTAAGTTGCTGCTGGATGGGGGGCTGAGTCCCGTCAGCACAGCAGCCAGGGAGGCAACTCGCTGCACCTTTTACGGGGTAGTGGGTAGTATATTTTAATAGTAAACAGTGGTCAGGTATCTTTCGTGGCCTAAGACATTTGGCCACCCGTTCTACGTCGGGTTTCTGGATGGAAAAGAGAGTGGGTGTGTTGTACTGTGAAGACGAGCCAAACAAAGAAAGCGGTCTTGTGATTGAAAATGTGCGTAATAACTTGGGTAAGAGCTACCTACCCCCGCGTGTGTAGGTACAGTCTGTCCATCCAGAGGTCGCGTCTTTACCTGTGACTCATGTTTATGTCAACTCTCGCCGTAAATTGAACCTGGTAATCAAACGTTAGAAAACCAACGCTTTATCTCCTAAACTATTGAGAGATACTTAAAGCAAATACTCCAGGAACAAGTGCAGAGCATTATCGCCAGCGCTTGAAAATAAGATCTTGCGTCATTTTGCATTTTAACCGAAATGAAAGCATCACTGAACAGGATGAACTTGCAACGTGTTTGCAGGATGTGTGGCAGGAGTATTTATATTACGTAGTTTTAAGTATGGAAGTAAAAGATTAACTTATTTTGGGGATGAGATATTTGTAAGCTACATCCTTTTGTATTTCTGAATTTCCTATTTTGCTTTTTTGAGCCTTTTTATAATATACTAGAAGATATAAGGAAAATTATGCATATTGAAAAGGCCAAATAAGATTTACATATTTATTAACAGGTGGACTGCAATTATATCACTGGATACTATTACAAAGATCATTGTCATGACTTTTTGACCTTTGAAAAGTTGCAAAATCTTACTTTGATTCAGTCATGGACATTAGCCTCCTGCTGATATCCTAAGAATTGACCCCTCCATCTCTTTTTTCCTGTAGTAAATATTCAGCAGGAGCCTCAGACACCGTTTTATTAACCTTTTCAACGCTTTTTGTGTGGTCAGGCCAGTTGAGCACTTGCATGTGAGTGTTAAGGAAGTTTTCCACCTCGAAGGTGCTTAGAGAGCAGGCGTGTGGTGGCTGTGACATATTTTCTGACCATCTGATTAGGTCACCAATGCTAGCTGCTGTTACAATTGATATGAGGTGCCCTTCTGGCCCTAACAAATTAATCTTCTACCTGAGAAATTGCGTTTCCGTCTTCCCTGATGTTCAGGATTCTCTCCACTTCCTCAATTCTCTCCATTTTATCTTCAGAAAACATAAAGGTTTGGATGATAAATTCACTGTGGACATACCAAGCAAACTTCTTACAGTTGGAATCACAATGAATCGCACCTTATTCATCTCTGTCCTGCTAAAGGAGGATATGCTTGACTATCACGTTGAAGCAACATGGAAAATACAGTCCATCCAATTATGAATTTCACATTGAATTGCACATACTTTAGGTTCTTTTCCTTTAAGCTCGTGCTTTGACACCAAGAGTTTGAAAAGCCTGTTTGATGTAGTGACCCAACTGCTGGGGTTTAGTTATACTATCTCTAAAATTGACAGTTCCTCAAGAAACACTCCATCTCGGACTGCACAAACTATTTTTTAGCCATAGTGTTGCTTAGTTGAGAGATTTTGAATGACCTTGTCAGAGAGCTCGATCAGCTGGATTTATATCACTCTATATCAAAATTAATAAGCTTTCCTATTCGCCCAGATAACTTGTCTGATAAAGTAGAGCCATCAATGTCAAAAAAAAGATGGCGCACGGGGAGTTTATCAGTGTGTCGGTTGCACAAAAATTAGACCATCTTTTTCCCCAGACGCAGTTCCATCTTGCGTATCACTCCAGCTTTCACATTTTTGTTAACATTTATAGTTTCCTTCAATGGCCAACAAGGTCTTATCAAAACCAATTTCTTCTAGCCAGGCAAACTTGACCATAGCAATCTTCTCAGCATGTGACTATTCTTTAGTTAATTCATCTGGAACAAGTTGGAACAAATAGTAGCTCCTATGTTCACTCACAACACTATAGTGTCCTTCCTTTATCTTCTCAAGAAAAGATTGGAAACTGCTCTCAGCTTCCATTATCACATTAGCCACGTCAGTCCGTCCTCCAAAGAGGATGCATGAGATCCTCCTGACTTCCCAGCAATTATTTTCGAACACTTACCTCGGCTCTATCATCAACTTCTTCTATGTTATCTCGATCTTGTTCTTATCAATCACATTGTGTTGCCTTTTGTCATGATTCGTACATCAATCAGGGTTGTTGTTGCTATAATATTGCCCTTACACTAGTAAGGGCAATGTTTGGAATCTCATCATAGTTTATCTAACTTAGTCGAAGCTGAGGGCTTAGGGTCAGTTTTTGGAAATAACTCAAATTCAGGAACAAACATCTGCGGCACTAGTTCTCTCAATTTTCAGAACTTCATCACCATCAGCTGAAGATCTCTTAACATCCTCCCTGGCTGTTTTCTCTGCTGCTAAAACATTCTCCTCTTTGGTACTTCTCTGTCCTTCAGTCTTCTTTTCCATATACTGCAATGTACGCTGTCCATTGTGCGCTGTCAGATCAGGGCCAAATCCGATGGCAGATTGGAAATCTCCAGGGTGAATAACCATATGTCCTATGGTCATATCGGTCATTTTATGGCTCTAAATGGGTACAATTTCTTATGCTCTTAAAAATGAATGTGGGTAATAATTTCAATATTTTTTTAACAATGAGCTTTACTTACAACATGAATGTATGGCCTTGGGTTCCCTATTATGTACCTTCTTTGCTAGTTTATCAAAATAGCTCCCCTGGAAAACTAGAGCAATTAAAGATTGCATAAAATTTCGAAACCCAGGAATAGTGTTGAGGATCGAAACCGATACCTTTATTATAGTCACTTTGTCAAACCCAAAATAAAATCAGACTAAAAGAACTATAAAAAAAATGAACATCGTTAGAAAAAGACGAACGACTAGGCTTTTATAGACATGTAGATAATCCTAAGCCACTCAGGGCATCGGCGCTCATCAGGAAGCCGAGGGTGGTCTTAGTGACGATCCGGACCACGTTATGATGATATTAAATGAACATTTTGTGAAAGTTTTTACCGTTGAAAATAGAAAATAACTTATTTATGGTACAAAAAATTGACATCACCAAAAAGAAAATTAATTTTTATACAAAGAAAATGAAAACTTCCAAAGTGGCAGATTCTGATCAAATATATCCGATCCACAGTAAAGAATTAGAAACAAACTTTTAAAACTCTTTTTTACAATTTTCAAAAGTCACTTAGCAAGGGAATAGTTCCAAAGGCATAAATGCTAATCCTAGAAATTATCGCACCATGTTCTTATTTCAGCCGTTGGTAAACTCTTGTCATCTAATGTTAGAGATTAGCATCGTGGAAAATCTGAAATTAAACAAATAAATGGCATATAACACGGCTTCCGACGGGGACGCTCTTGGAAAACGGTAGTTGTCAATGAAATAGTTCATGATGGACATCAGTCACTAGCGGCATTCCTCAGCAAACCATTTCTTAGAAGCTTGTTATATATATATATATATATATATATATATATATATATATATATATATATATATATATATATATATATATATATATATTGGATGTTAATCTTTATGTTGGTTTCATTATATGGTTGTGGTCGTCCTACCTAAAAGACGGCTAGGTTACCTACACACAACATCCGGGCATAAAGCTTTCCATGGAAACAGAAAACAATATCTCCATTTCAGATATTGACGTTGCTCCCCTGGGTTCACTTTTTAGTCGCGTGCGACTGAATCTCTCACTATTTTGGTCGGTTGGTGTCCGTTTTGCTTCCTTTTTTTGTTTTGGTAATAACATTGTAACTATTCGGCTGATTTTAACAAAATTTGAAATCCTTATGTTGTTTTACATTTTCTTTAGAATGATATAATTGTCAAGGTCCTCCCAAGGTTAGCCCGGGAATTACTTTGTTTTGGCAATAACATCATAACTATTCGGCCGATTCTAACGAAATTTGAAACCTTTATGTTGTTTTACATTCTCTTTCAAAGGATATATTTTCAAAAGTCATCTCAAGGCTTTGACGAGGGATTATTTGGCAATAACATCATAACTATTCGGTCGATTCTAACGAAATTTAAAACCCTTGTGTTGTTTTACAATCACTTTTGAATGATACAATTGCGAAATTCTTCCCAAGGTTAGTCCGGAAATTATTGTCAGTTTTGAAGTTCGTAAGCTTATATATCAAAATAAGTCAGAGCACGCGACTTTGGTCAGCAGACCTTGTTAATATCTCGATCTATATACGAAATCCACGACTAACGAAGTAGGTACTCATTTCTTTATTATTTCCTGAGTCATTATAGATATTATAATTCAACAAAATTAATCTATTCTCATAGCATTTGCCAGTAAAAGTAAATTGAGAATCTAACTGACCAAAATGATCTCCGCCGGCGGCATAAAGGCGCCTTTGAAAGGTATCGGAGAAAGTTTTGAGTCCTTGATGAACTTAATTAAATTTTATAGGGGAAGGTTTTTTTTATACTGTAAAATTAGGTTCATCAAGATTATTTTATTATTAAAACATCTAGAAAAGGTAATTTTCTTTCTATTTTCAACTACAGAGAAATTAGGAGGAAAAAATTAATTTAAGGAGCCAAGCAAGTTATTTGTCTTCACAGGAATTTACCACCACAAGGGTGTCGTCAACATTTCAAAATCGATTGATATTCAGAGCAATGGAAACTGGGGAAATTTCTTTTTTAAATAGTTCCATTAAGATTGACCAAAACAGGAGAAAGGGGAGAAACCCATAGGAAGCACTACTTTTAGCATATAATAATTAGTGTTGAAACTTAAATAATTTTGCTTGGTACACAGCTTAATGAGATTGTGATAATTTAGGTTCTAAATAATAAGATGGGTTTATTTATCAAAAGACAAGGTAATTTTTGCATTTAACTGAGAAAAATTTACATTTATGAAATTTTGAAATCCCCGATTTCATCAGTATACTTTTCTTCTTTATGAACATTATATACTGGTTGGCATACATTGTATTTTCTGTTAAGACATCCTATTTTGACATTTAAAAAACACCTCAGGACGATAGTCACTTTGAAATAAGTATTGCTTAAGTTGACGAAATTCAAAATGTGATGGGTCTTAATTAGAACATAAGTTATAATTCCGATTCAATAAAGTGAAAATGGCGTTTACTTTAAATTTAGGAGAGGGAAAATTGAAATAGCTTAGAGACATATAAAAAAATATTGTTTTTTTCTAAACAGGTGAAATTTAATGAGCCAATCTTTTAACATTTACGTCAAAAATGAAATATAATTTCCTTCTAACGGTTTCTCGTAAATTTGATATAAGAATGGCATGAATTGAAATCGTTTACGAATTTAATGGAGTCAATATTACAATGAAACAGTAAAAATGCGCCATCGACATATCGTGGGTAGAATACAAGCTTAAAATAATTATTACAGTCCTCAACATAGCGAATCTTAAAATGAATATGAACGAATTAGCGAGGGTTGGTACGAAAGAAAGGCTCATATCTACATCATGAGTCTGACTTTCTAAAAAATATTAAATATACAAAATGATTCACAAACAGATAAATCTAAAAAGATTTTAAATAGGTCTTTTGTAAATCCTAGAAAGGACTTGGTCTCAGAAATGATATTAATAATAGTTTGTGAAGAGAATTTTGACATCTTTGTTAACCTTAAAAATGTTTTCTGCAATATACATGTGAATCAATTCTGATATATATATATATATATATATATATATATATATATATATATTGTTTGTTGGCATCCTTCTGTCTCGGAAGACAATGGAGATTGCGCCATGGAATTCAGCCTGTGGTGGACTGCAGCGCCGGCTGTGACTGTACATCCCGATGTATTGTTTCTGTCCCTGGAAAAGCGGCACTGCAATGCCTGAGCGAAGTGTAGAAACATCCTGGGTTGCACAGTCGTCAAAATTCCCCTCACGATCCCGGCCTCGCCGGTGTCATCCAAAGGAATGCAGAGGAGTACGTTTGGCTCCAGGTTAACTGCAGGAGCTGCCGAAGTCAGTGAGCACTGGTCCGCCTTCGGGGCTCCACTCCTGATTTGGAAGGATTACTCCCTACACTTGGCCGTTGAATTAGTCGATGATCTCCTCCGCCCAGCTAGACGTTAGCTGCTAGAGGCAGTTTCTCCACCTAGTTTATTGGTGCAGTGTAAACACTATCCCCTCACCTTGTTTATCCCGCCGGCTGAGGCGGTGTACCGAGGTGTGGCGCTTGGAACAGGGCAGCTTCGGCACGCTTTCTTCAAGAGGAGCTTGCGCTTTGCAGGCAGACCTTCGGTATGTGGCCTACGTCCTACATATCTGCCTCTAGAAATTGGGTTTTGGTAAAAGAAAGACGTTTTCAGTACATATCTACTAATAATTTCCTCTTGGTCTAATTTTTTCAAATCCATGCTTATTTTTTAGGCCCTGGAATTATTTTGTTTTGGCAATAACATCATAACTATTCGGCCGATTTTAACGGAATTTGAAACTCTTAAGGTATTTACATTCTCTTTCGAATGATATAATTGCCAAGGTCCTCCCAAAGTTACTCCGAGAATTATTGAAAGCTTTGAAGGTCTTAAAGTCATAAATCAGAATAGGTGAGGGCCCGCGAATTTTTGGCCAGCAGACCTTATTCTTTTAAAAAACTCCAACACATTGGATAATAGCCTTTAATTTCAAAAAGTTTCATTATGTTAATTTTTAAAAGTAAACTACAATGACTTACAAAGGCACACTTGAAATAAGAGAAAAATATGTTTAAATTCAAACTGTTCAAAAATTGGTTTCTTAAAATATAGTGATATATATATATATATATATATATATATATATATATATATATATATATATATATATATATATATATATGTATATATAGCCAAATGTTCTTTAAGTATTGTTTCTAGTTCGGTAACAAGAGCTTCATTAAGCTTGATTTGGCGGAGGGTGAGATTCCGGTGATAGCTCAGCGTTGGTTCCTCGTTTTTGGCTGCCCAGTCGTGGAGACGAAGATACTATATACGTATATAGATGCCTAACGAGGAACCAACGCTAAGCTATTGCCAGGATCTCACTCTCCGCCAAATCAAGTTTAATGAAGCTCCTCTTACCCAACTAGAATCACTACTTAAAGAACATTTGGAAAAGTGGAAAAGAAACGCCTTAAACCACCCTAGCATCAAACATAGAATCGAAGAAGACAGGCCTTCAACAGATTCCCTACTAACAACAAAATAACTCGCAAACCTGCACCCTTGAAAAGATAACTAATCTAAATGGAAGCCCATTCAAGATCGCAAAAGAAACAAAAAGATACATAAACTTTTCAGAATATTGCTTGAGCCAAGAGCAAGAAACGCTCCTAAGCCTTGGAATTAACTGTCCCTACATGGATAAAGCTAAAGAAAATAAAAACGTCTTAATATGGAATCTTTTCTAGATGACATTCAAAAACTAGAAAAAATAAGAACATTCCTTCGAAATCATCGCTTACAGTTGAGCTCCTTGCCGAGGCGAGCATGTGCAGAGGCAGCTTTAAAACTAAAGTTATTTCCCCACAACTTTTTAAGGATGCCAAAGACTTTAGAAACAACCCAAATATCACCGTTAGAAAAGCGGATAAAGCTTCAACCTTCGTCATCAGGACAAAAGAAGAATACCTTACCAAGATGGACACTATCCTGAACGATTAAACCAAATTAAAAAAAATCACAAGAAACACCACTGAAGTCTTAAAAAATGAAATTGAATAAGATCATTGAGTACATCAATAACCAAGCAGGAACTATAAAATTTAAGAAAATAATCGGGGATTTTGCACCAGAATATGCCTATCGTAATATAAAAACACCCAAAAATGGCAATCCTCTGAGACCTATAATAAGCCAAATTCCTACTCCGAATTATGAACTTAGTAAGTTCCTAAATAATATTCTCATTCCCTTCGTGCCTACCAAATTTAATCTAAAATCTTGAGCACATTTCATTGATTCAATCCGATCCACCACCCCCCAAAATATCATAGCCTCAATGGACGTTGAATCGTTATTTAAAAACGTTCCTGTATTCGAAACCATAGACCTAATTGCCCCCCTCTTAGCATACCGAGAGATGCCGTGAGAGAACTCCTCTTGATCTCCACTACGGAAGCTCTTCTTCTATGGAACAAAAGGTGATCTATATGTGCAAACTGACTGCGTTGCAATGGGTTCTCCACTCGGAGTACTCTTCGCAAACTTTTATATGGGAAGTGTAGAAGAATGAGTTTCTTCAATGTTGCCTAAACCACATATATAAGGCAAATATATAGACGACATACATAAATATACAAACAGAAGAAGAAATTTAGGAATTAGTAAGAGCATTCAAGAATTGCTCCTCACTTAACTACATCATAGAAAAAGCCAAAATCACCAACTTCCGTTCTTAGATACCCTAACTACTAAGCATAACAATAAAATAACTACAAAGGTTTACGTCAAAAACACAAATCCAGGTCTTTAAATGAATGCAAAAGCGAATGTCCTGACCGTTATAAAAAAAAATAATAAATTCCTACATCCATTGCTGCACATGGAAAGAAACCCAATAAAACTCGAACGTACTATCCAAGTACTCGTGAATAACGGTTTTACAAACGGCGACAATTGAGGGTGGATCGAAAAGGGGGGGCTTTGCAAACTTTTGAAATTCATTTTACTACCCTAATTTATTGATGGACCCAACATCAAAAACTATTGTGCTGAAATTTCAGACTTCTAAATTAATATTTTCAGGTTCCTCAACGCAACTGACATTTTGAAAAAAAGCAAAAATGTCGGAAAATTCTATATATTTGTTTTCAAACTTCAAGTTGTTACATCAGCATTTATGTCATATAGGGGATATATTATTTCCCCTTTCTTTTCTTCCGTTTGTTTCCATGCAACCTGTAGATTTTTATCATCATCACTCTGAAATAGAAGAAATTGAACAATTAACAGTCGAATATTTAAATTTTCACTATTATTCCAAATCCATTTATTCATTGCAGTTATATTTTTTTAGTGCTATTACCTTTCATTACGAAGTCCTTCTTGGTATTATATTAGGGTATTTTTTTCATCGATTCAATTCTAGTCCTTATATAGCCATCCCGTTTCTCTTCTCCACAAACTGCTAGTGAAGCTGTTGTGACCAGTTTGATTCATCTCTCAATTGCTTGTGTGTGACAAGGAAACTTCAGAATATCCAATTTAGATTTTTGACGGATAAATTCTTCAAGTTGATGATGAGCAGAGGTTTGGTCACAACGGTCTGCTACCAATTAATTAGGTGGATGTAGTCATCACTTCAAAGTTAATGTCTGGGAACTTGAAAGTGCGTATTGATTTCCCTTTATAATCTTTTCGTGCTTTCATAATTCTTCTCCATGCGAGTTCCCAGATATGATTTCTTTCATTTTGCAGCATATAGAGAAGAATAAGCATTCTTTTGAATCACTGGGGCAAGTATATCTTTAATCTGTTTGTTCATCCCTTGCAATGATTGCACTGTCTTGAAGAGGTTGAATGCTCCATCTTACGAAGAAGAGTTAGCTTTTATTTGAAACCAGCATGGTGCATACACCTTCATGATGAACAAGACAATGGATTTCAGTATGTCAGAAGGGTCAGGAGTCGAAACATATAATCGAAGTATCCGATTTGCTGTTGTAAGCCATCGTGCATGCGAAATTTTGCCAGGACTCTTACGAGGCATTTGAGGCATGTGAGATAGATAAAAGGATATCAAACAGATACGTTCGATCGGTGCTCAGATCTTCTCTGTCAGCAGACGGCAATTTAGTTAGAATTAGATCAAATTCAACAACACTTAGAGTATCACATTTATCCAGTGGTTTCTCTATAGGTCTGCTAAGCCCACGATGCCCCGTTCTTTCGCCATCCAATTTTTTGAAGAGATGGCCTAATGGGAGCTCATTTGCATGGAGCTGGCAAATAAATCAATGCAGTGATCTATTAAGTTTTTCTTATAACATTCTGATCACACCTCATTTTGTTGCTGTATTCACTGTTGTTCCATCGCATCCCACAGCAACGAGTTCATCTGTTGTGATGTTATTTGCTTCTAGATATGAGAATATTGCGTTGCATATAGCTTTTGCACAACCTATATTCATTGTCGGGTGTCCCAGGTATTCTAAACCAGGTTCTTCTATCATAGAGATGTGCTCTTCCATTATCTTATTCTTGTGATAAGTTCCCTCCATCGTCTCAACAACAAATGTGCTACCTTTTCTAAAAACATAATAGATAGAATAAAATGGCTTATCCGATCTAATTTCTTGCTGTAGTGTAGTACGTTCTTTGATACGCTCTCTTCTAACTTTTGACTTGTCAACTACTACAGATATTTCTTTGCTTTCAATTGACGATAATTCCTTAAGGATTAAACTTGTTATTAAAGCTGCAGCTCGATCAGACACACCAGTGTGGTCACATGCCAACGCAAATTCTGACCATTTTATTTTTTAAGATGGAGTTTTGGATGCAAATCTTTTGTTTACTTGTTTGCGTTTTACAGAAGAAGGAAGCTCATAGTTGCTACCTTCATCAGCAGATTCTGTTTTGTGCTGGATGAAGGAAAAATCCCTTCAATATTATCTGTCTAAGTAGATGGTTGATTTAAGAGACAATACTCATGATTCTTCCTAACTGCACTCTGAATATTCTTCTTTGATTGAATTTGATCGATATTACCTATTGCCATTTTCATAGTTGTTCTTTGGTCTTCCAGAAACGTTTCCTCCATTGGCGGCACCTTCTTTTCTTTGCTACAAGAACAGTTTTCAAAGGCATCGCATTTACAACAAGAAATATCAAACAATTGTTCTGCATTCTTTGTAAAATCGTTACATTTCTGTTTGAATGATGTCACCTTTTTCTGCTAATATTTCTTATTAAAGCCTGATATTTTGAATAATAGTTTAAAATTCTTTTTCTAACTGCCTCTATTGTCACACAAAGGATTGATGCCGTTTTCCAAATAGAAATTAATTTCTCCGCTACTAATGTGATAATTTGTTTAATTAGCGGGTCCTTTCTATTGCGGTTCTTTTCCTTTTCTCGCTTAAACAAAACATATTTCATAACATCTTTATAAGTTGACAACACGTTCACTAATGGCGCAGGGTGCGCCAAACAAAGGCTTTCAATTTCATGAAGCTTTCTAGGTTTAAATGCCATAATTAAATATTATTTTAATTTTTTTCTTACGTTATTTAGCTCTGAAATATAATGAAACGTATATAAATATTTATTGTACACTAAAAATAACTGTTATTAAATACAAATAGAAGAATGTGAGCAAAATAATCGACACTTGACAGAGTCACACACAAACACACATTCACTCTCAATGAGATCTTCCGCGATACTGAAACATAATTGTCACGTACGCCGCTATAATATGTCATTGAGGAACCTCTAAATATCAATCGATTACTTTCGAATTTCGTTTACTTGTTCTTTAAAATACAATAATTATTTGTTTGGCGGTATCAATTCAAAATTCGAAATTAATTTTGATATATAATCCGTTAAGTCTAAATTTAGTTAACAATCGCATTATTTTCAATTTTCAATGGCGTTGTGGAACCTTTAAAAATTATTACATCAAAAAATCCTTTTAGGAGGTTTAATTTGACAGATAGCCGAATAAAAAAATGGTGATAGGAAAATAAATTTAAGAAAAAATGTTTTTATCTCCAGTATAGGCGACATACACACCGCTATACGTAAGATGGAAAGATATTATACGTCACCTACAGGCAGTAACAATAAGCAAGATGAAAGAAACACTATTAAACTATACTACAAGAACATTATGAGCACAGCCTACAAAACGGATGAAAGAATAATGAACGAACTCATAAGCAGAGGAGTAAAACCAACATAAAAATAAAATAATGTATCACTCATAATCTACTACAAAGGTAAACGAACATACAACCTAATCATGAAAAACAACCCAGGACCTCAGCTAACACCTAAGTAGAGAAGTCATTTATTATATGAATATACTTGCAAAATGGCAGATTGTAAGCTCCTACCTCATTCATATATGGTAATAACAGAAACAAAGTTAACAGGAAGAAGACAGCTGTACCGGAAGTCACTCGAAGATCATAACCAAAATCCTATGATATGCTCCAAAGCATCGACAACTAATTATATTAGAAGCCTTATATATAAAAGAAAAACAGCCAAAATTAAATATGCAAACAAACATATCGAAACGCGTCAGGCCAATAGAAATTTTGTTTCGCTCAGTAAATTGTTTCCTGTCCTCGTTCGTTAATATTTACCTGATTAATTTTGGCCAACTTATCCATGGGTTAACTCATGACCAAAGGTGGAATATAAAAGACAAATCGAGAGATTTGAAAATAAAATAATTAACGCTAAACTCTCAGTCGCCTTCAATAATATATATATATATATATATATATATATATATATATATATATATATATATATATGTGTGTGTGTGTGTGTGTGTGTGTGTGTGTGAATTTGGGCAGTATATTTTCATTATAGCAGGTTTTATTGAAAGCGACCGCTAGTCTTGTGTTAATAATTTTCTTTAAAATCTTCTCGATCTGTCTATGTCCGCCTTTTCTACATTGTTTAACCCGTGAATAAGCCTACCGAAGTTCATTAGAGACTGAAATTTATTAATTGCACAAGATAGAAGGAAATTAATGCAGCACAGCACTTTCTTTTATTTTACTGACGCGTCTCGATACCGCATGTACCATCTTCAGAGTTAGAATGGGAAATTAATACAAGTATTCGAATTTATATATTGCAAAATGTGTTAACAAACTGATGAACTGAACTTAGACCTATGTAGTCGAAATAGCAGGCTGATGAAGAGCAGTTAGTTACTGGTCGAGGAATTGTGGGTGGCCGGAGAGCGGAGAGGGAGGGGGGGTAATCTGCTTGTCAGAGGGGATTAACGGGTAAAAAATTATTAACACGAGCCTAGCGGTCGCCTTTACTGAAACCTGCCATAATGAATATATATATATATATATATATATATATATATATATATATATATATATATATATATATATATATATATATATTAGAATAGAAGATATCACATTAGCGTGATATATATCAGTGAGAAGATAATAGTAAACCACAATATTTGAATCAAGCTTTATTTATAACCACAAGACTAGTTTCGGTAAAGTTATAATTGCCATTTTCAACAAAGTAATGAAAAAGCCAAGAAAGAACGCAGTATATATTTGGCGAACCAAAACCTAAACAAAATGAAAATGCAGGAAACAATCGGAAAAAAACAGTATATATAAGGCGAACAAAATACTAAGTAAAATGAAAACGCAGGAAACAATCTGGGAAGTTATTAATCTCTAGGAGCAATTGCTTCCGTGGATTTATAAATACGATTGGCGACTTTAATCAATATTTATTTGTTGAATTTGTATTGCCCTTCAGATGAATTGAAATTATCAACCCTGTTAAGGATGATCGATTCCGCAATTATCCTCTCAATATAATTGTTTGATTCATAAAAGATTTTTGCTTGGTTGAAATCGATACTATGGTCGTACTTTTGCGTAAAGACACTTGAGGAGTTTGTACACCTAAGTGGCAGATAGCAACGGGTGGTGCTGAATAGACAGGCTTCTGAGTGGGTGCCCGTTATTAGCGGGGTGCCCCAAGGTTTTGTCCTAGGATCACTACTATTCATCATCTACGTCAACGACATGGACGGTGATAGGGTTGCCAAGATGTCTAAATTTGCCGACGATACCAAGCTTGGTATGAACGTTGCAAAAGATGGAAATACTGCCTGCCTGCAGGAAGATCTTGGGAAGATTGGGAAGTGATCGGACACGTGGCAAATGCCTTTTAACGTGAACAAATGCAAAATGATGCATATTGGCCACCGAAGCCCCCAATCTCGGTATATCCTTAAGGGCACTGCTATTGAATCCACCCACACTGAGAAGCACTTGGGTGTAACTATAACTAGTGATCTCAAGTCCTCTCGAGGCAGTGTATTGAGGCGGAGAAGAAAGCCCAAAGGATGCTAGGTTATATAAAGCGACAGTTTGGATATCAGAACAACGAAATAGTACTGTGTCTGTACAACTCCCTCGTCCGATCGCCCCTGGAATATGCCGTACAATTTTGGAGTCCTTCATTTCGAAAGGAGAACGCGAGATTGGAACGCGTGCAAGCCAGGGCAACCAAACTGATTCCCTCTATCAGACATAAAAGTTATGAGGATAGATTAAGGAAAATAGATCTGTTCTCGTTGGAAACCCGTAGACTGCATGGTCAGCTCATCGAAGTTTTCAAAAATACTTTGAGGGTTCGACAATGTTGAATACAGGGATATTTTTAGCCTTAATGAGAGCAGAACAAGAAATCACGGCTTCAAACTTGAGCTGAAGCGTTACAACCGCGTTCTGTGCGGTAAATTTTTCACGTACAGTATCTGTGGTAGCTGGAACGCACTTCCGATAGAGGTTGTCAACAGCAATTATGTTGACCAGTTCAAGACAAGACTTGACAAAGTCTTGAAAAGTGGCCGTTTAGGGAGCGGGGATGTGCCCGCTCGACAGCTAGTCCAAAGGTATCCTCATTGAATGGACCGTAAGGTCTTCTAGGGTACTTATTTTCCTTGTTGCTCCTTGTTACTCTTCTTGGCGGGCATACCTGTCTTCACTTAACGGGAAGACTCCTCTAGCAGACGTGTGGAAACGAGTCAAATGGATTCAGGGCAAGTTCTCGCAGGACCCCCCTCCAGTTCTCCAGGAGAATGGGACCGCAATCTCGGACCCCGCTTCCGTGGAGGAATACTTTCAGACTAGTTTCTCCGCATTCTCTAGCCGGGATGCTGCTCCACCAGCACTCAATGAGTGTCGTGATGACGTGGAAGGCCGCGGACTGGACTTTACTAACAGAGGCGGAGAACCCTTGAGCGACAGGTTTACTTTGAGGGAGTTGTGTTCCACTTTCGCTTCGTGCGCGGAGACCGCTCCTGGTCCAGACGATGTCCCATAAGCCATGCTTCGACACCTAGGTGAGCTAGGCATGGCCTTTGTATTAGATTTGTTTAACAAGATCTAGATAGAGGGTATCCTCACAGATTCCTGGCAAATCGCTACTGTGCTTGACTTTCGCAAACCGGGGAGAGATCACCCTACCTCAGCCGGATTCCGACCAATCTATCTAACCTTACGCATGTGCATGTTAGTGGAGAAATTGGTAAATATTAGATTAGCCTTCTTTCTGGACAGCGAAGGCCAACAGTCTTCTGCACAGGCAGGCTTGCGCAAGTTCCATTCCACGTCCGTCAGATGCTTTGCTCCGACTGGAATATTCCGTCTGCGATGCCTTCCTTCGTGACAGAACTACGCAACGGTGTTTTTCGATCTGAATAAGGCCTATGGTACCACATGGCGATACGGTATCATGGAGACTCTCCACAGGATAGGGGCGAGGGGACGCCTCCCAATGTTTATATCTGAATTTTTGCGCGATCGTCGATTCCGCGTACGGGTGGTGGAGCTCTCTACGGCCAAATGGAGCAGGAAGAGTGTGTCCCGCAAGGAAGTGTCCCCAGTGTTACACTCTTTGCCCTGAGCATCAACCGCATCACCTCAGTGATGCTGGAAGATGTCCTAGTTATGCTCTACATGGACGACCTTTCGATCTCTTTTGGCGCAGCCCAGATGCCAACTCTGGAGCGTCGACTCCAACAGTCATTGAACCGTGTCTCTGCCTATGTCGAAGTGCATAGGGTTCTGTTTTCCTTAGCCAAGATTAAGGTAGCGCATTTCTGCCACTACCCGCGGCTCCACTCTGACCCAGATTTGTTTATATGTGGGGTTCGCCTGGAAGTGGTAGATTCGCACCGTTTCCTTGATCTTGCATTTGACCAGCCTCACACCTGGGAGTCTCATATTCATAGCGTTAGGGTCTCTTGTACATGTACTATGGACATTCTTCGTTCCGTTGCGTTCAGTGCCTGGGGTGCTGATAGGGCTACTGCCTTACTTTTTTATCGATCCTTTATTCGTTCGAAGCTCGACTACAGATGCGAGTTTTATGCATCCGTAGCCGAGCGTGTATTGCAAAAGGTGGACTCAATCCACTACACTGGCCTTCACCTGGCGTTTGGTGCCTTCCGCACTTCCCCCATTGAGGGCTTCCTTGTCGATGCTGGGTAGATACCAGTCGCTCTGCGCCGTGTACAATGCACAATTCGCCTGTACCCGCGAGCCAGGCGCTTCCCTCAGTCACTAGCAGCTCTCACTGCATTCGCAGCTGATCTCCGCAGTGCCAGTCATACCCTAAATCATTCGGGTTTATGGCTAGGAAACCCCCTTCAAGAGCTACTTATTGTTCTCTAGTCGGTGGCCCCCCTGGTTCTGCCCACAACTCCACCCTGGAGGGCATCACTTTTGACTATTTGTTGCCAAGCCTCTGCTCCCAAATCTTCTTCAGCGCCGGGAGTATTGCGTTACGCCTTTTTGGAGCAGACTTCGTATCGCGCTGGAACCGCGCCAGTGTATAAGGATGGCTCCAAGTCCCAAGAAGGGCTCGGTTTCCGCGGCGTATCCCCCCTGTTTGAAGTCAGCTGGGCTCTGCCAGGGGCTGTGTCTGTTCCCATGGCCGAGCTGGTTGCAATCCACCGCTCGTTACGGGAGATTACGCAACATGCTTGGTTCGGAGACCAGATTATGATTTATAGCGATTCACAAAGCGCACTTAGTGCTTTTGGGACATTGGAATCTCTGCATCCCCTAGTTCGCGATATCCGTGATGCTACGGTTTTGGCGAGCCGGGCAGCCGTCAAGATTATCTTCTGCTGGGTTCCTGGGCATGTAGGATTTGTGGGGAATGAGCGTGCCGATGAGAGCGCCAAAGAGTCTGCGAGGATTGGGCGACCAGACCAGCGTTTCGCTCTTCCTCACACCGATTATATGGCAGGAAAACGTGCTGATTGGAAAAGAAGTTCGGAGACGGTCGAGGGGAACTTAAAGTTCCCCGTAGATAAACGCTGACCCAACGTTGTGGAAATGTGGATCATGTGAAAACAAATAAATAGAGAATAAAAAGCTGCACTCCATCTTCAGAGGAGACATGTTTCCATGCTCTAAAAATAACTTATTTGATCAATTCTTCAAACCAGCTATAACAAATGAACACTATCACTAGCGACCTCAAGCTCTCGAAACAGTGCATTGAGGCAGAGAAGAAAGCCCAAAGAACGTTGGACTACATAAAGCGCCAGTTTGGATACTGTAACAAGGAGATAGTACTTTGTCTGTACAACTTCCTCGTTCGGCCGCACCTGGAGTATGCCGTACAATTTTGGAGTCCTTCGTTTCGAAAGGACATCGCGAGATTGGAACACGTACAAGCTAGGGCAACCAAACTGATTTTCCCTATCCGACATAAAAATTATGATGATAGACTATGGTAATTAGATCTGTTCTCGCTGGAAACCCGTAGACTGCGTGGTCAGGTCATCGAAGTTTTCAAAATACTTTGAGGGTTCGACAATGTTGACTACCGGGATATTTTCACACTGAGTGAGAACAGAACGCGCAATCACGGCTTCAAACTTGAACTGAAGCGTTACAACCGCAATCTGTGTGGAAATTTTTTTACCTACAGTATCTGCGGTAAATGGAACGCACTTCCAGTGGAAGTTGTCAACAGTGAATCTATTGACCAGTTCAAGTCAAGACTAGACAAAGTTTGAAAAGTGTCCGATAAGGGACGCAAAAGAATTGAGCAGCCATGTGCCTGCTCGATTGCGAGTCCAAAGGTACCCTCTTTGAATTGACCGTAAGGTCTCCTAGGGTACTTTCTTTCCTTGTAACTTCTTGTAACATACAACAACTCTAAGAAACATGGAACGATTCAACGTAGGAATATCCAGCAGCGACCATTAAAATATATTGAAATGAGATAAATCTCACAAATCCTAAATTGATATATATTGCTCATATTTTTTACCTGAATTGAATTTTTTAGGCTTAAGTATAGGAGGGGGGTCGTTAAAACTCTGAACATTCCCTTATATGCACCCCTGATGATATATGAGATATATATATATATATATATATATATATATATATATATATATATATATATATATATATATTAGAAGAGCGTCGGTCTAAAACCAGAAGCTCCCCTTTAGGGCTAACTGAAAGACGCCCTGATAAAAACCGTTAGAGGAAGAAACTTAATGCAGCCCTCCATATCACCTCCCTCCTGCCCCTACCCCCCGTGGGGTGGCGAAGTATATAGGCCGTTAACTTTGGAAAAAGAGGTAAATTACGTTAGTCATCAAGATGACTAAGTTCGGCGAAAGGCCCGGCTACCAACAGAAGGGACTTAGAAGAAGCTCATCCAGAGCCAATTCCTGGTGGTCACACCGAATTTAGAAGCCTGTCAGAGGTAGATCCTTAGAGAGATCTAGACAGCGAAGACCGGCATAAGTGCCCGGCAAACCAACGAGAGGAACTTATGTGAAGCTCACCCTCGAGCCAGTTCCTGGTGATCACATCGAACTTCTAGTTAACTTGGATTGAGAAGCAAGTTCAACTAATTCTCGTCAGAGAAGCCTCTTATCCTGGTGTACCTTAAAACCCAGAGATAGTTCTCGCCATTGAGGAATACCCCAAGGTGAAATCCCTCAAGCACTCCCCTGCGTCAAAGGATCCACGCTTTGGTTCATCGCTTGCCAGTGCGAATTATTTCCAGAGTAACCCGAAGATCAGAAGAAACATTCTTTCCCTGTCCCATGGTGAGATCATTTTATCCAGAAGACGTGCGTAACATCATCTGCCACACTCTCTCAATTCCTCCGTGGCTTTAAAGCA
This sequence comes from Ceratothoa steindachneri, assembly GCA_963969495.1. Taxonomy (NCBI): domain Eukaryota; kingdom Metazoa; phylum Arthropoda; class Malacostraca; order Isopoda; family Cymothoidae; genus Ceratothoa; species Ceratothoa steindachneri. Next base: position 211,754,709 of record OZ018323.1, on the reverse strand, counting down.
TTTACCCTTTCAGAACACCTCTGTAACCGCCGACTCACGCGTCGGCCCGGAAACAACATTCTTAAGGTGACATAACAATTGATTCCAAGGTCAGACTCAAACCAGATTCTCGTAAGAATCTCGAAAGGTATTTAAACCCCGGTATTTGTTTCGTTGAAAGTCAGTTTACATTTAATATTAAAGTGAGCTGTGGGTCAACCATTACTGTAAATTCTATTGTGTAATTTAGTAAGACTCACTTAAATTTGTTTAATTCACTTCTGTGTAGTTTGTGTGTTAAATTTCAATCTTGGTACATCTTTAAGGTCCAGTTTTCTTAGAAACATTTTCTTTATTCAATCCTTGAAACGCTGAGCAAGGCACTAAGAACCCTTTAAGATTAACGTAATAATTATAATCAGATAATAATCAAATATATCACTCTTAGAGAGAAAACTTAATCACGGAGTTTTGAAGTACGTAACCAACCTAGACGTACGAACACCATCCACTCGGTCTTTCCTATACCACGACAATATATATGAATAAAAAATATCCTTAACTCATCACTGATCTGAGCTCAGCCTTTGTTACAGGAAGCTCTCCCGCTAATTTACCCTTAAAAGGATGTTTAGATTTCTAATTTTACGCTCAAATAACATATTTCACCCTTATATTCCTTTTCTCTTTTCCTTTAACTCATTCATTTCATTCTGACCCTTAGAAATATTTACAAAACTCCATTCACGCCCTCCTGCCAATTTCTAAACAACTACAAGAAAAACGGAGGGAAAAGAAGCCTATTATAATTCTATTGGACGATCTCAGATTAAACAAGAATATAATGTAACAGCAAAATACCTGAATATTTTATGGCGTCACGTTTTGTGTGTTGACGATTGCCGAATAAAAAAAAGAGGGTAGAAAAAAAAATTTCCCATAAAGCGGAATCGAGTGAGGTTATCAACGAACCAACCTCTATTTTTGAATAAGAGTCGTAGAAAAAGTGATAAAAATAGAGGAGGTAAACATGTGCGTAAAGGAGATCGATCGATTAAACATAAAAATATCACACAGAAGTGGCTGTTTTTAGCCTCGGTTCAAAACAGGGGAAATATTCACTTTCTTTATATAGAAACGACGATAGCGATGTAACCATCGCTAACATTTTAATATAAGGAGAAATTATTAAGTGAGAGACATAAAAAATGAAGGAAAATAGATGAGAAAGATAAAAAAACACAGTAGATTGTGTAAGACAAAGACAGCTATAGCAACCCTTGCCGGCGTTCTTTGGCATTAAAGAAGTCGGTGCTACTTGCCAAAGCCGGGGGGTTTGAAACAAGTCCTTATAAAGCAGGTGTATCCAAACTACGGCCCGCGAGATCAGTTCATCCGACCCGATGGCAGAGCAAGGAAAACCTTTCACTGACGGCATCTTCATCAAGGAGTGTATGAGGGAAGCAGCAAAAGACAGCCAATATGTTTGAAAGTATCAGCCTTTCAGCAAGTTCTGTTATGCGGAGAACAGAAGAACTTGGAGAGAACATAGTGCAACAGATACTCAAGAAAGCTAAGCACTTTTTGTGGTATTCTCTGGCGCTAGATAAGTTTACTAATCTCTCGAGTACGTCACAACTTCTCATGTTCATTCGTGGTGTTAATTTGGACTTTCAGATCACTCTAGAGTTGGCGTCTGTTTGCAGCATGCACGGAACAACAACTAGAGAAAGTTTTGCAAGACTGTAACCTTCAGTGGAATCAGCATCGATGTGTTACAGTTGATGGAGGAAAAAACATGGCTGGTGTGAGGAAGGGTCTGGTGGGGCAGATTAGGACTAAGTTGAAAGATATAAAACCCCCAGATGCTCTGTTTATACACTGCATTGTACAACAGCAAGCACTCTGTGGGAAAGACAGATATTTCTTGCGTACTGAAACCAGTCGTTTCTGCAGTGAACTTCATTCGGTGTCATGCACTTCACCACCGGTAGTTCCAAGTTTTCTTAAAGAAAGTGATTCTGAATTATGTGACTTGCCTTATCACACAGCTGTGGTACAGTCTTGTTTCGTTTTATAAGCTCCGAAGGGAAAAAGATATTTTTCTCACTGAAAAGGATAGAGCTGATCCACTCCTTTCAGATCCTAGATGGCTGTCAAAGTCGTCATCACATCCCACATGAATGAATTGAACTTGAAACTTCAAGGAAAGGATAACCTTATCTGTGATCACTACAGAATCATCAAAGGATTTCGGAGAAAGCTATCATTGTTTGAAGCACAACTAGAAAGAGGAAAGATGGAATCGCAGAAGATGTCAACCTCGAGTTTCCGAAGAAATTTATTCATGATTTAACTAAGCATTTTTTGTAGAGATTTTCACATCTCGGCAGAATTGAGAGTGACATTCTTCTCTTCCAGAATTCGTTTGATTGCAACCTTGATGACTTGCCAGTCGAACTACAGTTGGAGCTCATCGATTTGCAAAGCAAATGACTTGTTGAAAGAAAAACACAGAGAAGGAAAACTTGTGGAATTTTATCGCTGCTTACCTGATGATGAGTTTTCAAAGTTGAAGAAATTTGCCTCTAGTATGCCATCAATGTTTGAAGCAACTTATGTTTGTGAGCAAACATTCTAAAAAATAAACTATGTGAAGTCAGCACATCGAACGAGGCTGACTGATGACATTTGAAAGTAATTCTTTTGATTGGATGCAGCAATTACAAAGCAAATATTGATGATATCTTAAAAGTTAAACGCCAGTTTCACAAATCTCACTAACCTTTTTTGCTGCTTAGTTTGTGAGACTCGGATATTTGCGCACTGGGTGTGATAATACAATATTATTACTAACGACACCTTCTTTGATAACCTTTTTTGGTAAATAAATATTTGTTGCCTTTAATTTTTGTGTATTTTGTGTATTGTTAAATAAATATGTTGGTTGTCTTTATTTTTTGTGTATTCACTATAATGTATTGAACAAAATGGTTATGCAGCCCGCGCTCGTCATTCTCTCAGTTATCTGACCCACTGTGAAAAAAGTTTGGCGACTCCTGGTATAAAGTGTGGTCACTCAAACATCCGAGCTGGAACCCCTCACTTAGTGGCTCACTATAGCATGATCCTGAATGTAAAGAATTAGAATTAAATATTAAAATTCGCAGCTGTGTTTTTATCGATTTGTACGAACTTGTTCCTCCTTCCGACCACAGCATTTAGAGCAGATGCAAGTCTCGCGTCGCAAATCTTTTTTTTCTTCATTTTTCCTTCAATTTTCTTTTTCTACCAATCTGCCTTTAAATTTCCTTTTAATTTTCGTATTAATTTCATTTTTATTTTCAAACTTCGCCAATTTTCCTTTCATTATGTATCGTTTTAAGTTTTAATTTCCTTTTGATTTTTCCTTTCCTTTCAAACGACTATCAATTTCTATTTCATCTTTCCATTTTCCTTCAACTTTCCATCAATTTCGTTCAACTTTCACTTCACTTTATCCACTTCACATCAATTTTCCTTTAATTTCAATCTTTTGTTTCCTTTTTATTTGTTTTTCTTTCACTTTTCTTTTGCAAATCCACTCGAGTTTCCTTTCAATTTCATTTTCTTTGCTGCCTCTTATTCATCTTTTTCTTCTTTAGTTTGTAGAGATGCCCTCGTTGGATGACAAAATTCATTCTAAAGTGGTAATGAATGATATTTTAAAGACCAGTGGTAATAAAAGATGTTTTAAACACATTGGTAATGAATGCTGATTTAAAGAACAGGGGTAGTGAAGGATGTTTTAAACACAATTGTAAGGAATAATGTTTTAAAGACCAGTGGTAATGAATAATATTTTAAAGACCAGTGGTAATGAAGGATGTTTTAAAGACCAGCGGTAATGAAGGATGTTTTAAACACAATGGCAATGAATGTTGTTTTAAAGACCAGGGCTAATGAATGATATTTTAAACACAATGGTAATGAATGATGTTTTAACACAATGGTAATGAAGGATATTTTAAAGACAAATGATAATAAAGCATGTTTAAAAACAATGGTAATGAAGGATGTTTTAAAGGTCAGTAGTAATGAAGTATGTTTTAAACACAATAGTAATGAATGGTGTTTTGAAGACCAGTGGTAATGAAGGGTTTTAAATACAATGGTAATGAATGATATTCTAAGACCATTTGTAAGGAAAGATGTTTGTAACACAATGGTAATGAAAGATGTTTTAAAAACCAGTGGTAATGAATAATACTGTAAACACAATGGTAATGAATGATGTTTTAAAGACCAGTGGTAATAAATGATGTATTAATGATAAATGATGTTTTAAAGACCAGTTGTAATGAAGGATGTTTGAAACACAATGGTAATGAATGGTTTTAAAGGTAAGTGGTAATGGATGATGTTTTAATGGCAAGTGGTAATGAATGATGTTTTAAACCAATGGTAATAAATGATGTTTGGAAGAATAGTGGTAATAAATGATGTTTAATAAATAGTGGTAATAAAGAATGTTTTAATGATGAATGATGTTTCAAAGACCAGTTTTCCCTTAATATCCCTTCATGGGGTGCGTATCCTTGTAATACCCTCTATCGAGGCCGGTCTCCATTTAATACCCCATCTTGAGGGTGTTCTCTTCTAAAAGTACCCCCTCTATTGGATAGCAACCTTTAATACCCCTTCTTAGGGTAAGTAACTTCATAATACCACTTCTTAAGAACGGGCTCTTTTTTATGTGGTGGGTATCCTCTTAAGACTCCCAGTAAACAAGACTAACCTCAATACTCCCGCCAAGCGAGGGCCTCTCAACAATACCTTCTCTGGGAGTAACGACCCATTTGGGGCGTCTTCCCTTAATACTCCCTTTCTGTGGTGCCATCCCTTAATACCCCTTCTCCCTCTCCATTTTAAGGTGCGTCATCATAATACCCTGCCCCGGTGTGTCTGTTAATACCCCCCAGTGAACAATATCGCTTAATACTGATTTGAGCTGCGCGCTCTCCTTCGGCGTCACCCCATTGGTCATCAATGAGCACTTGATTTCAGTTCCCCTTACCTCACCACTTTCTTTAACTCCTTTAAAATAGTTTTTCGATCAAAAAATCCCCGTTGCTTATTACTTTTATAATGAGGGTTATAACCTATCCGTTTTTGAACGCCGCTTCCTATTACAACGATGTTGAGCCCCATCGGATGTGATTGGTGGTTGGATGGAGTCCTGATTCCCGTCGACTTTCAAGGTGAGTATCATACGCTGTATATAACCGTGGTTCGGATCTCACGTTAATCAGTAAGTTCCCACTGGGAAATAAAGGGGGCACAAAAACGATAGTCCACATCGGTGATAAAAGCCCCAAGAAATGAGTAAAATTGCTTTCCATGATTTTCCCAAAATAAAAATAAAGGTTTGCTTTCTTTTGAATTCTGAGGAAAGAAAACGCAAATTTATTATTTTTGGCTTTGAAATAAGAAAAAACATCGTCCGTTCAACAAATAAACAAACACTCATTCGTTCTATGATAAAAAAAATGTAAGGAAGCAAACAACCAAACAAGCACTAATTCCTTCTATAATAAAAATGTAAGGAAGCAAACAAACAAACAAATATTCATTCCTTCTATGATAAAAAATGTAAGAAAGCAAACAACCAAGCAAACAAACACTCATTCCTTCTATGATACAAAATGTAAGGAAGGAAACAAACACTCATTCCTCTATGATAAAGATGTAAGGAAGCAAACAAACACTCATTCTTTCTATGATAGAAAATGTAAGGAAGCAAACAAACACTGATTCCTTCTATGATAAAAAAGGAAGGAAGCAAACAAACACTGATTCCTTCTATCATAAAAAATGTAGGGAAGCAAACAAACACTCATTCCTTCTATGATAAAAATGTAAGGAAGCAAACAAACACTCATTCCTTCTATGATAAAAATGTAAGGAAGAAAACAAACAAACAAACACTCATTCCTTTAATGATAAAATAAAATGCAAGGAAGCATTTTGCTAATCGGAAAGAGGTTCCAGTTCGTAGTTTTAAAAAGTACTTTTGCTCTTCTGTACGAACTTGTTCTGGGCGGAAAGAAACAAACCTGCCTCGTTGTTTCATATAAACAAAAAGAAAGAAAAACTTGCTGCTTCGACCAGTTAACATGGTTTTGACGTACAATTAGTTGCCTCTTCGTTATTTATGAGTAGAGAAATATTGAACTGGAACTACTGCAGCCTATGCAAAGCATCCCTGATCAATTTTAAAATTGATGAATTTAACCGTAATGAATCAGGTCGAATTAACAAACATTTTTATTGTCATCAAAAGATTAATATTATTTTCTTTAATTAATTAGTAATACAGGCCGATGATGAGTCAACAAACGTAATATCTCAGGATTTTTAGTCGCGGGCGACTCTACATCTTACTATGTCGGTCGGTCGGTCCCCGTTTTGCTTTTTTTTTGTTTTTGTAATAACATCATAACTATTCGGCCGATTCTAACGAAATTTTAAACCCTTATGTGGTTTTACATTCTGTTTCGAAGAACATAATTTTCAAAGTCCTCCCATGGTTAGCCGTGGAATTATTGAAAGTTTGAAGGTCGTAAGTTCATAAATCAGAATATGTGAGAGCACGCGACTTTTAGTCAACACATCTTGTTATTTTCAAATATCAATTATTATCTACCTGAATAGACTCGGGTAAACTATCAACTATTTTAATAGTTTTCCATTTGAGTTCGGAGTATATTCGGATACATTCTGCACCAATTCCCCTCTCTCTTTAAATAGTGACCTACCTACGTCGATGGGCGGGGCTAGGTTCAGGAGAGTTCCTAATAAAGGTCTTCATTTAACCACTTGAGGTATGTACAGTTGCACAACTAGTCCTAGCAAGGAAGATATCCGGTCTAGTTCGCTGCATATGGTACCTGGAGGAATTGCGCTTCTCCCAGGGACAACCTAGTGCAGGAGTATAATAATAATAAGTGATCCCCCACTCTACTCCTTAGTCGACCCGCCTGTCTATATTCCTCTTTATTATTACAAACTTTTGTCTACCCATTTTCAACATTTTCTCTTACAATACAAAGAGGCTCTGGCGGCTCTGGGCACTTAATATAGCCTAACCGCATGGCAGAATATAGCGTGAGCTCCCTACCAGCTGCGAGCGTTGAAAGCCAGATGCTAGGCGAGGTATTAGCGATGGGATGTGCTAGACCATCGACTCTGTTCACCGCCTTCATTGCGTATGAGGTGGCTACGCAGGCACCACCCTTTATGGCTCGAGGCCCAAGGACGAAGTTACTACTACGGCGGGGTGGATAGTCAAGTCCCATTCTAGCTAGGATCAGCAGATCGAGTATGTGTAGGTGATTACATTCTTTGGATGTTTATTTTCCTATGTGCGCTTTTCCCTCAATCTTCCAATCTCTTCATGTGTACCTTTGTATTTGACTTCGATATAAGGTGACGCTGGAGAGCAATAGTGGATTCCGTTTGCGCATGGAAATCAGCCTCTAACCATATGTTTGCGGTAAAGGGATTTTCCCTTTACTTACTTTTATGCTGTACTTGGGCAGTTCTTTCTTAGGGACCCCTCCAAGAGCAACCTAGCGGAGAATGGTTACTCCTCCCTTTACTAAGTTTACATGTAAGAGGATTTCCATCTCATTCCCTTTTGCTAAAGTCGTCTCTGAACAACGACTATTTCTATAGTAGGGTCGGAGCCCCCTTTTCTTTTTTAAGATTTCGCCGCTGGAGTCGCGCTCCCGTCGGGCGCAGATCAACAGGCCAAGCTCTCTAGCGTAGCAAGGGTGGTGAAGTCAACTGAACTCTACCCCCGCTCGTTTATTGAGCAAATTTAGGTGGAAACTTTTTACCTTACAAAATTGTAAACATCTAAAACAGTTACCTGAAGATGTGGTGTCCATTAGTTCAGTCGACACTTTTAAAACTAGACTGGACAAAATAATAAGAAACATTAGATAACAAGTGACAAGACAGTTTATGTTGATTAATAAGATGTTTTATTATTTATTTTGATCTATTAACAAACTATTGTATATACGTTTATTTCAAATTTTCTAATAAAAAACATACTTAGACTTGTGTATTTCTCAAAATATGCTATATTAATGTTAGATCTGCAATGGGAAGTAGTGGTGTCCAATAGTTGGACACCAACTAGTAAGTAAAATAATTAGATAATTATTGACAAATCATTGCATGTTGATAAACAAATTTTTAAAAAACAATAAAAAGCATGTTTGAAATTTAAATAAGTAAGATATTATTGTTATCATTACTACCTGTTTCAATATATTAACAAGATATTGTATACATTTTTATGTTATTCTTTTAGAATAAGACTGGACTTAATATGAAAAATTAGAAAACTAATAAGGGAAAAATAATTGCATGTTGATAAAAAGAAAACAAAAGAGCATGTTCTAAGTTGAAATTAGCAAGATATATCTATATTTTTTATGTATATATTAATGCATTCCTGCTATCCTGTTGAAATCTCCTGGTCATGTCTATTTTTTAACATTGCCAAGTATATATTTCACTTTTCCAAGCCCGGAAACGGGTTGGAGAGGTGGCTGGGGAGAGACTTCATCTTTGCTACCCTATGCCTTATATATATATTGTATATATTTTAATTCAAAACAATTACTTCCGTTTTAATGGACACAATGGTCTCTTAAAGTAATTACTTTCCTTGTAACACACACACACACACACACACACTATCTCTCTCTCTCTCTCTCTCAAACAACCACCTTGCCGTCGGGTAGAGAGCTTGCGCGATCTGCTTGAGTTAAGCTAGTTAAGCTGGGGGACTTTTAGTCCGGCAGGGTCACCCATGACAGTAAGTAGCTTTAGAAGGATCCAGACTAAGTGTTGTCAGTTGTCAAACTTATCTACTGTTTCTTTGATGCGTCTTCTTGCATCCTCCTACTAACCTCTTCGATTCTGTTAGAACTAAGTTTCACTAACTCTCTTCAACTGTCAAAAGAAAAACAACAACGAAAAACAAACATTCATCTCTATTACACACACGAGGGGCGGTCAATAAGTTTTGCAATTCGGATATTAGGAAACGAGATATAAGGAAAAAAAATTTATTATTTTTCAATATAACTACCCTGGACTTAACTGCACTTGCGCCACTTGTTCCTGAGGCTTCGAATTACCGACAACCAGAAATCTCCCGACTGCTGTTCAATCCACTCCTGGACGGCGAGCTGGACATCTTCATCGTCCCCAAACAAACGTCTACGCAGTGCAACCTTGAGCTGACGGAATAAAAAGTAGTCGCTAGGGGCCAGATCTGGACTCTAGGGGGGATGGTTGAGCTCCTTGAATCCGCACTCGCGCAGGGCAGCTTGTGAACTCTAGCCTTGTGGACTTTGACGACGTTGAAGTCGATCATGAGGCGTGAGGTTTCGTGAGGTTTCTAGGGACCCAACGGGCACAGAACTTGGTCATGGCCAAATTGTCGTAGAGGATGTTGATAACACTTCCATGTGATATTCCAAGTTCTCGCTCGATTTCTTCGACCTTTCCCCGTCGATTTTCGAGGATCATCCTCTCCACATGGGCCACATTGTACTCCTTGGTCACGTCTGACGGGCGTGATGAACGGGGGGGGTCATCTTCAAGGGACTCACGACCATGGCGCAACTCCCTATTCCAGCGAGCAATGGTTGCATAGGAAGGGGCGGTGTCGGTGTACACTGTAATCATGCGTTCATGAATCTCTTTTGCATCCTTGCCTTCCTTGGTCAAAAATTTGATCACTGCGCGGTGTTCAACCTTCTCCATTGTTGGAATAATTGTGACTGACGATATGCGATCAGCTACTGTTTCTTAAATAGACGAGGCAGAAGCGTGCGGCTGCAAGTCCTGACTTGTCATAACTTGTCCTAACACCCCCACAAACAGCCATCCCCCTTTCTCTGTTTTGCTCTACCGATTCGCAAAACTTATTGACCGCCCCTCGTAAGTTGTTTAGTAATAAGGGCCTTACCAGCTACATCATGCCCCGTGAGAAGAGAGGCTTTGGAACCTCTTTAAATAACGCCTTGGAGCACTCATAGGTTGCAAGAGACTGATATTGAAGGGATCTTAGGCGTTTGGGGTACCATTAATGGATAAATGTTAGGTCCCCCTTAGAAACTTTCTCCTAACGTGTAATGGCCTGACCAGCCCCCTGTGACCTCTACTTGGTGAAAAGAGGTTCAACTGTTCTTTGGTGAGGGAGCTTTTCTGTCTTGTTGGTTGCCAGATCAGCTAAAGATCTTGGATGAAGTGGTAGGCACTTAGCTTTACTATTTGCCTTAAGTCTAGCTGTTTTTAGTTGATTAGTAGAGCTTAGTAGGAAGACAGTTACACCTCAAGCACCCCTGTCGAAAAATCATAGATCTAGTTTACTGGGGCTTTCGTCCTGCTTAGTTGGGAGCTGCGGCTCGATTGGGGACGTCCGGCACAGGGGAGACCTTAGGGTTGGTGTGCTTGGTCAAAGGGTTTCTGTTGGCCGAACGACCGAAAACCTCCTAGAAATATGCGGATGTGACTAGTCCGAGAGAAAATCACACACAAAACTTTTTTAATGCGTATGGTCCCATAGTTTCTAATATGGTGAAGAAGAATGGTCCTCCGTACCGCAAGTTAACCTGCAAAATCTGCAAAGTTTATAGATGGAGTGAAGACTTCAGGGGCAGGAGTTGTAAGGACCTCACAGATACGGTTAGTGTCTGTAACTTCTGCGAACTAGAGAAGCGCCTGGGCGAGAGCGTCGCTCAACTGAGAGAGGAGAACTCCCTCCTCAAAAGGGAGGTTCACCTCTTAAAAACAGAAAGGTGCAGATGCTCAGGCGAGTGTTAAGGAGAAAAGGCTTCCGATCTCCAAGAGTAGGAGTCTTCTTCTGCAGGACTGGCTCAACGAGCCAAAAAGAAGAAAAGAAAGAGGAAAAAGGGAAAGAGGAAAGAATAGAAATTAGAAAGAGAAGAAGAGAGGGTAGAAAGAGAAGAAAAGAAAGTGGACACAGAGGACTAGAAAGTAGAAACAGAAGAAGAGAAAACAAAAGAAGACAAGAAAAAGAAGAAGAAGAAGAAAAAAAATGTAGAAAAAGAAGAGGAAATCGGCAAGTCGCTTCCGAAAGGCAAGACTCGTCGTCTGCAGACAAATGTGCAAGGGTCACCCTTATTGGTGATTCTTAAGCACGGGGTCTGCAGCCCCTGCTAGGGCTTGCCTTTGCACTAGTGTGAAGGTAAGCTGCCTGCCAGGACGGGGTAACCACCACATCAGAGTAGATGTGGAGAAATCTAAGAGTTCTGAGAGCTCAGTTATTGCTCTGATAGTAAGTGGCAACGACCTCTACCTCAGAGGAGGTAGGGTAGGCCTTTCGGATAAAATTCTTCACACAGGCATGGGCGCCGTGGACGACTGTGGGCTGAAAACCCGCATGTGTTTTGTGTTCGGGATGCTCACGAAGAGACGTCCAACATGAACCGCTCACTCGATGAACGTCTCTTTGAACCGGCGCCTTGCATATTTGTGTACGGCAGAGGAAGTCTTTTTTGTGGACCTGTACCGTACCTTTTATGGTATGAATGATCTCTAACAAAATTGTGGGGTATATATTTCCTTTAAAGAAAAGGTTTTTCTGTCGAACAAGATCCAGGATATCATAGAGAGGACCCAAAGGAGTATCAGGGCAAGCTTGAAGTCGGACGTACGCCAGTACGGCCGTGTCACTCCTGGAACGACCTTCTTAGAGGTCGCAAAGAGGGGGGCCTCCTTGCCAACAAATAAGCCGGGAAACGAAAGAGCGTAGGGAGTCCTATATTCGGGGACCCCCTGAAAGTTCTTCTGTTTAATGCGAGGTCGATCAGGAACAAGTTTCTTGAATTTTTTGCCCTCGTAGCGACGGAAGAACCTGAAATGGTAGCCATTAAGGAGGAGTGGGTTAAAACCTCAAACCGAGATTTTGAAGGTGAATTTACTATTCCCGGTTACCAACTCTTCCAAAAGATAGGCCAGAAAGGGAGGGTGGTGGTGTGATGTTATATGTCAAGGATACACTCAAATCGACGAACTGCAACATTGTATCCAACCACGAGCTACTAGGAGTTGACCTAGATATAGGTCCTGCCAGATACAGGACCCTGGTGCTTTACAGACCCCCTGCCCAACTCGTTGAAAAGGACAGGGATCTGTACCAGCTACTGGGTGAACTTGTTAAAGACAGTGTGTGTATCGCCATGGCGGAAACAATATCCAAGTTGACTGGAAAACCAGAGAACCCTGTGGCGGGAACGCACTACTCCTGGAGTTCGCGAACAACGAGTTCCTGGCTCAATGGTGAGAGAGCCGACAAGAGGCAATAATACCCTCGACTTGGTTTTCACCTCTGAGGATGACATCGTTGAGGATCTCTCTGTAGGCAAAGAGATCGTTGGCAGTGATCACCGACTAGTCAGATTTATAGTCAAGGTCCCCAAGGTAGAGTCTGCGACTGGTAAATCGAGGAAACTTAATTTCAGAAGAGCAGACTTTGCAGGTCTTCGTGCTAGATTGACTGATGCGAGGCTAGAAGTGTGCGAAGATGTTAAAGATTCGTGGAATAGATTCAAAACTACGTTAATGAGTCTTCAATCACAATTCACGCTTTTGAAAAGCCTTCGTCGGTCTTCCATTCAACCAAAGTGGTTTAATCGAGAAATTGTTCAATTGCTGAGATGGAAAAGAACGGTGTACCAAAAGTCAAAGATCTCTGAAGACTTTGACGAGTACCGTAGGCTATCTAGGAGAGTGAAGCCCCCGTATAAGGGCGGTAAAGCGTGTCGAGGAGCTCCGAGTAGCGAGATTTTGCAAAGAGGATCCCAATGAGTTCTTTAAACACTTCAGTAAACACTGAAGAGAAGTAGTCGTTCAGGAGGTTAGCATTTTCTGCATATGAGTGCTTTAATTCCCCCGTAGGCTATCTAGGAGAGTGAAGCCCCCGTATAAGGGCGGTAAAGCGTGTCGAGGAGCTCCGAGTAGCGAGATTTTGCAAAGAGGATCCCAATGAGTTCTTTAAACACTTCAGTAAACACTGAAGAGAAGTAGTCGTTCAGGAGGTTAGCATTTTCTGCATATGAGTGCTTTAATTCCCCCTCCTCATATGCAGAAAATGCTAACCTCCTGAACGACTACTTCTCTTCAGTGTTTACTGAAGAGTATGTTCCCATTCTCCAGCCCACGGATTCTTACTTAGGGGAAAAGCTTGAGGAAATGGACTTCACCCAGGTAGAAATAGAAAAAATGATCACCGATCTAAAGACGAATAAGTCCCCTGGCCCAGATGGGTTTCTACCTAATGTGTTAAAAGAAGTGCGCGATCAAGGGTCACGACACCTGAGCGCAATCTTCAACATTTCAATGCGGACCGAATGCGTTCCTAGAGACTGGCGTGAAGCGGAGGTGACTCCTATCTTCAAGAAAGGTGACCGTAGCCAACCATCAAACTACCGACCTATCAGTCTGACTTCGATAGTCGGTAAACTCATGGAAAGCATGATGGTGGACAAAATGACTTCGCATTTAGAGTCAAACCTGCTACTGAGGAGTTCCTAGCACGGCTTCCGAAGGCAACGGTCATGCCTGACGAACCTTGTAGAATTCTTCCACTTTGTTTTCAGTGGGCACGATTGGGACAGGGCGGTGGATGTGGTGTACTTAGACTTTCAGAAAGCCTTTGAAAAGGTACCACACCACCGCCTTCTCCGGAAAGTGCGAGTGTTATGCATAGACGGAAAAGTAGCCGGCTGGATCGAGAACTGTCTAAGTGGCAGAACGCAACGGGTAGTGGTGAATGGACAGGCTTTTGAGTGGGTGCCCGTTACTAGCGGGGTGCTTCAAGGTTCTGTCCTGGGACTACTACTATTCATTCTCTACGTCAACGACATGGACGGTGACATGGTTGCCAATATTTCCAAATTTGCCGACGATACCAAGCTTGGTATGAACGTTGCAAAGGATGGAAATACTGCCCGCCTACAGGAAGATCTTGTGAAGATTGGGGAGTGGTCGGACACGTGACAAATGCCTTTTAAAGCGATCAAATGCAAAGTGATGCATATCGGCCACATAAACCCCCAATCTTAGAATATCCTTAAGGGCACTGGTATTGAATCCACCGACACTGAGAAAGACTTGGGTGTAACAATCACTAGTGACCTCAAGTTCTCGAAACAGTTCATTGAAGCGTAGAAAAAGGCCCAAAGGATGCTAGGCTATATAAAGCGCCAGTTTCGATATCGGAACAAGGAGATTGTACTGTGTCTGTACAACTCACTTGTCCGACCGCACCTGGAGTATGCCGTACAATTTTGGAGTCCTTCATTTCGAAAGGACATCGCGAGATTGGAACGCGTACAAGCCAGGGCAACCAAACTGATTCCCTCTAACAGACATAAAAGTTATGAAGATAGATTAAGGGAATTAGATCTGTTCTCGTTGGAAACCCGTAGACTGCGTGGTCAGCTCATTGAAGTTTTCAAAATACTTCGAGGGTTCGACAATGTTGACTACGGGGACATTTTCACACTTGTTGAGAGCAGAACAAGAAATCACGGCTTTAAACTTGAACTGAAGCGTTACAACCGCGATCTGTGTGGAAAGTTTTCACGTACAGTATCTGCGGTAGTTGGAACGCACTTTCATTGGAAGTTGTCAACAGTGAATCTGTTGACCAGTTCAAGTCAAGACTAGACAGGGTCTACAAAAATGGCCGTGAAAGGACGTAAAGCATTTGAGCAGAGATGTGCCTCCTCGACTGCTAGTCCAAAGGTACCCTAATTGAATGGACCGTAAGGTCTTCTAGGGTACCTTCTTTCCTTGTTGTTACTCCTTGAGGTTACTTTCTCTCTCTCTCTCTCTCTCTCTCTCTCTCTCTCTCTCTCTCTCTCTCTCTCTCTCTCTCTCTCTCTCTCTCTCTCTCTCTCTCTCTCTCTCTCTCTCTCTCTCTCTCTCTCTCTCTCTCTCTCTTACGACCTCGGGAAATGATTCAACCCCAGAAGCACAAGTAAACAGGTAAAATTTTTAAAAGCTGCTTTGTTTAATGCCAGGTCTATTACGAATAAATTAGTGGAGCTTAAAGTCTTTGTAGCACTAGAAACATGTGATATAATTGGCATTACAGAGAGCTAGATTCATTGTCACTCAAGAGATTTCAGTGCTGAATTTCAATTAGAAGGCAATAAAATGTTCGTGATTTTATATGTACGAAATTATCTCTATCTAACAGACTGTAATGTATGCTTCGACTTTGAACTTATAGGAGTCAAGCTAAATCTTGAAAGAAGTCAGTATGTTTATTTAGCATACAGAAGCCCCCATCAAACAGTGGATTTACATCAAAGATTCTACGACCGTTTAACAAATGAGATAAACAACAATTATCTTGCATTATTGGCGATTTCAACTGCAGACGAGTAGACTGAGCTACGAAAACATCTGATGCGGAAGGGTACAGATTAATTCATCTTATTGACGATAACTTACCAACCCAGCGGGTGAACGAAGCCACAAGAGGTCCTAATATCTTAGATATAGTTTTAACTAGCGACGATGATTTGATTTCAAATCTGAGCGTAGGAGATAAGTTTGGTAATAGTGACCACAATGTAATCTATTTTAATATTAACGTACCATGCATCAAAATAAAATTAAGCATTACTAAGCTAGACTTCAAAAGAGTTAATTTGGAAGGGTTCAAAAAGAGCTTGTGTCATTACAAACTAAGTTTTGGCCATATAAATGAAATCTGGGTAAATTTGAAAGAAAATCTGATGAATAAACAGTCGCATTTCATTCCATCAAAATCATGGAAGTTGGTAGTGTCAAACAACTAAAATGGTTCACAAAAGAAATTAAGAAAAGTATTAGAGACAAAGACAGAGTTTATGGGCTACTCAAAATTCAAAAAATCGGGCAGCATCAAAGAAAAATATATCTAACTGAAAAAAGTTAAAAGGGACATTAAAAGAGCAAGGCGAAAAATGAAGAGATTAGAATGGCTTTAAACTGTAAGACAAACCCCAAAGAATTCTTCGCACTAATAAACAGTAGAAAACTAATCAAAAATAGTATACATAGAACCCATCAAAGACAAGAATGGCGTTTTGCAATACAACGATATAAAAATAGTAAATGTTTTAAACGAATGCTTTGCAACAGTATTCATCAAGGATGAATCCGACGTTATTCTAACACTTAACAGCAGATATTCCTGCAATAATCCTCTAAAATCAATAGAATCTTCAGTTAATGATGTTAAGAGACTCATCGACAAAATTAATAAATTTAAATCGCCTGGTCCGTACATGATCTTCCCAAGGGTCATAAAAGAATTTAAAGATTCCATACCCGAACATATAACACAAATCTTTAATCTTTCTCTCGAAAGAGGATGTGTCCCAGAAGTTAGGAAATATAACTAATATAACTCCAATATTTAAGAAAGGATGCAAAGACTCAGCCAGCAATTACCACCCTATAAGTTTAACATCGATGATGGGAGAAAAATGCTCGAGCGCCTTATCGCAGAAAAATAGTTGAACATATTCAAGTGAATGCATTATTACGTGACTCACAACATGGTTTCAGAAAACATAAATTGAATTGATGACATAGAAAGGTCAGTTGACATTTTGCATTTAGATTTTCAGAAGGCTTTTGATAAAGTACCACACGGAAAGTTAATGACAAAAATTAGAACATTAGGAATAATCGGAGAAGTTGCAAATTGGATCGAGAACTGGCTCACAAATCGTAGGCAGAGAGTTGTAGTTAGTGGTCAAGCATCCGATTAGACATCTGTTAGTAGTGGAGTTCCACTGGGGTCAGTGTTGGGACCATTACTCTTCATTATATATGTAAACGATATTGACATCAGAATGGTATCAAAGATTTTAAAATTTGCTGATGACTGTAAATTGAATAAAGGTATAATTAGTGATGATGACATCAAAGACTTTAAGGAATATATTGATGAAATTGTGCGCTGGTCTGTAAAGTGGAATTTGCTTTTGAACCTTGATAAATCCCAAATAATGCACATAGGCAATAAAAATCATAAAGCTGAATACAAGATATTTGATAGAACAATGACATGCACAGAAAATGAAAAAGATCTAGGGATTTACGTAACCAGTGATTTCAAATGAAAGTTTTAAAAATACTTGGTTATATTAAAAGACAATTTAGCTACAAAATAAAACAATAATCTTGAATACGTATAATGCCTTAGTGAAGACCCCAACTGGAGCATTGTGCGCAAGTTTGGTCGCCATATTTGAAAAAGACATTGAGAGATTGGAGAAGGTTCAAGCCAGAGCGACAAAATTAATTCAAAATTTTAAAAAATACAATTACAAAAAGTGACTGGAAAAGTTAAACCTATTCAGCCTAGAAACAGGACGCATTAGAGGTCAATTAATCAAGGTATACAAATTAATGAGAGAAATAGAAACAACTACTTTATCTGGTTCGAATTAAATAGAAATTATACTCGTCACAATGGCATGAAGCTTGTTCCCGAACAATTTAGAAAAACCCTTTGCGGAAACTTTTTTTTCATATAAAATAGTTAAAGTGTGGAACCAGCTGACGGAAGAAATTGTGTCGGGCAAAACTGTAGAAAAGTTTAAAAATATTATAAAAAGTTATTAAAAACTTAAAGTATTGAAACGCAATATCAAAAGTATTAATTAATATTACCATCGAAAAGTTAGCGTACAGAAGAAGCAGCTGAAAATAGTACCGCTAAGTGCAAATAAACACACACACACACACACACACACACTATCTTTAACATGTCAATCCGGACCGGATGAGTTCCTAGAGACTGGCGGGAGGCGGAGGTGACTCTAATCTTCAAGAAAGGAGACCCCAGCCATCCGTAAAACTACCGACCCATCAGTTTGACTTCGATAGTCGTCAAACTCATGGAAAGCATGATAGTGGACAAGATAACGTCTTATTTAGAGTCAAACCTGCTACTGAAGAGTTCCCAGCACGGCTTCCGAAGGCAACGGTCATGCCTGACAAACCTTGTGGAATTCTTCCACTTCGGGTTCAGTGAGCATGATCGGGATAAAGCGGTGGATGTTGTGTACCTTGACTTCCAAAAGGCCTTTGATAAGGTACCACACCGCCACCTTCTCTGGAAAGTGCTTGCACAGGGCATAGGCGGAAACGTAGTAGGTTGGATAAAGAGCTGGCTAAGTGACAGACGGCAACGAGTAGTGGTGAATGAACGGGCCTCTGAATGGGCGCCCATATCTAGCGGTGTCCCTCAAGGATCCGTCCTAGGACCACTACTGTTTATTATCTATGTCAACGACATGGACGGAGACATGGTTGCCAAAATCTCCAAATTTGCCGACGACACCAAGCTTGGTATCAATGTGGCAAAGGAGGGAAACACTGCCCGCCTCCAAGAGGGCCTTCAAAGGATTGTGGAGTGGTCGGACGCGTGGCAAATGCCTTTCAACGTGGGAAAATACAAAGTAATGCATATCGGCCACCGAAACCCCAAATCTCAGTACATCCTTAAAGGCACTGATCTTAAATCGAGTGACATTGATAAGGACTTGGGTGTTACTATCACTAGCGACCTCAAGTTCTCGAAACAGTGCATTGAGGCAGAGAAGAAAGCCCAAAGGATGTTAGGCTACATAAAGCGCCAGTTGGGATACCGTAACAAGGAGATAGTACTTTGTCTGTACAACTCCCTCGTTCGGCCGCACCTGGAGTATGTCGTACAATTTTTGGAGTCCTTCGTTTCGAAAGGACATCGCAAGGTTGGAACGCGTACAAGCCAGGGCAACCAAACTGATTCCCTCTATCCGACATAAAAGTTATGATGATAGACTAAGGGAATTAGATCTGTTCTCGCTAGAAACCTGTAGACTAAGTGGTAAGGTCATCGAAGTTTTCAAAATACTTCGAGGGTTCGACAATGTTGACTACCGGGATATTTTCACACTGAGTAAGAACAGAACGCGCAATCACGGCTTCAAACTTGAACTGAAGCGCTACAACCGCAATTTGTGTGGAAATTTTTTTACCTACAGTATCTGCGGTAAGTGGAACGTACTTCCAGTGGAAGTTGTCAACAGTCAATCTGTTGACCAGTTCAAGTCAAGAATAGACAAAGTCTTGAAAAGTGGTCGTTTAGGGACGCAAAACAATTGAGCAGCCATGTGCCCGCTCGATTGCTAGTCGAAAGGTACACTCTTGGAATGGACCGTAAGGTCTCCTAGTGTACTTTATTTTCTTGTAACTCCTTGTAACTCTCTTCTCTTTCTATCTCTCTCCCTTATCCTAGTGAGGATCAGTAGATCTGTAGTTACCAAACTTTCGATGTAATCTCGATGTAATATATATATTATATATATATATATATATATATATATATATATATATATATATATATATATATATATATATATATATATATATATATTATATATATATATATTTATATTATATATATATATATATATATATATATATATATATATAAAGCGACAGTTTGGATATCTGAACATGGAGATAGTACTGTGTTTGTATAACTCCCTTGTCCGACTGCACCTGGAGTATGCCGTACAATTTTAGAGTCCTTTGCTTCGAAAGTATATCGCAAGGTTAGAACGTGTGCAAGCCAGAGTAACCAAACTGGTTATCTCTATTAGATACAAGAGTTATGAAGATAGATTACGGGAATTAGACTTGTTCTCGTTGGAGACCCGGAGACTGCGTGGTCAGCTTTTTGAAGTGTTCAAAATACTTCGAGGCTTTGACATTGTAGACTACAGGGATATTTTCCAGCTTAGCCAGAGCAGAACAAGAAATCACGGCTACAAATGTGAACTGAAGCGTTACCAGCGTCATCTGTGTGGAATTTTTTCACATATAGCATCTGCGGCCATTGGAACGCATTTCCAGTGAAAGTTGTCAACAGCAACTCTGTTAAACAGTTCAAGTCGAGACTGGACAAAGTTTTAAAGATAGCCGTTTAGAGACTTGAAGTGTGGCGTGATTGCTCTTCTGGAGAGTCAATCTGACCATTTAGAGCAAGGGTTCCCAACCGATTTTGGCTTATGGCCCCTTTAGGAACCTTATTTTTTCCTGTGGCCTATAATCATTATTTTCAGTAGGTAATATGCAGTTTAACTCTACTTTAAAGGATAAAAGATATTAAAACAGCTATTTGTATTTAGGTACAATTATATTTGTCACATATATAGGACTATAAACATAGCAAAAATTAAACAGTGGTTAAAATAAATGTAATACTCTTTTAAAATAAATATTTAATCTTACAAAAAAAAATCCTTTAGCAAAATGAAATAAATATATCATCAACTCTTTATTCATTCAATGCGATCCTTGTGTTTCATGCAGTTTCACAAGTTTTTCAATATCAGGGTCTATAGTTGTTAGAGACAGAGGAAGATCACCTATTCTTACTATTTCTAAGCGGCTGCGAGCTTTTGATAGAAGGTGTGACCCTTTACTAAAACCCGACTCAACCAGATAAGAAGTAGGAAAAGCAATAAAATATGATTTTACTTCGTCCCAAAGCAAAGGGTATTTCATAGCAATTTCATGACTTGTCCATAAGTTCCTGACACCATGCTCAAATCTAGCCAGAGAAGTTTGATCACTCTGTAACTCAATGAGGCTTTCTTGTAATCTGATATCAACATCAGCTGCATTAATTCCAAATGGGTCTACCACCCAACCTGGAATGTCCAGTTGTAGAAGATCTCTGGACCTAACTTTCATATCACTATGCAATTTCTCCAAATGATCAATGTATACTAAAATATCATCTTCTTTCAGCTCACTCTCAATAGTGCGGAGGGTTGGAAACTGTATCAACTCTTTTCGCCCCATATTTGTCTTGAACAGCTTAATTTTCCCCATAGATGCACAAATAGACTCTTTGCAAGTTGGAATATTTGCATTTTTACCTTGTAACTGTTTGTTTAAGATATTTAGCTTTTCAAATATATCTGTAAGGTAGAACATGTCACATTTGGCAGCAATTATTCTTACTCCGAGCTGCTTACCATCCAGAAATAACACAACACTATCCCAAAGTGCAATGAAGCGATTCAGATAATTGCCCTTAGAAAGCCATCGCACCTTTGTATACAAAAGTAGGCGCTCAAACCCTTCTTCATTGGTAGCACAGAGTTGTCGGAAAAGACGCTCTTGGAATTTGACTTGATAAAGTTGACTTCTTGATTACACTATCAAGTGAATCTTTCAGACGTCCTCCTAGGTTTTTTGCAATCAGATGTTGACGGTGGACAACACAGTGTATGCAAAAATTTTTAGGTACAGCCTCTTTTAAATGTGCAATAAATCCCCTATATCTACCTACTATAGCAGCGGCGCCATCAGTTGCACAAGCCATAATATTCCCAAGTGGAATATCATTTTCTTTGAAATAGGTCACTACTTCTTTGAAAATTGTTTCACCATTAGTATCTATTCCAAGGCTGCGGGAAAAAACATTTCTTCTCTGAGTTGATCTTTATCCAAAAACCTAACATCTGCCATGAGAAGGGCTTCATTATCACATAATAACGTTTCATCAATTTGTTATGCAAAGGTCTTTACTTGTAAATGTTTAACGAGTTTTTCCTCTACATCCTTTACTATTTCGTCAATAAATCTTGATACTGTATTGTTGCTCAGTGGAATGGCTTCAGTAATTTGGGGGGATTTTGTTGCATGGCAGTTGAAATAACCACAGATACTGAAGGCAAAATCAATTCTTCGCCAATAGTATGAGGTTTTCCCTATTTTGCTATTAACTTGGAAATTTCATAAGATGCAATTAAACCTTTGTCTAGTTTTGCAGCTGTTTTGCTAAATATATCTTTAATAGTGTTCCTTGCTTGGAAATCATCCCGCAGCTTTTTAAAGTAATCTAATGTTTTGTCTTTTTTGTCCTTGTGCTTATTCCCCAAATGTATTTTAAGTTTACTTGGTCGCATACTATCATTAGAAAGGGTAGCCATACAAAAAAGACACAATGGCTGTGTTATATTGTCTGGTGAATGTATAAAACCATAAGCTAAATACTCATTTTTTTCTTCGTCGCCGTAGCCATGGGTAATCTGTGCAGAAGAAATTTAATATATTAATGATATATATATTACATTTTAGAGCCGAAGCTCACCGCAACAGAATGAAAGCCGCTTATCTCAGTGGCGAAAAAGGAAGAGTATTTCTGAGAAAAGACCCAGAAACAACCTCTATTCCCTGTGCAGAGCCCAGAGTCTGTGCCCAACACCAACTCCCATTACAGTCGGCCACGAAAATTTCAGACATGTCCAATAAATAGAAACGCTCATAAAAAAAGGCTGCATTGAAAATTTTGTTTTCCTTTTTTGTGCTAAATACTTGCCCTTGATGGTAAATATTTGACACATAAAACCTGCAAAACAATGCAACTATTTTTATGAGCGTTTCTATTAATTGGACATGTCCTAAATTTTCGTTGTTGATTGTACATCCTGGTACTCTGTACCTGTACCTAAATGCAAAACAGCAGAAATGTACTCCCTCAGGGGGGTAGATCGGCATTAATTTTAGTAATATATTATATATACATATATATTACACAAATTAATGCAGATACAAAACGATAAGTACAATCATCAGAATCTAAGATTAAATGCTAATCTCGTAAATAAACCCTAAGTGAAACCGAAGTAAAAAAAAATGATTTGGTGTAGGCCTAGTAATGGCACACTTTACTTACAAACAAAAATGCTCAGTTATTTACATAGAAAAGTCTTATATTATTGTGCTTGAGGCAATCTATTATAATTTTAAAAACTAGTAAAATTACTACAACTTCGCAGTATTAGGGTAAACAAATAAAAGCTACTTACATACTATAACGCCGAACCACTTGATAAACAGACTGTACGGAGTTAAAGTTCCACCTGAAGTATTTTCATCAAGCCAACAACGGTGCCAGGCGCATAGCGATCAAGCGCCCAATGGAATGCGCCGCAGAATAAGTTTGTAAGATGCAAAATATTTGTTTACAGATTAATGTAAATCCTATTATGCCAATAAAATATTTAAAAAAAGGAAAAATATATGTATTAATATTTTTTAAATCTAATTCAATTGCATAAATTAAAATTAAGTACTGCCCTAACTATAATTCAGGTTTCAAAAAGTTGAGTCCTGTGGCCCCCTTCATGGATCTGTGGCCTCTCTAAAGCTTAAAATTTTTTTGTGGCCCCCTTCAGATGTGCCATGGCCCCCGGTTAGGAAACCTTGTTTTAGAGGACTGCGCCTGCGCAAGTGTTCACTTAAAGGTACCCTCTTTGAATGGATCGTAAGGTCTACTAGGGTACTTCTTTTCCTTGTTACGCTCTCTCTCTCTCTCTCTCTCTCTCTCTATATATATATATATATATATATATATATATATATATATATATATATATATATATATATATATATATATATATATATATATATATATATATATATATTACTTCTATTGAAATCGTTTGTATGATTTTTGTCTCTAACATGGCAAAAAATTCCATTACTTTCGCTGCCATGTTAGAGACAAGAATCATACGATCGATTTCAATAGAAGTAAAATGTTATTTAAATCGGCCAACTATGTTAAGAGAAGAATCGTAGAATCGAGCTTGATATCGTCAGTTAACAATTTAAATCTATATGAGGGTCAATTTTCTTTTAATCCTGTAATAAGATCGCAAATAAATAAAATAGTAAAATGTCAGCCCTTCAATATGTTTAGGCTTAACCCCCCCACCAGATTAGCCACAAGTAGGGGATTGGGGGGAAAAAGAGGGGATCTTGTGTTATGCTTTTCTCATATTTTCTGCCCAGGGTCAGTAAAAAAAGGGTGGGAGATACACCGAAACTGTTCTGAATTAAATTGTCTTCGGAGAATGTGGTTTAATTCCTCATATATATATATATATATATATATATATATATATATATATATATATATATATATATATATATATATATATATATATATATATATATATATATATGTATGTATATATATATATATATATATATATATATATATATATATATATATATATATATATATATATATATATATATATATATTGAGAATAAATCCCAGAGCCATAAGAAACGGATGCAAAATCTTTTAGTTTCTCACAACATTTCGAAAACTACAAGTTTTCATCTTCAGGCTAGAATAAGTTTACTAAAGTTAATACATATGAAGAAAACTTGAAAAGGCTAACAAGACATTATTTTAAAAGGTGACCAATTATAAAATATCAGTAAAATCTACTATAAGTTAAAATTTTAAATATTACTTGGCAACAATTAAATTTGCTTTAAAACTGACTCAAAAATTAGTTAATAAATTTAAAGTTTATTTCAGAAATTTAATTAAAAACTATAAGATAAATTGACCTGGCAATAGTTAAAGATAATAAATTTAAACTTTGTTTTTAATTTTGTAAAGACTGTAAGAGTTAAAAACATTTAATATAAAAACGGGTATTTTTAATACTTACTAAAGTGGATCCATCCTAGAGAGTGAATGGTGGGTTTAACAAGGGGCTAGTATTTATAGGCTACAGTGACGCTTGAGAGAGAGGAACATCAACTAACCAAACAGTAGTTAAAAAAAACTATAGTTAAGATTAGTTAATTAATAAAGATATTGCACTTAAATCTTCATTGAATGTAGGTTTGTAGTGTTTGGTATATAAAGATTCATCGGTTCTTAGGCAGTGTTGGTTGTTGTTAGAGGCTAATACTTGAAAATTATCAATAAAAATGTCAGTTTTACAGCTTATGGTGTGTTCCCTAATAGAAGACTTTTCCTTTTTATTTAAGAATTTGCTTGTGCGCCAACTAATCTTCATATGAGCAGAGAACCTAGCTCCAAGAAACCTGCCAATGTAAGAGGCTCCAGTACAACTGGGACATTTAAATAAATAAATATTATCACTGCGGAACTCCAAAGAGATAGATCTTTACTGCTACATAAAACTTCCTATCAATAATTTGTTTAGAAAACTATTTGTGGGTTGATTTGGGGAAAATATCTTTTAAAAATGAATAGGATTTTTCTTTTAAAAGTATCGTTTAAAAAATTTATCTCTGAAATTAGTAAATATATGGGAATTTTAGGAACTTCTATGCAGGGTTGAGGGGATACAATGAGATTATCAAGTAGCTTTTTTAAAACTCTATAAAATATTTCCTAAGAAAAATAAATTAATTATGGATTGATTGACAATTTGATGTTAGCGAGAAAATTATATGTATTAAAGTTTTTACTGTTGATATTTTCTACCTAAAATCACAAAAACATGTGAAAGTATTTTTTCGGTAAATGGTTGTTTGAATTTTTCGCTGGTCATTATCTCGGTTGACTAAAAGATCAAGAAAGGGCATCTTATCATTTGACTTTACTTCCATGGTGAATTTGATGTTGGGGTGTAAAGTGTTCAAAAAATTCAAGAAAAGTTGGTTATGTGCAGGATTATTGGAAATTGCAAAGGAATCATCAACAAAACGGCAGTAGAAAGAGGGTTTGTGATCTAAATTAGTTGAAAACATTTCATCTTCGAGATGTGTCATAAAAAAGTCAGCTGCAAGTGGTCCCATTGGAGAACCCATTGCAATACCATCAATCTGGCAGTAAACTTTATTATTAAACGTGAACCAAGATTCAGAAAGACTTAATTCTAGCGCCTTTTTTAATTGGCTTCGTGAAAATCCATGAAAAGTATTTTTAGAATAGAATACCTTATTTAATATTAAATCGTTAACTTTGCTGAGTAATTCTTCTTTAAACTTATGGGAGTTTTGTATGGAGAACTGATTTTTAGATAAAGGGGAAAGGAGTTTAACTAGATATTTGGCCAGTTTGTATGATGGTAAAGAATAAAAGGCAAGTATGGGTCTCAAAGGGACTTCTTCTTTGTGTATTTTAGGTAGAAAATACATGGATGCTAAATAACTGGAAGATACGAATAATTCATTATACCTATATTTAGGAATAATTGATGCCTGCTTAAGTTGTGTTAAGAAACGATTAACTTCATCTTCGAATCGTAGAAGAATAGTTTTGGGTAAATCATTGATAGGTTCAAATTTCATTCTGAATTCAATATACTATGGGCTTTTTGTAAATATTCCTCCTTATCAAGGATCACTACACCCTTCCCCCTATCAGGTTTAGTAACTATTATATCCTTTTTGCCCGCAAGTGTCCTTAATACTTTTCTGTCTTTAGGTTTAATAATGAAGTTCGAAGTTCTAGATGAATGATTTTTTTAATAAAATTCGCTGGAGAGAGAAGATAACTCAGAACAAAAGTTAGTGAAGCTTCCTTTTATAGGTAGATCCTTAACCTTTGGGACTTAAATTTAAACTCCTTTTTACAAAATAGCTAAACCTAGATTCAGGCTGTATTTTGAAAATATGGCACGCAAAGTTAAGGATCTACCTATACAAGGAAACTTTACTAACCATTGTTCTGGTTTATCTTCTCTCTCCAGCGAATTTTATGACTTGGATAATGGAGTATTTAGTAGGATCTCTAAATTTTCAGATGACACAAAGCTGGGAAGTCGAGCCCTTTCGAGACCCGATGTAGAGCCAATGGGCAGATAAATGACAAATGGGCTTCACCATAGGTAAATTCAAGGTCATGCATTTAGGATGTCATAACTTAAAAGTAGAATACCATATGAAAGGCCAAATCCTCGAATCCGTTAAGTTAGAAAATGACCTGGGGATTTTAATCTCGGAGAACCTTAAAGTATCAAAGCAATGCGCAGAAGCTTGTAAAAGAGCAAACTGAATTCTAGGATATATTGCTCAGAATTTTACTTTCAAATCGAAAAATATAATCCTGCCACTAAACAAAGCGCTCGTGCGGCCATACCTCGAATACGTGGTTGTGGGCGGATATAGCGGAGTTAGAAAGAGTGCAACGTCGGGCTACTAAACTAGTTCCTGGGAAACAAACCGTACGAAGATAGACTCCACTCATTAACCCTACTATCCCTTGAAAGTCAATGATTACGTGGACAATTGATCGAGGTAAATATAACGTAGTAGGAGCATAGAAGAACACATCATACGAAATAAGGAGTTGGGAATAAAATAAAATGAAATGAGCAATAAAAAGATGCCAGCGACGCCTCCCTGCATGGAGTGAATGTGAATTGCCCTTTTCTTTTCCTGTCTTTCCTATAAGTATATTATTTTCATCACTAGCAGGCTAAGCCTGCGGTAGAAGAGAGTACTGTATTTGAGGGATAGCTAAGCCTGCATGTCAAGCGTACACATCTAGATAAGTGTGTACCGTAGAATTGAAATAGTTAGAAAAGGCATGTAAAGAAAGGCTTAATGCTACATATGTAGATAAGTGTTTTCAGTAGAATAGAAATATTTTTTTAAATCATGTAAAAAATATATATAAAGGGTACGGTACACTTGTAGATAAGTGTGTACCGTAGAGTTGAAATAGTCAAAAAAAACAAAAAAATAGCATCTAAAATAAAGCATGATTAACTAATGTTGGAAAGTGGTAGTTAACATATTCTGTAAGCGGACTGACCTTGAGCGGACCTTAGGGTCTTTGCTGATCCTTGTTTCTGTAGTTCAGACGATTATACAAAAATCAGTTATAAAACCCTTAAAAAATGTTTGTAAATACGTTAAATTCTATTTTAAAAATTCCCACAGTGAAGATAAAGCACGACTGACGAGCACTTTTAACCTTTATTTACTTCATTCTATTTCACACTTAAGACCTTATCTCCCTCACAATAATTTTTGGCTGTTCCTCGTCAACATTAAATACTAGGCATAGATTTACTTATCATCGTTAATTAATTCCTCGATTCTCCTTCTTATATTTTATTATTATTAACTTACGATAAAGACGCGAAAGACAACGAAGTCCGTCTCCCCCCAAAAAAAAATTGCGTGACGATATTAATGAAAGTTGTAAGTCGGGGATGTGAAAATGTGTGAAAGGAACAACATATCAGGTTTAGAGAGGAGACTACTTAAACAGTCCAACTCCCAAAACCTGCTTATCATCGACAATTAATGTAAATTAATTTTATTTCCAATTTTATAATTTTAAAAATATGCAACAAAAACATCTATTTTAAATCATCCTTTTGTTTACCATTGATGAGTTATTTTATTTCTCTTACCCACAAAATGCGTTGCAAAAAAAAACGTAATGGGTTAAAGTAGATACCACTCCAAGCGTTGAGGAAGGTAGGGCACGCAACCCACCCAAGTTGATGCTTCTTCTATAAGACTAGTTTAACATCCAAGAGTAAAGAACACTTAGACATCTCCCCTAATTTTGGCACCGACAGGAGGGATGCCAAGTGTAGAATGGCTAACCAAGCTGCAGTTTACATCTGAATGATTACGTGCCCCCTTGTCCTCAGTACTTGGAGAAAGGTTCGCGAATAATGTATTTCAAGCATTTTCATTTTCTCCATTTATTTTCAGATCTTCCAACTTTGTGCTGGAGATGCTCTCGTTGGTTTTCGCTTAAATATTAAAAAAGAATACCACTATTTTTCCTACTAATCCCCCTGGTGATAAGAGACCCCGTCTCCATTGGAAACATTTAATTTTTACAGCTGATGACTAACGATGGCATTTTAACAAGAACTTTGCCGTGGACAGGTATGAAAGTGGTAAAATTAGGGAAGTGAAGATGGGCGAACGGTAAATAATGGTTGCGATGATATACATATAACGCTAGGAACCGGTCAGGTGGGCAACTCTGCCCTCTCCACCCTACGAACTGCAATCAAGGCAGTTCTATTCAAAGGTATGTGATCCAAATTTAATGGGGAAATAGAGGACAAGGGGAAGGGCGGGAATAGGGAAGGGTAAAATACTCGTAGCGGAAAATATGAACCATTAATACCGGATGGGAAAATATAAGTTGCCCCTTGTTACGGCTTAATGGGATTCTCCCACCATGGGTTCGTGAGGGGGCGAGAAATGCGAAGAGAAGTTTCTGGGAACACCAATTTAAAAATGGGCGAATATAAATTTGATAATTACAGAGGGATCGAATACGTGACGTTGGCAAACAAAACGCAATGCATACGTGATGTGTAGACAGGAACCGTCAGGACTGTATCACGCACGCATCTACACACTAATAAATACAACTAACGGATGAGTAATCAGTGCAGTATTGCATGAGTGGATAACGTGGAATACGTCTTGGTTCCCTGCAAATGCGAGCTAATATTATAAATAACGCCTCAAAATAATACGTTGGGTAATTACTAGTTATATGGGATAATATTTACGGCCATATGTAATACGAAACCACTTAGGAATAAATAAATAAAATACGTCCATATCCGAACATCGTCATTTAGGTTGTACTCGGTTAGTAATAAAAATACAAATAAAAAAGCGGTGAGAGTAGAAAATATCCCGTCTCTTCCGCATTCTTTATAGCAATGCCGAGGAAATGTTCATGAATTGGACTGGGAACAAATTTGAACTAGAATTGATGGAAGATATTTAAACCCACTTAATTTCGCTAGAAATACTATTTTCCCCAAATCCAGATGAATTATGGCCAATGATATCAGAGTTATGAGGAATTAGGCTTCAAGTTTGATTGAAAATAAACTCTCCAAGGACGAAAATTATAAATGATAGTTTTGAAAGAGCTATTAATAAATGATATTCAAATTAAACTTTAGTAAAAGAATATCCTTTATTTCCTCGAGAAATCGGCTGAACCAAAACAGGACGGAGAGCAAAAAGAAAGCTGAGTCACATCTTAAGAATCTCTATAACTATGTTTAAAATGTCAAGTATTTGGCCACTACATTTTAGCACTTCTAGCATACGGAAATGAAACTTGTACAGTGAACACAAAAAGTACTCAGAGAACTGAGTAAAACTCGATTAAGCATATAACAAGTGTAGAGGAATTACAACATAAAGCCTCCCGGGGGGTCAAGCGGACGTATACATTAAAGTCCCCTCCTCCCCTTGCGGAGAAAGCAAGAGAATCAAGCCACATGAGGAGAGTTGTGGGAATGTTAGCCGGCGAATAACCGTCTAACTGCATACCCTGTTTGATCTCTCCACCGCATAGGTAGTCGGAGCGAGCCGCTATTGCTAAGGTGACCTACAAAGGCCCTCAAACAGCACTCAAAAGATCCAATTACCTACGAGATCCGTAGGCCCGTGGTTAAATCGCCAAAAAGGGTGCTAGTCAAAAGAAACTCCAAGGATGGTGACGGTTGGTAGTGTCTCTAATTAACAAGCCGACTTGGGCACCGCGGTGCCACCCTCCTCACTCCTCACTCTCTCCGATGAGGCCTCACCCCTCTCTCTCCCCTCTGCGGCCTCGCCCCTTCATCCTTAGATGGGGCGGTCGCCAGCCTATAAATAAGCTCCTGAAGGAAAGAGAAAAGATTATTTGGTGAGAGAAGATAGAAGACCAATTCGAGAAGATCGGTCTTTCGCCCAATTTCGATATAACCACAATATTATTGGAAAAGAGACGATAAAGGATCAGTTCGAGAAGATCGATCCTTCCCCCAGTGCCGAATTAACATAGAACGTTAAGTTTTGTATCGGTACCCAAACCGAACTATCCTTTACAGATTTAGAAGAAGTCTGACTGGATTACCATTCCTAGTGACAAACCAGGAATTTCGGCAGCAAGAGAAGAAGATTATTCGAGGAGAGACGATCAAGGATCAGTTCGAGAAGATCGATCCTTCCCCTAGTGTCGAATTAACTTAAAACGTCACGTTTTGTATCGGTACCAGACCGAACCATCCTGTACAGACTTAGAAGAAGTCTGACTGGATTACCATTCCTAGTGCCAAACCAGGAATTTCGGCAGCAAGAGTAGAAGGATTATTTCGGTGCTATCCCGAAGCATCCTGCACAGGCTTAGTAAGAAGCTTAGCAGGACCAATATTCCTAGTGCCAAACATGAACTTCGCAAGTAAGATAATAGAAGAACCTGTCACCTTTGAGTGACTCTCAAATTGCGATCTTAAGACCGAATAATTAGATATCGGATTCCCTTACCTCCATCCCATCTCGAAGAAAATCTACCATCGGCCGATCCAACACCCTGAAGCGCGAGAAAAGCTATCTAGTGACATCCAGCAACCCCTGATCCTTTCTGTCATGTAAGTTAGAATGACCATTTATATTCGTATTGTTTTAGTATGAGTTTATTACGGTACTCAAATTAACTGAAGTATAAACAATTGTTAGTGAACCCCGTCATATTTCCAAGTAGAAGAGTGAAATTTAATTTGATTTTTAACGCTAATCTAAAAGGGTCACTATAAAATAACTAATCGGCAATTGGTTTGTTTCGTGGAGCCTGGTTTTTTGTTTTTTTTTGGTCAAGAAGAGATTCTGTAATAGGTCCAGTTTTAAGTATGGTTAACTTCGTTAAACTTATTAAGTGAATATAAATATTTTTACTGTTTTTTTTAGTTAATTGGTAAAGTTAAAATATATGTTTATTTGGGGATAATCTTGGTGTTTCAATGGATCCTTTACGTGTTTAACGGGCTCTCTCCTTAAAACTGATTAAATGCTGTGACACTCTCTCAACAATAAAGTAATTAAAAAGTCCACTCAGCCAATATTGAAGTATTGTTGTCTTTCGTAATTAATAGGAGCAGACCGGCTTCCTTCAAACAACAAATACAATACGATTCTTCGGCAACAATACTTGCTAGAGACCCAAAGGAATAATATAAAGACACTTAGAACACAAACACGGGTAATCAGTAGAGTTAAAAAAATATAAGTCCTCATAATTAGAAGAAAATACAGCACAAACAGATTACACAACAAGCAGCAATAATACAAACTACACTAAGCCCATGTAACATTCACAGCACCTTAATCCAAGAAACCTACTTTGTTCCGATCTAACATGCTCTCACATAAAACCGTTCCACAACTACATCACACTAAGTTATGATATCCATACAATACACACAAAATTATTTACATTGATACACAAAGGCTTCTCATTCCACAACACTACCAGACCACAGACACCCTTCTACAGAATTATCAAACTACACTCAAAAGCCATCAAAATAAAAAAATACTAACATTTACATTCTACCCTCCGCCTCCTACACTGCTAAACTTGTATCTCACCCAACCTAAAGCCACGGTCACTGCTCCAAAATCTCTTCTTAAGGTGTGATTTGACTGGCCACCATCAAGCGTGGCTAATCTCACAGTCCAGCGCACCAAGCGGCACCACCAATATAAGAAAACTACATTTTTTTCAAAATTCGTTTCGCTCTCACTTTATGGGCGGTGACTACTTTTTATTTGGGAGCTATTCTGCACGCCATTGAACTCCTAGTTAAGCGCAATATAGCTTTTCTGTTAGCTTCGTTCAACAGCATATGGTTATAGGGTGTAGAGAGATTGCAACATAAAGCCTCCCGGAGGGCCAGGCGGACATATACATTAAAGTCCCCTTCTCCCTTGTGGAGAAAGCCGAAGAAGCGAGCCCCATGGGGAGACTCGTGGGAACGGTAGCCAGCGAATAACAGTCTAACTGCCTACCCTGTTTGATCTCCCCACCGCATAGGTAGTTGGAGCGATCATATGTGTTAAGGAAACCACCAAAGGCCCTAAAATGACGCTCAACAGATCTAATTACCTACGAGATCCGTAGGCCCGTGGTTATATCACCAAAAAGCGGTGCCAAGCAAAAGGCCCGCCAAGGAGGGTGGTGGTTGGTGGGCTTTCTAATTAACAAGCCGACTTTGGCACCCCAGTGCCAGCCTCTTCACTCCTCGCTCTTCCAGATGCGACCTCACCACTCGCGCTCCCCTCTGAGGCCTCGCCCCTTCCCCCTTAGATGGGGGCGGCTGTCCGCCTATAAATAAGCCCCTGAAGGAAAGAGAAAAAAATATTATGCGGTGAAAACGGCATAGGATTCGGTGAGAGCGACATAGGATCAGTTCGTGAAGATCGATCCTTCAGCCAGTCAATATTATTCGGTGAGAACAACATAGGATTAGTTCGTGAAGATTGATCTATCAGCCAGTCAAGATTATTCTGTGAGAACGACGTAGGGTCAGTTCGTGAAGATCGTTCCTTCAGCCAATCAAGATTATTCGAGGAGAGACGTTAAAGGATCAGATTGAGAAGATAGATCCTTCTGACCCCTAGGGCCGAATTAACATAAATCGTCAAGTTTTGTATCGGTGCCATACCGAAGAATACTTTACAGACTTAGAAGAAGTCTGACTGGAGAAAAGAAAACCCGCTCACCCTCGATTGACTCTCACAGTTCAAGCTTCGTAAGAATAAGAGGAGAAGAACCAAGCCCTAACGAGGTTCCATTTGTTAATTACTGTAGAAATCTCATCGTATACCCAAAAACTAGTTGGGCACTCGACGTTAAAGAATAGGACACAGAGTGGCTTCAAGATTATCCAGAAGAAAACTCTTTGTGCGAGGAGCACCGTAACTCTCTTCATCGTCTTAACGTACCAGAAGGCAAAGTTGCAATAAGAAGTTGACATCGCCCCCCTCCATCTTTTCCTCCATCCCATGTCGACGAAATTCTACCATCGGCCACTCCAAATCTCCGAAGCGCGAGAAAAGCCCTTTAGCGACATCAGGCAACCCCTGATCTCTTCAGTCATGTAAGTTAGAAAGAACATTTATATTCATATTGCGATAGTATGTGTTTATTACGTTTCATGATTTAACGGAAGTAGAAACAATTGTGCGTGAACTCCGTCATATTTACTAGTAGAAGAGAGTAATTGAATTTAATGTTTAACGCTAATCTAAAAGTGTCGCGATAAAATAACTAATCGGCAATTGGTGTGTTTACGTGTAGCCTATTTGCCTATGTTTGTCTTTAAGAGATATTGTAATAGGCCCAGTTGCCAACCGGTTTGGCCTCGGTTAGCTTAGGAGAAGGATATAAATGTGTTTACTGTTTTTTTGTCATAGTTAATTGTTAAAGTTAAAATATATGTTTATTTGGGGATCATTCCTGTGCATTTCTCTATATCCTTACGTGTTGAAGCGGCTCTTCCTTAAAAACAGCAAAAAAATAGCATTCTTCAACAAAAGTATGCTTCGAAAAAAGTATTTCTCGACAAAAGTATTCTTCGACATAGGATATCCTCTCATATTCTTTGCGAATAGCAACAGTGAATATTTTTCCAAAGTCAAGAAAGCATCATTCCACCCCGTCTAGTTTTTGCTCAATTCACTAACCTCTAGAGTTTGCAACTTGATATAGAAATTGTTGAATGTTATGTTATTTGATGTACAGCAGATGATTCCTGTTTCCTTTACTGTGTGGCTTCGTGAAGTTCGCAGCGATGTAGCTATTGATTTATCGACTTTCTGTAGGCATGTCTCAGATGCCTATCCTGGATCGTCGGCTCAAACTGAGTCTGAATTGCGTCACTAGTTGTACGGGCTTCCCGTTCTTTGGTCAAGATCATCAAGTTGTTGTACTTTTGTCGCTTTCACAAGCATCACTCTAATAAGGACATGTTCCTAAATGGAGCTCGCCTAGAGGTTCCTATGTATCCAAGAGACGAAAATCAAGACTTAACCTTTCGGGTTCAGGGCTAAATAAGTCCTAGCGTTCGATGAAACTCTCTTCCTGGTAGCACCGATAGTTTTCTCACACTGGAAGTGTCGTCAGCATCACTCTCCGTACCGTGAGTATCAACGGTATCACATCAGTGCTGTCAGATGTATTCATCATGCTCTAGGCAGAGTACTTTTTAGATGTATATCCTGGAATTTCACATGGAAATACAATTATCATCATTCTCTTTGCCAGAAACATCAACAATACCAGCTCGATGCTACCAGAAGATCTCTCACCACGGTTCATGTATATGACCTTTCTATTTATTATTAAGGGGACGCGATGCCTATCTTGAAGAGTAGGCTCCAACAGGCTCTGAACTGCGTATCTCGGTATGCCTAAACGTGCCGACTTCGGTTTTCTTTGGCCAAGACCAATACGGTGTACCTTTTCTATCGTTACAGGCATTATCCTAACCTGATCCTAAATAGGAATCGCCTCGCCGCAGTGGACTCACATGGATTCGTCGTTCTTCTATTCATCCGCCGTCTTATTCGGATAGCTAATTTCTCCAACCTACAAACTTCCTATTATTTCTCAATGGATATTTTACACTTTGTGGCGTTCAGCATGTAAAGGCTGATAATGGCACGTAACTTTTATTTTACCGCTCCTCTTGTTCACTCAATGCAGGGCTACAGATACGATATTTATTCATCTGCATCCACGAGTATTGCAAAATGTAGATTCGATCTACATATTAAGCCGGTTTTTGCTCGTATCCTACTGTGGGGAAATTAATATCGCGAGGACAAAAAGACGCTAGTTTGGTTACACAGCATCAACAGCTACGATCTATATGGTCCGATACTTTAACCCTCCCTCCTTCCCTTTTGCCCCGCTGTCCCAAAAATCCTCGAGATCACTCGCAAAGAAAGAATACCATCAGCAGATTTCGTAGTCCGTTAATATAAACAAAGGAGGGTGCCATAGCTTTAGAATAAAAATCTATGAACAGGCTCACTGTCCCCTTCTATTGTTTAGGTCTATTTTCGTCAAATAGTCGAAATTTCACTTTCTCCGATGTAAACCAGAAGAGCCAATGTTCACAAAGTTGAAAAATGGTGCCCTAGGAGAGAGACTTAAAGGTGGGCACTCACCTCCCCTTCCCTCCCCCCCAGGGGATAATCGACGTATATATAGTTCAATCTGGAGAAATGAAAAGGAGAATCGAGGTAGAAATCGAGAGAAGAAGAACAGTCCCTGAGTAAAACAGGGAATCAAGAAGAAGTATAACCGAGCGGGATTTAATTTCCCGAGGCTGTTCATTTGGTCAAATCGAAGAGTAGACCATCGGTATAGAGAATCCCTCTCATACCAACCTCGTTCAGAAAAAAACCCTATCTCAGTTTTCGAATAAAAACATTGAGGAATACCAATGTGAAGTTCCGCTCGAGAAAAGATTCACCTCTTGGTCAAGTCTCATCATCGAGAGGACCGCACGTGAAATCCAAGGATTGGAATAATCGTACATCCAGGATCCTCGCTTATATCTTTAAGTCAAGAAGCATCGCCACACACGCCTCAATTACATCGGGATTAACTGAGCGAGATGGACAGCTGTGTGTTCGAGTCAGCCTCAACGAGGTTCTCGTCCAAGGGCATCCAACGCCAGGCTCCCTCTTATTTAATGGTAAAAGGAATCTAACTTATTTATGTTCGTTAGTTCCCATTCCATACTAAAGTGAATTTTTGCGTCAACCATTTCGTAGTACTCATTAGTAGTATTAATTTTTATTTAGATCCTCTTATTATAGCCTTAGTATATATAAAGTTTTAATATTTCATCTTTTTATGTAATTAAAAGTATATCTTTGCCCTAGTTGTTTAATTAAATCCTCGAAACGCTGCATATGGCAATAGATATATAATATTAGCAATCCTCCCTGGTTAAAGAATCAAGAAGAACGGAGTTCTTCATGTACGGAACA
Organism: Ceratothoa steindachneri; assembly: GCA_963969495.1. NCBI lineage: Eukaryota > Metazoa > Arthropoda > Malacostraca > Isopoda > Cymothoidae > Ceratothoa > Ceratothoa steindachneri. The sequence continues at coordinate 211,718,019 of OZ018323.1, read as the reverse complement.
AACGCACATACATACTCGGCCGTATACTACGACACCTACACAGACTTCTTGTCGAGACAATAAAATGACACTTGCTTTCCGTCGTGCACCAAGCATGACGCGTTTTTAGTCAGGGTCCAGATTATCTCATTTCTTTAGAAGCCTATCTCGAAGGTGCATATACTGATGAGATGTAAATCAAGTCGTAAATCATTCATTCTCAGGCCAAGGAAACTGCTTCAGTATTTGGAGTAACTCTCGGAGCTGTGCTGCCGATGTTTTTCCCTAAGACATCACCCGGAACGATTCCACCTGGGAAGGTTTTTCATTAATGACTGCTTCCAAAGCAACCATAGCAACCATATTACGTTCGGATTTCAAAGAGCATCTATCCTTTTACTCCTGGGCCAGGCAAGGGCACACAGATAGCTCCAATGTTAGTTTCCATGTTATTTCTCCCCTTATTTGAGGCCAAAGGGGCTCTTCCCAGCGCCACTTCTATCTTCACGGGTGAGCAAATTTCAATATACTGCTAGGTAGGGAAAATTGGCGGGTTTTCAGTACGGAGTGACATTGAAGAGACATAGAGATAATAGAATCTTCACGTCGAGATTGTCTCTTGTTGCTTTCAAAAACATGTAATGGTTGCTGGAAACAAGCGACGAGATAACGAGGGGACCAGGCTGTCTGCGCAGACTGAGCAACCAGAATAGCTCTTTGCTCTTTCCTACATGGCAAGGATTAGGTCAGCTCATAGGGCTGCAGGTAAAAGAACGGGTATAAATTGCGCCCCAACTGTTTCCATGTACATACCTATTCTCACCAACGTCTCACAGTATCAAGTCATTTTCCGTCGTCACCGAATCGGACACATTCGGGACGAAGTACCATCTGATGGAGTGTTTCCTCAAACCTATCTGTTTCCTTAAACCTACCTGCCAGATTTTAGTTGCCCTAGTCTAGAGTAACCTAGTGAACAGTACCTGACGGGGTACCGCGACGAGCTGGGTCGCTACCTCGTGACTCTGCTGCAGGAGGCTGGATCCTGCACAACAGAGTGTTGTGATTGAGTTTGGGGTAGAGGAGGAGGAGGAGGAGGCGGAGGAGGGGAGCTCTTCCATATCATTTGATTTTTTTTATTGTCGGCTCTATACTTTGGTGCATAAGGGAGGTGGGTCTAAACTGGGTAACTTGAGCGTGTCCCAATTTTTATTTTAATATTTGTTTATTTTTTATTGGTATATACTTTAAATATTTATTTATTTTTCAGTGGCTGTACCCTCGCTGGTGGCTGCCAGATTAACTCGCTTACATTTTTTTTCTAAAATCCTAAAAATTTAAAGCCTAAGCCTACGATGGCATTTTCTGCAGATAATTTGTATGGAGAAATCTTTAAAGTTAAAAATTTAAAGAAGCAAAAATGTGTGGAAGGGATATACCCGCAGATCTCCCTGCAAATATTTGGGCCGGTAGGGAACGCATCTGCAGGTGTTAGAACTTGGAACGCAGGTAATCTTTCAAAGCTCAGCTGTTGTATGGTTTCCATTCCACACCTGCTACTCCTTTGAGTGCGATAGTAATAGAAAAGGCAGAGTGGGACAATAAAGGGGAAAAGGGTTGGAAGAAAGCAACATTTCAAATATACCCCCTCCCCCAAGCTAAGAAGAAGGAGTGACCCCACCGCAGAAGAATGGACGAAAGCTGGTCGACGGCTATGATGGAAAATTAAATACCCGCTAAGAAAAGAGGTTAGATATAAGGGTAAAATGGAGATGTCTAGAAGAAAAAAGTCCAGGTAGTATCAAACTAGTTTAATATTAGTTGCTTCACTAGGGTGGGGAAGGCGTAGCGATCTTGCATTTTCTAGGTATAACATTTTAAACTTGGCCTCTCTTGCCTTGCGGGGCTCGAACACCTCCGCTCACTAAAAATAGTCATCCACAGAAATTGGTCACAAGCAAACCCACAGAGCACAATAAAAACCCCATTTCCCTGAGCCTAACTCTCTAACCACCTCCCTTCCAAACGAGAACTGCCTGCCAAACCTTTCACTCTGTCCACCTCCGCATTCTACTCACAAGCCAACCAACCCAGCCTATCTACAGCTCAAACAAAATAACATCGCTGCCAACTCACACATATCATGTAATACACCTCGCAAACAAGAAATGATTCCCCCCATGGACGCAGGAAATCAATCAAGCCAGATTTCACACCTGAAATCAACAAAAACATAAAAGAAACAGACTCACAAAATGGTTCTGGACGCGGACAATCATGCTTAGTTTATCTAAATTTCAAAAATCTTTTGACACCGTTTGATACCTTTAGATTTTTTGCCTCCGATTACATGAAATCTCATTATGTACACTCATTAATGATGTGGCCGAAGGGAAAAGTTGAATTACAGAAACAGTTCAAAAGATAACAACACTTCATGTGCTAGATAGCGTTTTCCGGGAGGCAGAGTATCACTTTATGCTCTGCAGAGATGGTTTGGCCGCCCTATGAAAACAATCATTACAACGTATTAATTTTTTGTCGACGTAAGTTGAAAAACATATTTTTTCTTGACTTAAAGCAGTTTTTTTTAATTCAATATATATATATATATATATATATATATATATATATATATATATATATATATATATATATATATATATATATATATATATATATATACATATATATATGAATGCAATGTCTCACAGGAAAAAATGAAAAGGTGTTTCCAAGTACTTTCGAACTTTATTAAGTTCCTTATCAAAGATAACTACAAGAAATTAGTATTATATTAGAGGTATATATACGAAAGAAAAATATGAAAGACCGCCTCAAAAACAAGAAATCACCTATGAGGAAGAGGGAAGGGGGAAGGTAAAAAAACACATTAAGAATTACAAGAAGCAGGTAGTAAGGTCAAACTAAATCGAAGGAAAGGGTAACAGATTCAAAAAAATGGAGATAGCCTAACGAGGGAGATTATAAGACACGATGAGCAAAAGGGGAAAAAATACAAAGTACAAAATAGAGCAGTGACAATTAAAAAATAAAAATGAATAATAAAAATTAAAAAAAAATAAAATAGGGGCCACATAACTAAAGAATGTATATGAAAAAAAAACCACTAGGAACGCAAGACAAAACTAATTTCTTTGAGTATTAATCTTTTAATTATAGCATCTATTTTATATAAACCAGGGGAAAGGTTAAAATTATCACATTGGCTTTTAAAAGCACATTCAATGATGTTCCTTTTTATAGGGTCATTGGAACGATAAATAAATTTGGCCCAGTTCCAGTTAATTAAATGGTTCTTATCTGACATATGGACAAAGAAAGCACTGTTATCTTCCCCTCTTCGGACATTATATTTATGTTGATTTATGCGAACAGAAAGTTGTTTACCTGTTTGTCCGTAATATTTACTTAGACAACCAGAACACTCAACTGAATATACTCGTCCCCCCACTCCCAAACTATTACAATTATTACGTACTAATAAATTCTTAATGGTCATCTCATATTTAAAAACAACAGAAATGATAAATTTATTCAAAAGACGGGGAAGATCACTAAAACAAAGAGAAAAAGGTAGAACTAAATTATTATTACTATTAAAAGGGAGAGTAGGGACAGTTTGATAAAATGTCTTTTTAGCAGAAGAAAGACAGTTTTGAAGAAACGGGTAAGGGTAACAAAGTTTATGGCCAATTTCAAAGATATTGGAAAATTCCAAATCCATATATTCCGGGCTCACAACACGTAATGCCCGTAGAAACATAGAAGAAAAAACAGAGCGTTTAACTTTAGGGCTGTGAGAAGAGTTAAAATGAATATAAGAATTTAAATTAGTAGGCTTACGAAAGATGGAGTATTTAAAACATGTATGAGTTCTATGAATAAGAAGATCAAGAAAGGGAAGGGTTCTATTATTTTCCAACTCATGGGTAAATTTAATTGAAGGGACGAGACAATTGAGTCTGGTAAGTAAAACATTAACATCTTTGGAATTAGGCCACAAGCAAATGTCATCATCAATATACTTGTACCAAACGATCGGCGCGTCAAGGATAGTAGGGAGAAGTTTTGTTTCAAAAAACTCCATATATAAGTTAGCAAGGAATTTTTGGAGGAAATATTTTCTTTCGAACGAAAACTTACAGTTTTTGGTACAAAGGAAAATGAGGTTCAAGAAAGTAGTAACGGGTACCGGCAAATCATAATTTTGCAAATGATCATTAAGGAAATTGAAAAGGTCTTCAACGGGTACTTTGGTAAATAATGAACAAACTGTTACCAACCTTTCCTCCGTAGTTTTGGATGAAAATGTTGTCACCGCTTTAGGATATGGTTTAAATTTCTCTATCCCATCTCCCCCTTCAAGTGTTTCCATTGCTAAAAGTTTTGCCAATTTAGAAAAATTCAGTGATGTACCTAGTGATTTAATTTCTATTGTAAAAGGTTGTGTTTATCAATGCTTGGCTAAGCCTGTCCACCTTAATTATCCCCTTCGTTTTCGTCGTGCTTTATCGACTCTTCGAAAAAATTCTTCCCTGCATATTACTAAGGCCGATAAATCTGGTAATATTGTAATCATGGATAAAAATTATTATCTTAATAAAATGAATGTAATGCTTAATGACCAAGATAGTTACCTACCTGTATTAAAAGACCCCACTCTTCAAGTTAACAGTGACTTCCATAAAAATGTACGGCGATTACTTAAAAACTTTCCTGATTTAATTTCAAAATTCAAGTCTAGTAACGCTACCCTTCCTTATTTGTACGGCTTAGTAAAAACTCACAAACCAAATTTCCCATTACGCCCTATTATAAGTTCTGTTGGGTCTGTTTCATATTTCCTGTCTAAATGGCTTACTTCATTTCTTACTCCACTAGTTGGTTCCATTTCTCATTCTCATGTCACTAATAGTTACGACCTTATTTCTAAACTTAATGCTATTCATTATTCTAATTATTTTACTCTTGTTAGTTTTGATGTTTGTTCATTATTTACCAAAGTACCCGTTTAAGACCTTTTCAATTGCCTTAATGATCATTTGCAAAATTATGATTTGCCGGTACCCGTTACTACTTTCTTGAACCTCATTTCCCTTTGTACCAAAAACTGTAAATTTTCGTTCGAAAGAAAATATTTCCTCCAAAAATTCGGATTAGCCATGGGTAATTGTCTTTCTCCTGTCCTTGCTAACTTATATATGGAGTTTTTTGAAACAAAACTTCTCCCTACTATACTTGACGCTCCAATCGTTTGGTACAGGTATATTGATGATGTCATTTGCTTGTGGACTAATTCCAAAGATGTTAATGTTTTTCTTACCAGACTCAATTGTCTCGTCCCTTCAATTATATTTACCCATGAGTTGGAAAATAATAGAACCCTTCCCTTTCTTGATCTTCTTATTCATAGAACTCATACAGGTTTTAAATACTCCATCTTTCGTAAGCCTACTAATTTAAATTCTTATATTCATTTTAACTCTTCTCACAGCCCTAAAGTTAAACGCTCTGTTTTTTCTTCTATGTTTCTACGGGCATTACGAGTTGTGAGCCCGGAATATATGGATTTGGAATTTTCCAATATCTTTGAAATTGGCCATAAACTTTGTTACCCTTACCCGTTTCTTCAAAACTGTCTTTCTTCTGCTAAAAAGACATTTTATCAAACTGTCCCTACTCTCCCTTTTAATAGTAATAATAATTTAGTTCTACCTTTTTCTCTTTGTTTTAGTGATCTTCCCCGTCTTTTGAATAACTTTAACATTTCTGTTGTTTTTAATATGAGACGACCATTAAGAATTTATTAGTACGTAATAATTGTAATAGTTTGGGAGGAGGGGAGTTTATTCAGTTGAGTGTTCTGGTTGTCTAAGTAAATATTACGGACAAACAGGTAAACAACTTTCTGTTCGCATAAATCAACATAAATATAATGTCCGAAGAGGGAAAGATAACAGTGCTTTCTTTGTCCATATGTCAGATAAGAACCATTTAATTAACTGGAACTGGGCCAAATTTATTTATCGTTCCAATGACCCTATAAAAAGGAACATCATTGAATGTGCTTTTATAAGCCAATGTGATAATTTTAACCTTTCCCCTGGTTTATATAAAATAGATGTTATAATTAAAAGATTAATACTCAAAGAAATTAGTTTTGTCTTGCGTTCCTAGTGGGGGTTTTTTCATATACATTCTTTAGTTATGTGGCCCCTATTTTATTTTAATTTTTTTTTTATTATTCATTTTTATTTTTTAATTGTCACTGCTCTGTTTTGTACTTTGTATTTTTTCCCCTTTTGCTCATCGTGTCTTATAATCTCCCTCGTTAGGCTATCTCCATTTCTTTGAATCTGTTACCCTTTCCTTCGACTTAGTTTGACCTTACTACCTGCTTCTTGTAATCCTTAATGTGTTTTTTTACCTTCCCCCTTTCCTCTTCCTCATTGGTGATTTCTTGTTTTTGAGGCGGTCTTTCATATTTTTCTTTCGTATATATACCTCTAATATAATACTAATTTCTTGTAGTTATCCTTGATAAGGAACTTAATAAAGTTCGAAAGTACTTGGAAAGACCTTTTCATTTTTTCCTGTGGGACATTGCATTTATTTGCCACCCTCACGTGATACTTTGTGAGTTTTTCATTTCATATATATATATATATATATATATATATATATATATATATATATATATATATATATATATATTTCTATATATATATGCAAGAGGCGGGGAAGCAAGGAAAAGGACTCAGAAAACGGTAAAACAGGGAAGTGCTTAAAATTATATGCGGGAGGGATTTCAGTTCTGTAAGGGGATTTTTTTTGCCAAATCCGGGCATTCTGCACGAAATTTTGAGGGTAGCAAAGATTATTACGTATTTCAAAGATCTTGGAAATCTTTGTCCATTTATCTGAAAACAGTCAATTGAAATTCGGCTAAATTTATTTACAAATCTGATGACTATTTTAATATATCCCCCAGCCTCTTTAAACTGGACTCTGATATTAAAAGGCTTATTTATAACGAAATTGTCCATTTTAAATCTTAGCCCTTTGATTTATTAATTTAGGTATGTTTCTATCGTTTACTTTTATGTATTCACAATTGGGTGTGTATGTATTTCTTTTATTAGTGACCTAAATGTCTACACTATGTGCTCACAGTTGGAATTTCCGAAAGTAGACCTTATCTATTTAGTTTTATACTTCATATCCGTCTTTGATAATATTTCTCTATGTTATGCCCTTTCGTTGTACATGGGCGGGGCATTACTCTGCTGTCTCTCATAAATATACCAGCTTGGGAAAAATTTTCGCCATTCCTTGATAATGAACTGAACAAGTTCGAAAGTACTTGGAATCCGCCTTTATTTATTGCTCTACTCACGCGCCACTTTGCGAGTTTCTCATATATATATATATATATATATATATATATATATATATATATATATATATATATATATATATATATAGAGAGAGAGAGAGAGAGAGAGATAGAGATATATATATATATATATATATATATATATATATATATATATATATATATATATAGAGAGAGAGAGAGAGAGAGAGAGCGAAAAAAAATAAAATAACATTCATGAAACGGTAAAAATCCTTTAATCCGTTAGAAAAGTCTCCCGGAGCTCCTCATCTCTGTTCGGGAGCGCCATCCCTACGACTGGGCAACCCTCCATTTCGCTAAAAATAAAAATTTCAAGAAGTTGGTCAACTTCTATAGAAGGCTTCTTGAATTTCCCAACTTTAGATTAGACATAAAAAATTACTTCAAGGGTCATATGCAAAATCAACGCTCCCAGTGCACAGAAGCACCCATTTAGGACAACAACACAAACACTAAACATTCTATGCAGACAGCTTATCCATACAACTCAAACTTCCATACGTATCTCTAACGCAGGCACCACTAGATCCCTACCCAAATAAAAACACTCCCAAACAGTGACCTCCACATCGCAAATGGTTGCAGAAAATCTATACACCCTATACACCACCACCACTCTGAAACCTCATTAACAAACAAATGGCAGGCATACAATTCTTCAGTAAGCTGCGTTGCCCCTCGCGTCCTCTATATAACTCCATTCTCTCTTCACCCCTCCATAATAACCTATACCACTCATTACACCCAATTTTAAGCGAGCCTTACCATAAACCTACCAAATTAGAATACAATAGAACTCACACACGCACTTTAAAACCAGTGGCAAAACACCCTACCCAAAAGACCCCAACCGAATCCCTCCTGTGTTGCCGAACCTGAGTTTATCTAGTACACCTGTAATCAAGGCACCGCTCCTCTCTGCCTAAGTTAAAAAATAGAATACCCCCTCCCTACTCTCCCGCTCTATCCTCCAGTAACCTACACGAGAACCGTTTCTTGACGAACGGGCTTGAAGAACAATGGCTGTCCAATCGTTGTTCTCTTTCTGAACAACAGGGGGGTGGGGTGACAACCGTTTCTTGTCAAACGAACTCAAAGAACAATGGCTGTTCTAACGTTTTTCTCTTTCTGAACAACAGGAAAGCCTTGTTGACTTGGCGTCTCAAAGGGCACGAACCTTGGCACTCAAGGGATATTGTCCTCTTCTGGACAATAAGGGGTTTCTCGGGAGAGTTCCTAGGTGTACAAGGGAGACCGAATCGGCTTGATGCCTCGCGAAGATAATCTGGATCTGCCTCAATTGGGAAAAGCTACGGTATAAATAGACGGAGCCATCTCCATGGCGGAGGGGATAATTGAGTGGGGGACTTCGGAGAATGTTCCGGTGGCGCCTGGGAAAATACCTTATCTGCCTATAAGCCTAATTCAATCTGGCGAGATCGACGTATGGAGGCGAAACGGGGAAGTGAACCTCCTTGATTAAACATTGGCTATGATGGGAGATAACGCGCTTCTGCTTCCTCTCGCAGGCAGGATGCACGTGGGTAAGCATGTGGGTGAGCATAGTTAACATATGATAGAGGCTGAATTAAAGCGGCCTCAGACCGTTCTATCACACAAACCTTGTTCTGTATCACATCAACTTTTTGAGCTACATACAGGATACCCTCGTTTTATGCTTATTTTATAGAATGTCTTAACAATTTTCACACACTGGCCAATAATAAAACATTATTTGACTGTAAAGTTTTTACAATTTTATTTTATTCATACAAAAGAATATTGTTACAGTAAGAGGAATTGTGCGCAAGAGTTAAGGCAAAATTTACAGTTTTAACTTTTTCTGGAGTGTTAAATATGTAGAGAATTATGCTTTATGCTCCAGCAGTAGTCAGCCAACATATTTACATAGCATCTACCCTGGTACCATTCCCCCGTGACCTTCAAATCTTGGTGGAATCGTTCACCTTGCTCATCGCTAACTTTACCAAGATTTTCTAGGAAATTAGCAAGATGAATATGCAGAAAATGCAATTTGATGGTCATCTTCCAACTGATCGTTTGGTATCTCTCCAATAGTTTCTAGAAAATTTTGGTGTAAATCTTTGCTCGCGTATTCCCAAGAAAGTTATGGGCAAGGTCTTTAAATGATAACCAAGCATTCTTTTTGAGTTCCGACATTGTCTCGATGAAAATGTTTGGTGAACTGTAGAATCTGTAGATCATCAAACAAACTAACCTTGATATTTTCATTTAACTGTCCAGGAAATACCAAAAGCAATGATTTAATGAATTAGTTCATAAGACCCAATTTGATGCGCTGAGGTGGGAATAGATATTTTTTCCTGTCGATAGGTGGCTCATGTAGAATGTTGGGATCACCAGGCTTGAGGTAAAATCTTGGAGGACAATTCCTCTCCTCCCATTGCTTCCCTTGATCTCTGCTCTTACATATACACAGAAAGCTGGGATACTTCGTGTACCCAGGTTGCTGATCAAAATGAAGCATACCATCTATTTTCAGGTCAAGACAGATGATCCAATTCTGTTTGCGGAATTGCAACGACTCAATGATGCGCTTTGTCTCCATGTTATTCATGAAGTGTAACTGAGACTGGACGATATAAATTGCCATTGTAGATTAAACCTTACTTTAAGCTTTGTTTTGAGCAATCATTGAACAATCGCCAATCAGTTGAGTTGTAGAAAGGAATTCCCATTTTTTCCAGTAATCCCTGTATGTTATGGCAATACACAAAGCTACTGTCACTTCGAAAGTACTGAAGAAATGCACTTCCTATGGATGGAAATTAGGATACCTACACTCCTTTTTCAAGCAAGGTTTCTCATTCAGTCTTGATGCTAGGCGTTCTGAAATCCTTTTAGATAGTCCCAAATCTCCGGCCAAATCCTTTAACTCATGCTTATCAAATCTCTTACGAGCTGAATCATCTTAAATTTCAAAATCTGCATCAATAATGTTACTGAGTTCTTCTTCATGATCCAGAGTTTCAAGAGAGGGTAGTTGAACGAAAACAGGCAATGAGATTTCAGATAACTGAGAACCTGGACGTATAGCTGATTGTAAGTAAGTAATGTATCCCTATAGCTGATTGTAAGTAAGTAATGTATTTCTATAGCTGATTGCAGACTAGGATACTCGCTTTTACATTTTTTTTCGTGATATATCCTGAAGTTTTTACTAGACAAAAGCAACAGTCTGTGCAATCTGTTCCGTGTGTCCACATCCCTAAACTATCAACACACTGCTTGCGAACATTGTGAGGAGACAGAGACTTGATTAACCTGTCCCTTTAACTAGGAATGGTGAAATTACCACATTTATAACAAAAGGATTCCGGGCTGTTTAGGCACTTACGATAAGAAGGAGCAGAGGTAGACATGATCAGAAAGAAAGGACTTAAATATGTGAATAAAAAATAAGTTGAACAGTGACAAACTTAGAAAAACTAAAAAAAAAACTTACATAAGTTCTGCTAGCCCCTTGCATACAGACTTTTATGTATTCTTTCCAGAATACGATAGTAATCACCAATATATAGCGGCACACAACCTTTCACACACTCTCTCACGTGTAGCTGAATAGACAAGTTACAAACTGTTCCCGTTTGCTAATAATGCCCCTTCTTCGAGTCGCGGTCAAAGTGTCAATAAAATCATTAATAAAATAGCTAATTTAGCTTTTTTTTCTTCCAATATTTATGAATATCAATAAATAGATAATAAAATCAATCAGCTGACTAGTTCTATTATTTACGGAAAAACAATAGCATGGTGCTTATTCAGAGAGTAAGCTGTACAAAAAATACTTGAAGTCATACAAGAAAGCTGATTGTAAGTAGGTTTAAAATCATTCTGCCTCATTAAATCGAACTCAATGGATATTATGTTGGAAATTGTTCCCCTCTCTAATATATTACTATTAATTATTTAATAGCAATGATTTTGGTATCGACTATTCTACTACTCTCAAGTCTCTTTACCAACTAGTTTACTACCAATAAACTAGTACTATCATCTATTTACATATCAATGATTTTGGTATTGACTATTCTAGTACTCTCAACTATGTATTAATCGTTGTGAGTTCGTCAGAATAATACCCATTAAATTCCCTAGCAGTAAACTATTAAATAATAAACTGGTAGTTTTTTTTTGCCAACAAGCAGCTTTTATGATAGTGGTTTTACCACTGATCTTCCTTCCTGCTAGGAGTCACTACGATTCTGCAATCTTGGTACGGTTTTAACCACCACTCATTTAAGATCACTTTTATTTCTCATTGTGGACCTCCTGATTAACGGGGAATCCGAACCACGGGTATCTGTTTAGGGGACCTACTGATTAACGTGGATTCCGAACCACAGGTCTATCACTAATATGGTAGCCGCCGGGAATGCGAACCGATTCGCGACTCCATCCAGGACTAACAACAACCGATGTGGCTCAACTTCGCTTGGAAGGAGCTCGAGCAACCGATTACCTCGTGAGATTTATATCCTAGGAGTCCAAACGAGGAAGTCCCGTTCTTTCTCGAGGTGAGGGGTCAAGTGGGAGCTTCTTAGAGGAGGGGAGAAGAAATTGCAGGGAGGAGGGTGAGAGATACCCTACAGGGAATGGTGGAGGAAGAGGAAATACCTATACTGACTTCCGGCACGTGTGGTAAAAGGCCACTAAACCCGGAAGTGGGGCCGGTGTCCTGAGAAGCCGCGCACTTGAAAATTGTGCTCTTGCTACCGAAATACGCAATGTCGTGGCCTCGCAAGTCATGCCGGTAGTGGCGTTGTCGCGCGCCAACCCTTTCTTGTGGGAAAGGAGTTGATGATGATGAGTCCTAGAAAAAAGTCTTTGTCTCCCATGATATTGCTGCCCTCCACTAATCACATCACTCGCCCGCCTTCATCATGAACCGGGGAGGTCACCCCCCCCCCCCCCACACACACACACACCACCACCACCATCACCATTTTTAGGAAAGACCTTCCCAAAGTGTCCTGCTTTCATTATGGATATGAGGTAGGGCGGGGGGAGTTGCGCGACTTCCCGCTTCCTACCATCTAAACCTATCTATTAGAGCCTGGTACCTTCTAAATAGTCTCACTACCATATTTTTCCCGCTGCTTTGGGAACCTATTTTGAAAATAGTTCTCGGATCGTTACCACTTTGGTTTTCGCTTAAAAAAAAACACCTCAAAACAGACCGAGGATTTGTCCTTTCAGAACTTTGATATGGTTTAATTACATTACCCCATCAATCATTAATCTCCTTCCTTATCTCTTAGTCTATCTTTGGTCCCTAACGTAGTGAAGAAAGGGAAGTAGCACTGGCTTCATCATGATCGACGATAACGTCCACTCGCGTTTCCTATTATCCCGCCATTTTGGGACATTACACTCAAATTGGTATCCGTGTTAGTGAATCGCCCCCGCCCCCTCTCCCCGTCATTTTCAATCGTGGACGAGGTTTCCCGACAGGATAATGAAATTTGCATAAGGAATAGAATTGCAAGCCATGGCAAGCAGGGTTGCCAGATGTTTGAGAGAGTTTATAGCAAACCTTCAGCCAGTTTTTGGCATTTCTGGCAAAGGATTTTTCATAAATAGCAAATTTGACGGGGCATTATAATTTTGAAAGGATATGTTACCATATTGAAACCTCTTATATTAAAATTTTACAAAAAAATAAAAATAAAAACACCTAATTTCAAATGTGCTCTATTCAAATGCTACATCAGACAATAATAGTTCAGCTTCATCTTCTTCACTTACATAAAATCATTTGCAGCATGAATTTGTTAGCATACAATGAGACCGGATCATCAAGATTGAGTTCAACAGCATAACATCCATTCTATTTTTCAGTTTATTTTTTACAATGGAGACTTGGCTAAATACTCTTTCAACAAAAGCATTTGAAATGGGGAGGCATAAATTAGTTCTAACAAACTGTGCTAATGATCTATGTGGATAACAGCCAATTGCATTTTTCGACTGGTAAAAATGGCACCAAAATTTTGCTTAATCTTTTAAATCAATCCCCGATTTAGACCAGTCTATTAAGCAGGCATTCATATATTGGCTAGCAATTTCATTAAGGTCTAGGTTAAGAAGATCAAAAAATGTACATTTAAATCAGAAAATCTTACATATTTGGTTTGTGACAGATAAATATCTGGATGAAAGGATTTCAGCCTTTCATAAAATTGAAACTTGTCTAGCAGTCTTCTAAATACCTCATTTGAAACAACTCTCAGAAAATTTAAGCACCGTTTTTTAAGAGTCAATTTTTTGTTTCTTCTGGCGACTCGTAACTGTGAAGTTCCCGAATAAATTTTGCACCGAAATCTATTTCATCCAGAGATCTTAAATGATGTTCTTCACTAATTTCATATTTGTTTATATGTGGGTGTTTACAAATTCTACTTTTTAATGCAAGAAAAAAGACATTCAAATCATCAAACAGCTGACACTGATCAGCATTTGAATGCTGAAATGAAGGATTGATTTTCTCAAATTCATTCATGAGAGGTAGTGCAAAGATTAGATAGCGGTAATTTGTCACATCATTCAGCATTTCTTTGAGCAAACTAAGGGTATAATTCCTATTACATTCTATTGACTTGAAATAGGCAGAGAGTTCGTGTCATTGTGTCACAATTGCATAAATGACCTTTCCTGTTACAAGCCAGTGAGTGTCTGAATGGGGTAAAAAATCTGCTAAGATGTAAATTTTGGACATTTGCATTCATTTAGTTCTTTGATAACTAAATTTAAAGTGCTTTGCAACTTCTGACAATAAAAATCTTAAATTTGATGGAAGTTCATCGAAAGTACGCTTTGCACACAAACTTAAACTGACAAATACACCACATTAGAACACATTTTGAAGAAAATTCTTTGAACCTTGTATACACAGAGTTATTGCAACCACAAAGGTTTGACCTACCATCAGTACCCAACGCAATGATATTTGATAAATGCACTTTATTATAATCAAAAAACTGTTTAATGTCAGCAAAAAGTAATGATGCAGTAGTTAAGAGGATAGGTTTAGAGATAAAAGTGTTAATTATGAAGTATCTAACACAAATATCTGTGTATTTATCAATAATGAGTGAAAATGGCATCGTTCTAATGTCATTGATTATAATGTTTTCTTGGAGACAAAGATAGACCACATTATTCAAAATAGCTGTGCATTTGGAACGATGAAGTTTCAGATCATGAAGAGATCCATTCTTGACGGAACAGCTGCTTATAATATCTGTAAGATGATCGGTGGAACAAATAGCCGAGTGGCATGCAATGCCCACACTCCATTTAATATCAAATATTTTCATCTTGTTATTTTGGTTGAGAAACTTAACAATGCTTGTTGAACTTGAAATTCCTGTAGAAGTCTTCTTGTGTTGCTGTGAGCGAGCATAAAATAAGTATCTTATACAAAATTGGTCAGATGAAAGCTAATACAATATAATGAAGGGGGGCGCGCCTTCAGTATCTATCTACATCACCTTATATATGCAGATTGCTACTGCTGGTTAACCCTTATAGAAAATGGCCGCACTTATTAAAATATGTAAGTAGGTTCATTTACAATAAATTATATACGCACTTCACTAAAAAAAATCGAGAGTTTCGAGGCGCTCGTTCAGTTCTTGAATCGGATGGTATCGATATTGATGGATTGAAATGGTTGCAGCTCACGGAACGATTTTCTTCCACGTGCGTTCGCTGCCACTCGTGGCTCGTGCTCAACCTCGCCAATGTTCAATTCTTGAGCTGGATCTTTTTGACTCTATTTCGGTGCAAATGAGATCCGTTTCTTCGGTGCAATTTAATTGATTGTTTAGTTATAGAGGTTGAGTTAGGCGGGATGATGTTCACTCGAGGGGTTCGACAGTAAAAGAGGGTGCAGATTGCAGGGCAGGATATTCTGAGAATCTGAACTTCGGAGTTCACAAAATACGAGAAAATGATAAAGAGTTGGCGTCTGCCCAAGGAGCCGTACGCGGTCTTTTATAACAATCTTAAGCTCCGCCCATCCAAACATATACTATAATACTTGCATTGTTTCTTAATAACTTGAATTTTATATATTTACAAAATCAATGTTTGGTCAATGAAGTATTTGTAATAAAGAAATAAAGCGATATTTCTATAGTTACAATGGGCCTCCAACATTACATTTATAAATTTAGATTTATATAATTTCAATTAATTAATGTACACACATTCGCATTGAAATAGTTCACTCCCTAAGCGTGTGTTTTTAATCATGTTAGGCTGTCGGCTGTTTTGGGCATTTTTAGCAAAGGAATGTTTAGAAAATAGCATTTCTTAAGCCCCCCCCCAAATTTTGCCAATAAGAAAATAGCAAATTTAAAAGAATTTTCTATTTTTTAGCAACACTGATGGCAAGTGCAACGGCAGCAAGTGCCGGACTTTCTTAGGGAGGGAAGGGCAGACAGCGTGGCTTAACTGTCATTTGACCACCCCCCTCAGCGAGCATGAAACTCTCCGTGGCCCAATGGAAGGTTATCCATACTATATCAGTGAAGTGTGGCGCTGCGTTATCACCTTTGGCAGGTCCAGGGGTCGAAGACTGTTATGTCTCGTGTCAGGAAAATAGAGGATGGAAAAGACAGTGGTGTTGAGGTTGGCTTTGTGATTGATGGCGTGTGTGGCTGCAACTAGCGGCGTGCATCTGTCAAATCAAACGCACCGCTAAATTCGATTAGTTCCCTACGAGCGCTTAATTCACCTGTCTGCTCTCCTCGAGAATCGAACTCGACACCCAGTGGTCAGAAATCCGGGGTCTCTTCCACGACACGAGTGACAGCTCCTCCATACCCGCAAGGAGGAGAGGGAGGGGGTAAAGGGGTAAACTTCAACTGCACCTGAAACCTAGAGGACTAGCGTGCCCTCCAGGGTCCAGTGTGTATCCCACATAGGGGCGGCACGGGTAGCTTGGGCAACAAAGCCGCAGTTGACATCTGGAGAATTGCGTGCCCCCAGGCCACATACATGCAGGAAGATATGTGGCGATATACATACCTTCCGCACAGTTTTACTTCTTTCACCTTTACCACTTTCTTCATAGATCAATCTCTCCTTAAAAAATTTCTAGTGATATTTCATTTTTAGTGATATTTCATTTCTAGTGATATTTTGTTTGAAACAAATCTTAAAAACGCGCCTCATGTCATAAAGCATTTTATTTAAGGAATCCATCTGCATTTACCAACGTTTATGGGCATAAATGGGCATTCATTTGATGATTTTGTCCAGGTAAACACCTCTCTTTTCCACTCATAGCTATTTGTGCTGTCATAACAGGAAATACACGCAATGAAGCTTCGTCATTCAGAAGAAATGTCTTTACATTTAGATGAAAAGAGTGAAGCGAACATGAGAGAATAAATTGAGAAAACAAGGGAATTAAGGGCAAATACGAAGGGAAATAATCGAATTTGCTAAAACGAAACTCATTAAAGATAATACCTTTCTTACCTCCTTTGTGCCGCCAGACATTCATTAACATTCACCAACTAAACCTTTCAGCTCCTGATTTCTATTCATTCTAAGGGAAGGTCCCCTCCTCATTCTCGCTTGAGTTAAATCCTCAGCATCTTTATTACACTTTAGCTTAATCCTTGTCACCTTTCTTACTCCCATTTTGCAATTACACTTTTACAAAGTTCATATTTTATTTAGGGTTTATCAGCGATCCTCACTTTCACCGAACAAAAATTAAATCAGAAATTCAAAACGAATTCACAGATTAAATCACGAAAAGATTTATTTAAAGTGAGATGGAAATAAAAAAAAAACAAGTTGGTTCTTAGATTTGGGAGCACGCGAGGAAAGAGGCTGAGGGCGTGAATTAAAGGGGTGGTTTAACTGGCCATGGCCATATTCACCAAGCCAACAGTACAGATTTTATAACTATTTTTTTCATCTAAATATAGTGAGTAGGTTAAGGCAAGGTTAGGCCAGTCGTCCTACACCCGAATTAAAGTGCTCCCCTCCCCTTTATTGCAAATCAAGCAATAGGGAAACAAAATCTAAATTACTTTCTTTAGCTCACAATCTAATATTTAAAATTAACTTAATAAAAATCGTTATAGCACGGGGAAAGTTATTATTAAGAAATAAAAAGGGAAAAATCTTTGTTAGAAACGATGTAGTTCTTCTATCGGCGATTCTCGATCCTTTGTGCATCAGCTTTCTTCCTCAATGGCAGAAATTGAATAGACTCTATAGCCACCTGATTACTGCATAAAAGCTTTAAATATATATAATAAAATTATTATGCACCAAAAACATAATACTGAACTATACAAAGTTTAGTATTTTCATCTCTTTTTTTCTATTAAGGAAGAATTGCTTCTTTCAATTCGACTCACTGCAATCCATTGTAATACCAATGTTACTCGATATACATTGGGTATCCCTAAAGTCTGGACACAGGAAATATCCCAATGATCTCTTCGCTCACCCTACCGTACCCCCCCCCCTTGACTTCTTTTTCTGTGTTATGCTAACGGAGATGTACTCAATGAAAATTAGGGATACGAGACACCTGAGGGAACAGCGCATCATAAAGGAATGTGCTCAAATTGACAGAAATTTGGAGTTAATGTATCATAACATAACATAATTTCACGGATGACAAAAGCCACAAGGGCCTATCAAAGGTCATCCGAATCTGTCAAACTCACACACAAAATGCATCCATAGAATTCTATCAGATCATGCATCTACACTATAGAACTTAAACAATCCATAGGATTATGTCAAAATCAAAAAGCATCATCATCAAGGCTCGTCAAAATCCAAATCACTCATAATAAAAAATAATAAAAAACTGCATCTCGCATCACAAATGGAGGAAATCACATTGGAAATGTTATTTATTAATATTTCAATTAAATAAAGTGGAGTTCAAATTAAATAAAATGCAGTTCAATTTAAATAAAATGAAGCTTAAATTAAATAAAATGAGTTCAAATTTTGTCTTGGAAAATATGCATTTTGGCTAAGGGTCTAGACTCTAGAGACACCCTGGAGGACCCGCAAGTTAGTGGTCGGTGTACTTCCGGTACTTAGAAAAGCAGTAAGCTCTTCCTGCCCCTGCACACCCGGCAGTCACACTAGATTGAGACTACCTGCCCTCTATTCCTACTAGCCACTTCCATTTTACACTTTTTTGCCATTTTTACAAGCTTCCTCTCGCTATTTTTTAACCGGCAGCTAATTTCAAAGGCTCACCACCGACCAGCTTTCGTCCATTCATTCTTGGTCGGGGGCCAGGGGAGTGGATGCCCTTCTTATTGCATCAGGTTGGGGGGGTTAACTTGTCTGCATTCTTCCCACCCATTTCTCCGTCTACTTCCCCTCCTTATCTTTCATTATCTATCGTTGTTACAGAGAAGACGACGTCATGTGTAAGGGCGGGAACCATGCTGCAGCTGACATCTGTAGGATTGGGCCCTCTCCCCTCAAGGCACCAATGCCTGTATTCTTTTTATTAAAGAATAACATTTAGGAAATTGGGACCCTTTATAAATTGGGACCATTTGAAAGAATAATTGAGATGCAAGTTAGTCTCTTAGACGCCTGACCTCACCTAGATTCGACGTAGATGCAAATATTTTGATTTTACTCCCTTTGCTAGGCTTTAAAGTGGGGTTCGAACTAAGAACATACCATGCGGCTTAAACAAAAGTAGGCACGAGTCGCTACTCCATCCAGAAACTGATCAGACTCAGTGTGGCTTAGCTTGGCTTAACGTGCGAAGCGCTGTTTCCTCTCAGCTAAACCGTCGCCCAACGTAAAGTGGGGGACGGATCTGTGGGACGCCCCTGAGAGAGAGCAATGAGTCATATTCAAACTTCGGTTAACTAAATAAAAGGAAAAATATTACCTATTAAAAAAAGAAAAAAAATACAACGTTTACAGAAAAAGTTCGTAAAAGTGTGAAGGTAGAAGAAATAAAAATTATGAAAGGCCCATAACTCTTGCTAACAAAAGAGATAATATGAGGTACTAGAAAGCGATAAGATGCGCAACTCTTTGGAACGTTTCCCTCCAGCATTCCTACCAAAAGAGGTCACCATGGGTCGTCTGGATAACTAAAGGCGAATTAAACCCCCTCTTTCATTACTAAAATTAAATAGAAGACATCAATTTTCATTTGATTCACGAAGTGATTCAATTGCAACGGCGGAAGCAATCAAAGTTAAAACTCAAAGCCAAGGAGAGAACCAATTCGGACCTCGTCGAATCCTTTCCGCTGTCTGGAACCTCGAATTTAATCCCAATCAAATGCAATGTCCAAATTTATCTCATCGGCTAATAGCTCCTGAAGTGGGAAGAGCCTCTTCAAAATCTGAACTACTTCCAGCCACTTCTCCACATGAATTAATTAAGAGGCGCTCAGACCAAGACCACGTATGCTCGCTCTTTCGTCCGCTAGGTCAACTTAGGAACATTTTTTTACGGAATTAATCATTTAGTTTCTAATTGTGTTTATTTCTCAGTTTCTATATTATATTTTTCGCCTTCAGATTCAATTTTATACTAACGATACCCCCCCTCCCCCATCCCTTCCACTTTGGCGAAGGCACATCTATACAAGTTTCACCCAGTCCCCCCCCCCCCCCCGAAATTAACTATACCGGTAAAAAGTGGTATAGGACAAGAAATAGAGGGAGTTACAGTAAAATGGAAAATATGTAAAATACAATTCCGTTATAACGCGTTGTTTGGGAGTTAAACAACTTAAGCGGGTTCTTATAATATCGCGGAACTGCGGGCAGAGGCGTATAACGAACCCTGAATCCGTTGGGCGAATGTTGATAGATTCACCAAAAAATTACAAAGAAATTTTTAGAAGCTCCATCTTGTCATGGAGGAAACCATCGAGAGCATTGCTGCTACAACACGACAAGAAAGTTTAATTTGTGGTACATGGCTGTATCGTGCAATTGCGGATTTTTCGACAGATATGAAAGGTCTGGTTACAACAATTCCGTGCATGTACATATCTCGAAACAAGCCTAGCACGTCTATTTCCTTTTCTTTTTTTTCCTTTTCATAATGGCTCGTATCCATAAGCCTGCCTTAGGGTTGGCTTCTGTTACTCAGTGGGTGATATGACTTCCTCTGACGGCATTATAGCCACATCTTAACCTCCACACAAACTAGATATGTCTTCTTTGCCAATTATAAAACTTTTTTAAATAATAGAAACTGATTTAGTCACAAGTTTTCTTTCCATTTCATATCCATTTCGGATATTGCACAGGCTGGGTACGTTTGTCAATTATTTTATGTTACTCTTCCAAATTTTTATTTTTCTTAAAAATTTCAGTTCTCTGATTTTTAACTTGAATAAAATTCCTAAATGTGGCTTAAATTTTCTTTTTAACCCATTGCACTATATTTTAGGAAGGCAATTCTCTTAACAGTTTGAATATTTAGTCTGAGTTTTTACTAATTTCGGGATATGGATATAGCCGTGGCCAAAAGTTTGGATACTAAATGAAGAGAAAATAGAGAATGTGACATAAAAAGTTTAATAAATGGAATGAACAGAAATCAAGAAAAAAGTTTGATAAATGCTTTTATCGAAGTTCTTTCTACATAAAATAGATTTTCTATTTTAATATTTAGCCCGATCCCTTAGATCATAATGCGAGGATCGTCAGTTTTATTTGCTTTTTTGATTTTTTTAACAAATGAAACTTTTTAAAATTAAAAATCTTTATGTGATGTTCTAAAGGTTTTTTTTTACAGAAAGGGGATTGGAAAAGGAAGATTTTCAGGAAAGTTTTTTAGAAACTGTTCAATTTAAGGCAAGAAATTTTAGAAATTTAAAATCAAAGCAAAAGATTTCATCCTCTCCCTCAACTGCTATTTATACAAAAAAATCAATTTATGGTTAATATTATTTTAATTAATTCAATCGTTTACAAAAAAATGTTGGATAAGGTTTAATTAATATTTAAAGGGAAAATTTATCCTTCTAAAGAAATACTCAGGCGGAAAAACGCTCTGACATTTGTCAAAGATTTGACATGGAGTTTATTAATAAAAGAAAAATGTCATTACATAAGCACAAGAATCTGTCACTCGCTCGAAGCATGTTGCATATATGGTGAATAAACATAACAAATTGTTAAAGAATAATAAAACAAAGAAAACAGATAAGAATATATAAAATGAAAATGCTGCTTTAACAAATGAAGAGGTGATTGAAAAGGCTAAAATTCTAAAAATTCGATATTGTTACTGAATTGAAAGAAAATTAATTCAAAACAGATATTGTTTATGTAATAAGAAGGTGATTAAAACAGATGAAAATATACAGAAAAATATTGTTAATGAGATTGTAAAGGATAAAAACCGAAAGTTTTTTTGAGTTAATAAACCCCAAAAAAAGAGAAAAGACGCACAAATAATATTGAAAATTGTTTCATCGAAGGAAGTTCGTGATGTAATGAAAGAAGTAGCGATTACACAAAAACAAGAAAAAGGAGATAATGGCTCAAAACGTTTACAAACGGAAGAAAAAGGAAATGAAAGAGAAAGAAAAGTCGGATAAAAACTATTAAACGAGAAGGAAAGAGAAAGGAGAAAGAAGAAAAATTTATCATAAAGCCTACAACAATAAGGGGGAGAGGGGGTTTCATTTAGCCCTAAAAAATAGGCATGGATCTGAAACAAGGGATATTTCCTAGATCACGACCTCTAGATGGTGTTGGAAGTCATGATCTAGGAAAGATTTTTTTCGGGAATCGTGATCTAGAAAAAAAATTCATTTGGTTCGTCATCTAGGATTTTGCAGATTATCACTGGGTAACATAGTTTTGTTTCTTTAGATGTTTTTAGTGTTTCTAAGGTGGTTTTACCTCCCGGTTCCAAAAATACCGTTCAAATTTTATAGCGTCGATATTTTGGGAGATAATTGGAAATTTTGTATATAAAACTAACCATAAATAGCTGCGACAGTTCACTTTATTTAGCATATTCACATTGTCCATGAATTATAGCTGATACTATTTTGTCCTTGTATTCCTTTTTAAACTAATAAGAAAATGTGATAATAAGAGATAACCTACTAAAAGTGCATTGAAGAACGTGCTTTCTTTCTATGAGCTCCTTGATCTTTACGCACCAGTGTCCATATATAGTCCCCCATCAGAGCAGTGTTCCATCTTCCTTAGTATCTTTTCTCCATTACAGCAATGTCCTGATGGAACCGCTCACCATGCTCCTCACTCACTTCTCCCAAATGTTCACGAAAGAACTCCAAATGTAAATGCAAAAAGTGCACCTTTAGTGACATTCTACATCCTAAATTCTTATAACTTTCTAAAAGTTTTGCTACCAGCTGCTTGTAGTTTGGGTCTTTATTTTTACTAAGGAATCCATTAACTATATTTAGAAATGCACACTACACCTCACTTTCGACATCACTCATTGCATTATCAAGTTGTACTGACTTCAACATTTTCCTTACTTGCGGTCCAGTAAATATACCACCCTTAACTTTGGCCTCTGATAGCTTTGGAAAGATTAGACGAATCTCTTGAAATGCTTCTCCACCATGATCTAATGCTTTTAAAATCTGTTTGACAAAACTAAGCTTTATATGAAGTGGAGATAGCAAAACTTTGGAAGGCTCTACAACAGTCTGTCTAATAACATTTAGCTTTCCTGGCTGCAAGTCATCTCGAGGGGGCCACTCAACCTTCTGGTAATGTTCATGATCAGCCCTACTGTCCCTTAGGCAAATAAAATATGAATACTTGGTGTACCCACCCTGCAATCTGAGTAAGAAGTCAAGCATTTTTAAATCACCACAAACATCCCATTTAGTATAGTTTAGTTTACCCTCTCGAGAAGCTTCTTTACATTGTCATATTCTTCCTTTATCTGTACCGAGTATGCTATAATCAGGGATGGATGCTGATTCCCATTATGTATTAAAACAGCTTTGAAGTTTTTTGTAGAACTATCTATAAAAGTTGCCATTCTTCAGGGTTGTGATCAATTCCAATAGCCGTAAATAAGCCATTAATATCTTTGAAGATACAGAGATCCTCATTTATATCAAAGTATACTTCGAATTCCAGATGGCGCTTCCTGTATATTGTTGATCTGCAGTCCTTCCCTTCAGATTCAATTCATTAAGCCTGGTTGCCAAAAGTTCAGCTCCTGACTTAGTGAGACCCAAGTCCGTGATGAGATCATCCAGTTCACGTCGATTTGGAAAGTGTAGGCGAGTACTCATTCTTGGCTCAAACGTTTCATCCATTTCTTAATTGTCATCGCCTTCAAACTCTCCTGATGAGACCTCCATCATACCTTCTATCTGAAAAAATATATATAAAAAGAGATGCATTTAATAACTGGAGCATAAATAGGGATTGCATGTGTAATCACATTACAAGAAACCTTAGCTAGATGTTTGGAATATTTCAGTATTGATTCAGCTACAAAAATTTAGCTTACAATTTGATAAGATTTACTTACATTTTCCTGTGGCACAGGTGCAATAGAGGATGAAATATTGGGATATGAAAGGGATTTTCTTCCCTTAACTTTTCTGTACTTTGATATGTCAATGATGCCAAAATAGCAATCATCGTGATGATTTTTTGGTTCTTGCCAAACTCTTGGCACCTCAAATGGCTTTGCTTTTATTGCACCTCTCAGCCATGCATCTAAATTTGATCCACAACTACCACATATCACATGAGGGGCCCATGGTTTTTCTTGATCCCCCATACTGATTCTAAAGTACAGTCTATAAGTAATCCAGTACTTTGCACCTTTCACAATTAATGTGATACATGATTAGGTCCAACATAGAAACCACACACAAAACAGAACGAATCTAATGAATTTCTGCATCCTCTTGTAGCCATAGTCAAAAAGTCAATATTTATCATATAAACCTGAAAAACAAAAATAAATT
Organism: Ceratothoa steindachneri; assembly: GCA_963969495.1. Taxonomy (NCBI): domain Eukaryota; kingdom Metazoa; phylum Arthropoda; class Malacostraca; order Isopoda; family Cymothoidae; genus Ceratothoa; species Ceratothoa steindachneri. Next base: position 211,693,588 of record OZ018323.1, on the reverse strand, counting down.
AGCGACAAATGTAAGTGTGCTTTACCCGTACCCCATACATTTCTTTATATTAGCTCAATTTTTTATATCTTTCAAACGGTCAATTGTAGAGAAATTGTAAGGACATAATTGGAATCAGCGTAAAATTTAGTATTCAGCACACTCAAATTAAATAAAAGAAACAAAATTTTATGAAAATTTGTTAAACAGTGTAATTTATTTTTTTTTATTATTATTTAATTTTAGCTAATTAAAATTTGAAAGCATAAAAAGGGATTACTTAAGTATGCAAAATTAAAATTTTTATTTTTATAATGAAAAATTTGTTAACTGAAGCACGATAACTTAAAATTTTATACAGGGCAGCAAAAATTTAAATATTCTAAGACTCGATGCATTTACAAATTATTAATCAATCCAAAAATTTTGTCAATCGCGAAACTATGGTGCAGAAGTAAACAATAGGATGTTTAAAAGGCATATGTGGAGGTAGACGTGACATATTAGCCTACTGATATGAACTTATGAGGCAAAATCACAGAACAGATTTAAAAGGCATGGGTGGGTGTAGACGTGACATGTTAGCACTACTGATATTAATTTTTTTAGCATAAACACAAACCACACTTAAAAGGCATGGGTGGATGTAGACGTGACATGTTAACCATACTGATATCAATTTGTGCGGGAAAATTACAAAGCACATTTAAATGGTATCGGCGGATGTACCCACAACATGTTAGTGCTACTGTTATCAATTTATGTCGCATACACGAAAAACATCTGATAAACAAACAGCACTTTGAACAGAACCCCGAATACAATTCACTTATAAATTGAGCACGGGCAATAAACTCCCTTTTTTGAACGTTGAGTTTCAAACCATCAATGGTAGCTTTATCACAAAAGTGTATAGAAAATTACCGACATGGGAAGATGCCTCATTGCCGATAGTGAATACCCTGAAAGATATTCAATATTTGTAATTGGCTCATACATCCGCCGAGCATATTTATGATGCTCTACGTGGGAACCTTTCCACCAAGAGATCTCACGCGTAAAACAAACACTCGTAAACAACGGTTTCTCCAACAGGATGATTGACAAACAACTCCAATGATTTTTAAATAATCGCTTCAAAGATACGGATACAACGAAAAGTAGTCAGGGCGCAAAAAACAACATCAAACTGTACTACAGAAATCAGATGTCCACGGCCTATAAAATAGATGAAAAAAACATCAAGGAGATTATTAACCGTAATATCATGCTTAAGAATAAAAAAGATAAAATTCAACTGATAATTTACTATAAAACATCAAAAGCTAAAAATCTCCTTAGGAAAAACAACAGCTGCCAAAATTCCTCGAATCTCATGTCAACCAACATACTCGTAGTTTATGAGTTCATCTGTCCCAATAAAGACTGCAAGCTTTATAATAACTCTAAATATATTGGCATGGAAACTACCACACTTTCTAGACGTTTAACTATGCATCTGCAAAGCGGAGGACCTAAAACTCATATTGAGAGCGCGCATAACATCAACCTAACGAGAGATACTCTAGTTGAAAACATCGAAATTGAAAGAAAAGGGGTAAATAAAGCTAGGCTGAACATCTTAGAATCCATTTTAATAAACGAAGAAAATGAAATGAAATGAAAAGGAAAGTGGGAGAAAAAGTTTTAGATCCCCCTGTCCCTCCTCCCCCCCCCCCCCCGACCAGTCCCTCTCGGAGGAAGGACCCGGTCGGGAGAGGGGGGCGAGGCCCGGTTCCCCCGAGTTTCGCCAGCGCCCTCCTCCCTCTGGGCCTGAAGGCACCGAGGGAAAAGAGCTCCGGATAGGGAAGGAAGAAAGAGGGAAGGATAGGATAGACTGAAATAAATTCAAAGGCTTGAAAGTTGACCAAGTTAGGCTGTGGACCTGCTTATCGTGGGACCCAGACCACGGTTTTTTATGTTTTCCTGGCTGTACCTGTCCCTGGTATTAGTGTTTGGCCCATTTTTGGATACCAGTAAAGGCGGAAGATGATTGAAGTGGAAGGAAGTTGGAGGTTTGCAGAGAGGTGCAAGTTGCGTGGAGGTCACGCTAATCTCTGTACTATAAACTAATTTTAGAGTTAAGTTCGAAATAAGTTAGAGTGAATGAAAGTGTGTCTGTTTGTTTATTTATGTGGTTGTTTTTTTATTATGTTATGTGTGAATGAGATAGGCGTTCAAACCGTTGTTAGCGTTATTTGTTTTCCTACTATGTTAATAACTCGAGTTTCTATGATTTTTGTAGCATAATTTTCGTATCTGTATCTGTTGTATGGGCTCATGTTCTTTGGTTATTTATGTGTTTAATTTTCTTCTTTATTCATGTTGTTTTTTCCTTTTTCGTTCATTTGCACTTTTTGGTTAGTTTAGTCATTCCTTGTGGGTATCAAGTCCAATCCGGTGAGTTTATCATTATTCGGGAAATTTTTGTCACAATCGGGTTTCCTTATTTGGTTTACACGTAAATCTCTTCCTCTTCCCTTTGGTTCGCTTTGTTTAAAGCATTAGGAAACACCATATGTTGTCTCCATCCTGCCCCTCGTGGTATTTGATTATTTAGTTCGTCTCCTATTTCTTCTTGTGTTTTTCCAATTATTTTGTTTAATAGTTATATTTTAGCTTCGATCTGTAAGTCTCTTTGTTTTTTCCTCTCTCGTCGTCGCGTGTTCGTAATTATGTATACTGCCTTGTTCTGTATACGTTTCATTCTTAATAGATTGCTTCTTGAAACGGTATACATGGCAATTGTTGGATATATCAAGGTAGGCTGAAGATCTTTTTCATATTTTTCATGTTTAGATTTCTTAATCTGTAGAGTAAAGTTATCATGCCTCGTGCTTTGTTTATTCTTTCGGTCACGTATTTCTTGTAACCATTTTTAGGAATAGTTTGGCCTAAAATCTTGCCTTCACCGTTTTACCTGTATCGCTCTCCATCTACGTAAATGTAAAAGCCGTCAAAGGTGAATTAACAACTGTATTAACAACTGTAAATTCACCTTTGACGGGAAATATTACCGTCAAATCTTTGGAATGGCTATGTGCAATTGTTTGTCCGCGGTACTGGCCAATCTATATATGTAGTTTTTTTTATCCTAAATACTTTCCCAGACCAACATAACTCCTATTTTATGGATGCGTTATGTTGATGACATTCTTTGTTTGTGGCCTAATGATCTTAATATCAATACTTTTCTTGAAAAAAACAATACGTTAGTCCCCTCAATTAAATTTACTTTAGAAAAAGAAAAAGATAACACCATCCCTTTCTTAGATATTTTGATCCACCGAACAGACCAAGGTTTCAAATATGAAATTTATAGAAAACCTACAGCCATTGACTCATACATCCATTTCTATTCCGATCACCATATTAGTATAAAAAAAAAGCGTTTTCTCTTCCATGTTTCTCCGTGCCCTGGGAATAATTTTACCCGAATATTTGGAAGAAGAGGTTGATAAGATATATAATATAGGTTTAAATTTGTGTTACCCTTTCTACGTACTTAAAAATTGTTATAATTCTGCTAAGCATTCATTTTATCAACCTAATCGTAACATCCCTAAATTTCATGCCAAAAATGTATTAGTTTTACCTTTTAACCAAAGTTTCATTAAATTACCCCGTTTACTAAAACCTTTCAACATAAATGTTATTTTTAAATATGAAAACACTATCCATCGCCTTCTCGTAAAAAAAATAACCCCCTAAACCAGGCATTGTATATTCTATCGGTTGCAATAATTGTGAAAAATGCTATTATGGACAGACAGGTAAAGAATTGAATGTTAGAGTTAAACAGCACCAAACTAATGTTCGTAATTTTTGTCAACAATCTGCATTATTTTTACATATCTATAGTCAGGATCATACTATTAATTGGAATAGTGCTAAACCTATTATTAAATGTACAAACTACATTTCAAGAAATATTTTGAAGTGGATCTCTATTACTACTTTCCCAAATTTTAATATTATCCCTGTGTGATAGAACGGTCTGAGGCCGCTTAAATTCAGCCGCTATCACATGTTTAGAAACACATGGCTACCCACGTGCATCTGCGAGAGTAAGCAGAGCGCGTTATCGCCCACCTTAGCAAATATTTAATCAAGGAGGTTCTTTCCCCCGTTTAGCCTCAATACGTCGATCTCGCCAGATTGAGTTAGGCTTATGGGCAGATAAGGTATTTTCCCAGGCGCGACCGGGGCATTCCCCCGAAGTCCCCCACTCAATTATCCCCTACACAATGGAGACGGCTCCGGGTACTTATACAATAGCATTCCCCAATGAGATCAGATCAGATCCAGATTATCTTCGTGAGGCATCACGCCGATCCGGTCTCCCTTGAGCACAATAGGAACTCTCTACCTCGAGAACCACCTTATTTGTCCAGAAGAGGACAATATCCCTTGAGTGCCAAGGTTCGAGCCTTCCAGACGCCAAGTCAACAAGGCCCCCCCTGTTGTTCAGAAAGAGAACAACGTTAGAACAGCCATTGTTCTTTGAGCACGTTGACAAGAGACGGTTCTTCCCCCCCCCCCTGTTGTTCAGAAAGAGAACAACGTTAGAACAGCCATTGTTCTTCAAGCCCGTTCGTCAAGAAACGGTTCTCATTCCCAAGAAATCACGTCAGGATAATTTAATTCCCCCCTTTTTAACGTTCTTCAAGAGAACGATTGGTTTCAACGATAACCTCCATTGTTCATCTAGAACATCCCCGATTTGCTGTCACAAAGATCGCTCGTACCTCCGAGCCCCACTTCGCTCTTACTCTTCGAAGACAGTCCTTCCCCTTCGCTAAGGACAACCCCCAAAGAACCTTCTGCTGGTAATCACCAGTGGACTGAAGATTCCTTCGCATCGTCTTCCTCTGAAAAACAACTTTGTAATTACCTAAGCTGAGCATTACCTTTAATTATCTAACCTTTTATCAACGCTACCCTGTGCTTTAAATGGCTTAGCGAACCATCCCTCCCCCCTTTAATTTTTATTTGTTCACCTTTTTAAATCTCTACAAATCTTAATCCTCGGATTAGTCAGATATTCCCACGACCCTTTCCATTCTCCGTTTATGTAAACATTTTCTTTTTGTGTGTTGTTGATAGTTTAATTAATAAAACTCTATTTTATTAATGATAGCCATATTATTATCCTTGAGCTCAGTTCCACTTCTTAAGCATATTGAAGATAAATAACCTCGGTCAATCAGATAGATTACCACGCACTCGAAATATCAGAATAATTCCCTCAACGAATAGTTATATATGGTATATCGTTGAGAGTCTATTCTACGACACCCTGGATTGTTTAGCCTAGATCCTATCATATCTAATTATATTAAATCACAAATTAAAGTGTTTAAAGAATTTGTACCCCTTATTAGGGTTTGACTGCAGGTAGCCGTTTTAACCCCCACTCCTTACTATTTAAGACATTGTATGTCTTGACCTACGTTATTCCATGAAGAGATTTTCTAAAATAAAGACGAAAGTGCTCGGAATTTTTTTTCCGGAATCTTTTAATTCTAGCTTCTATTCTATATAAGCCAGGGAAAAGGTTAAAATTATCACATTGGCTTATAAAAGCACATTCAATGATATATATAGAATAGATGCTATAATTAAAAGATTAATACTTAAAGAAATTAGTTCTGTTTTTCGTTCTTAGTTTTTTATATACATTCTTTAGTTATGTGGCCCCTATTTGATTTTTATTTTTTATTATTATTTTTTTATTTTTTAATTGTCACTGCTCTGTTTTGTACATTGTTTTTTCCCCCCTTTTGCTCATCGTGTCTTATAATCTCCCTCGTTAGGCTATCTCCATTTCTTTAAATCTGTTACCCTTTCCGTCGGCTTAGTTTGACCTGCTATTTGTAATTTTTAATGTGTTTCTTTACCTTTCCCCTTCTGTCTTCCTCATTGGTGATTTCTTGTTTTCGAGGCGGTCTTTCATACTTTTCTTTCGTATATATACCTCTAATATAATATTATTTCTTGTAGTTATCCTTGATAAGGAACTTAATAAAGTTCGAAAGTACTTGGAAACACCTTTTCATTTTTCCTGCGGGACATTGCATTGATTTACTACCCTCACGTGATACTTTGTGAGTTTTTCATTCCATATATATATATATATATATATATATATATATATATATATATATATATATATATATATATATATATATATATATATATATATATATATATATATATATATATATATATATATATATATATATATATATATATATATGTATATATATATATATATATATATATATATATATATATATATATATATATATATATATATATATATATATATATAGGGTGTTCAAGCTAAATTTGACGATGTTTAATGTCTCTCTTTTAAGGAACATTTTGATGTACCGTTGAACAGTCAACAGCATTGGATAGAATACAAAGTAGAGCTTTAGTTGAAAAAGGTTTAGCTGACATAGAGGACTGAAAGCCATCTGAATATTGGAAGAGATGTTACCTGCATCATGAAGGATTCGCGACTGAGTATCAAAATGCCGACATCATGACTGGTGCTCATTGCTTTGTCAATACTTTAAAGGTTGTAATACGTGATGTGGGTAGCTGCAACGGAGACTACGAAGCCGTGGTCACACACAAGGAAACAATATATGTTCTGACTTCGTCCGCACGCCGCAATTCTTCCAACAACTACAGGACAAGATGACGGATAACCCAAGCCAGGGAACCCGGGCTTTGGCGAGAGAGATGAGTGTCGGAATCACCACCATGAAGCTGGCCCTGAATGAGGACCTTCGCTGTAACTCGTACAAGAGGCGCAAAGAACAAATTCTGACAGCCATGACCAAGGAGAACCGCTTGACGAAGGAATGAAGCTCCCGGATAAGCTGAAGCATTCTGTTGATCCTGGGAAGATCTGGTTCCTTTGGAATGAAAATAACTCCTGCAAGGACAAGTTGCACAGCCCTAAGTACATCTTTGGCTTGCCTATAATCCATTTGAAGTTACACATAATATAGAGATCAAGTTCCCCAAACTGGGATGGTGTATGGATTTGTCTCTAATGAAGGTGACGCCATACTGCCCCAAATGTTTGAATAAAGTCTTAGGCTCAATTTTGATGTTTATGTGGAGCTGCTGGAGAGTGTGGTCAAATCGTAGATGGAGAGGGTCGCTGCTGGAGGGCTATACTTCCTTAAAGATTCAGAAGTGATTGTCAGAGAAATTCTACAACTTAACCAGCTCCACTTTCTGGCCTCATAGATCCTGCGATTGTAATCCTATGGATTACTATGTGTAGGTGAGTTTGAGTGCAATACCAAGGCAAGCTGGTGGACAAGATCAAAGAATTTTTCTAATATTATCACAGGGACACAGTGAGTAATGTATGCACTAGGTTCTGGAGCCGTCTTGAGGCCGTGGTGGAAGCTTAGGGTGGCTACTTTGAGTAAACTGTTATCTCCCAGACATAATCTAGTTGATATTTGTTTTTAGTTTTTAAATTACATTTACTTTTGGCTGAGGTATTTCGAGGGAGGGGGGTATACAAACCTTCGCCCGAACACCCTATATATATTTGGAAAGGAACTCTTGTAGGATCATGCAACGATATTTCGCTTGGCATAATCGTCAGAATGTAAATCAATGTGTGCCGAATTTCAATCGATGATAGAATGAGGATTTTCCGATAAAATGCACAAATAAAGCAATATTGAGTTTATCTTTTCTTGCGTTGCGTTTGTGTTGAGTGAAGCGCATAGCGAATGATTTTCCATTTGCCCCAAAGTAACGCTTAGGAAAAATCGAATATTTGACAAAATAAACTCAACCTATATTTTATTATTATTATTAACCAGAATTTTGTACAAAGGTGACTCATATATAAACAAGATCAAAATATTCAAATATTTCAAAAATGGCAGATTCGACCTAATCAAGTGTGGACACCGTTTCGATTCTGAACGAAGTTAAGCAGTAATGGTTGCGATAAGTCATGGAATGGACTCTAGATTCTGGTCTACTTTACGGTGGCTGCCATACCTTATGGATACCCTTGGTTCGGACCTCACATTTTTATTACAATCGCTCGGCAGGAGATGGATTTCGTGTTAACTCTTAAAACAACAAGCATAGTTTCGTCCCATTCATTTCCACTACTGCATTATAGCATCGATATATTCACCCTAAAAGAACGATTCACATAAATTATGCTAAGTAAACCATAATCAGTAAAATTTTGCGCGAAATAAACACATTTACCGTATCAAATTTGAGCCAGAATAGAAATATATTACCTGAATATTTTTCTTGCATTAACAAAAAATACATGAATACGTGGTGGCTGCAAAAGCAATATCATTTTTATGCAATCAGCCATATAAATCCATAAAATATGGATTTTATTATTTACATAGAACCTTAAAAGTTAAATTCAAATTCGTTTTTCATGATTAATAAAACTCTCTAGGAGCATAGCAGTATTAAATTCAAGAAAGTTTGACACGTTCAGACGTTTTTTCACTGACCTTTTTAGTCGCGGGCAACTTTACATCTCACTATGTCGGTTTGTTGGTCCCCGTTTATTTTCTTTTTTGTCATAACATCATAACTATTCGACAGATTCTAGCGAAATTTGAAACCCTTATGTTGTTTTACATTCTCTTTCGAATGGTATAATTGCCTAAGTCCTCCCAAGGTTACCCAGGGAATTATTTTGTTTTAGAAATAACATTATAACTATTTGGCCCATTTTAATGAAATTTGAAACCCTTATGTTGTTTTACATTCTCTTTCGAATGATATAATTGTTGTAATGAGATGCAAGAATGGCACGTCTCGCAAGATTGTAGTTCCTCATTAGCCATTCAGGGTCCGTTGGTGAGGTGGCAAAACTTCATGCCATCTGGTGAGGGAGTATGATGATGAGCACGGGGAAGCATTTTTCCGAAGTTGATTAGATGAGGGTGTCCAGTGTCTATAGGAGTTCTAGTATCGCCCGCATTCTTCTCTCGCCAAAATACGGATGAGGGGATGTAGCTTCGGTAGAAGATTGGCGATTCAGGAAAGGATGGTGCAGTATGCAAGGCGGCATTCTTAGCTTCTAGGTCGGCCGTTTCATTACACTGGATGTTGTAGTAAAAGCATTTAGTCAAGAGGTGTATAATTTCTAGTATCTCTATGGCTACAGGGTGGCGAGGGAACAATCGCGGAAGAAAAGTTAGCGCGCTCATTGAGTATTAAAATATGATATATGACCCCGTAGGATGAAGAATAAGGGCGTGTACGGCTTTTTGATGGCTACGAGTTCTGCTGAGAAGACAGATACTATAGGTAGTAAGGTGGACCGAAGGTATGAGATGGGAGGATCGTAGCACTTCCAGTATCCGTTTTCAACCAGTCGATATAAATAGGTATTTTACTGTTGTGAGTGTTTATGTGCTATTGGAACATGGCACATAAAACTGCGGATGTTACTTGAGCCTTGGGGCCTCTAGGAAAGGTTTACAAAACTAGATACTCCTGTGAGTCCACTGGGGTAACGTAGGTGGTCTTTCCAGAATAACAAAGAAGTGTAAAAACTCAAGTGTTTTTAAGAGTTGTGCGATACGCAGGGTGTATGAATAGGTGTAAAGGCGAATATCTGGCGGAGGGGCCGTGGAGCAGAAAATTTGGGCGAGGTGAAAGCACATACAGAAGGATCTGATGCAGAATCGGAGGCAGTGTTTATCACGGCGAGACGAGATGGGAAGAAATCCCGTTTCCGCATAGGAAGAGATCGCATGGGAAGAATTAAAGGCTTCTGTAGCAAGAAGAAGGCCTCAGTGATGTAGCGAGTTTATTTTATTCAGTGTGTTTTTTGAAGCTGAGCCATACAGGTGCCAGCCGTAACCAAGCTTTGACAGAAGAAGTGATTTGTAGATCTCACAGAGGGTGCGGTGGTCCGCTCCCCAGTGTAGCTTCGATAAAGAGGCCATAAGGGCAAGTACGGGGCACATCTTCTCATAAGGTCTTCAATATGATATTACCACGTCATATGTCGGTCAAATATATGACTTATTAATTTAGCATGTGTGGTAAGTTTGATTCGTGATCCAAGAATATTGAAAAGTATCCTAGGAATCGATTTATGGCAGATAAAGGAAGGTAATGTCCGTTGTTTTAGGGAGGGAAATGGTGAATCCGATGATCCACTATTAAATCGATGACTCGCTGGAGAAGGGTGGTGACTCCGCCGCAGACGACCTCGTCACCCAGATAGCAATGCCGTTTACATAAAAGGAGCAGCACTCAGGCGATAAGATTATTTTTGAGAAAGAATTTATTGCACTTAAAAATAAGATCAACATGCCTAAGTCGCGTGCTCTCAATTATTTCAATAATTTTGAAAAAGATTTAATTTAATTGACAAACGTATTATTAATTAAAAACATATAATCCGACCTTATTTGGGCGAAACCCAAATTGGGACGGAGAGAAAAGTTCCTGTTTATCAAGATACCACACCAGGTGGTCGTTCACCATGTGCTCCAGCAACTTGCAAAGGCACGAGGTAAGGGGATAATTTGTTGCATTGGAAGGTTCCTTTCCTGGCTTGAGGAAAGAAAGAATAATGATGTGACGCCATCCATTCTTGGGGAAAAGTTCCTGATAGGAAAATATCCTTGTCGTAGAATAGGATCGAGTTCAACCCTTCTTGCATTTCTCAGCCAAGAGAGATGACGACTGTGGGGGGCGGGGTAGACTTGTAATACAGACAGAGTGCAAACTAACCGAATTTTAGGTTGGCAAAATAGTCAGCTATCTTGAAAGGTTCTGGGACAAAAGAAAAATTAGTACAAAAATAGCTTTACTAATATGCAAATTAAGATTATTTTTACAAAGGTTAGCAGGGGGTTTGAAGCAAGCTATACAACACATTAGATGCACACGAGTCTCAGTGTCTTAGAGGTGGGGGGAGTTGGCGAACGAACAATACTGACTGAAGTGTCGCTCGAATGATCTTGAGCATACATGCAGCCGACGATGAAGGCTTACACTGGGAGAGGGGGGTATAGAGAGCACTTCCACAGGAGAGTTGTGCGTTGCTGTTACCTCGAAGATTTGGGCTGAGGAAGTAATCCTAGCCTTGGCGCAAAGTTCAAATAATAATCTCTTGATAATGACTACTAACGGGATGAACTTAGATCTTGCCTTCGAGTTTAGAACACCGATCGAGACTGGATACGTTGCTTTCGAGTCGCGGGTAACAACGAGTACGGGTTAGACTCGAGTGAATTAAACGAGAATATACGGAGCTTGAGGGGTTCTGAGAGGAATTATGCAGAGTTCAACGGGACGCAAGTGCAGACGGCAGGTACTGACGGGGCGAGAAGGTGGCGGATACTGATAGGGCGGGCAGATGGCGGATATTGCCTTCGAACTCTGGCGCCGGAGGATTTATAATGGAGTCGAATGGTTTTTTTCCCCTCCGCCCGAAAGGGAGGGTTCCAGGATCCGACGCTTCGCCAGGCGAGGGTAGTATCGCCCTATTAGCACGATCGCGAGAAAGTTCCTAAGCCGGCGAGGGGAAACTTTGTCGGATTCCCAATGGGACCTTCGAACTTCTCACAGCTTTCCGCGATGATGGGCTTTCAAGCTACCACGGCCTCTCGTGATTTTGTGCCTTCATTAGTGCAGACAAAAAAGGTCGACCAGGTGCCTCTTCTCTCTCTCTCTCTCTCTCTCTCTCTCTCTCTCTCTCTCTCTCTCTCTTCCTCTCTCTCTAACTCCTTGCAATGCGCGGCCGCGCGCATCTTTCTCTCTCTCTCTCTGATCTCTGACAATCATAAAAAATTTTTAGGAGGTAGTGCAAGGCATCTACATGGACGTTTTGGATGAGAGTGTATGGTATCAAGTCATCTGAAGTAGTGGAGTTCTTACACTATGAGAGTGCCTCATGGAGTTCATTCATAGAAAAGGTTCGTTGTAGCAGTTTTCTAGACGTCTCAAAAATTAATGGTTGCCATTCTGCTAGAAGGGTGCTGGATGAGATGTAAGATCTGTACTGAATCCAGGAGTAACGTGTTGCTTGGCGGAAAGTTCAGCGGGTAACGGCACATTGTCTTTTATAATTAATGTAAGAAAACATGCGGGGATTTTTTCGAAAGGTGCTATCTGGTGTACCACAAGGCAGTGTTCTTGGTCCTCTACTGTTTATATTATATACCCATGATATGTGGTTTGGACTGGAAAATAGACTTATAGCCTATGCTGATGATGCTACTCTAATAGCCCCAGTCCCATCTCCTGAGTTGAGAGCATCGGTTGCAGAGTCTTTAAATAGTGATCTGGCTAAGATAAATGTTTGGTGCACTTCATGGGGCATGAAGTTAAATGCAAAGAAAACCCAGAGTATGATTGTTAGCAGATCCAGAACACTAGATCCTCCCCATCCAGATCTTTTAATAAATAACATTCCCATCTCCATATGTGATTCTTTTAAGTTGCTTGGAGTTATGCTTGACTCTAGGTTTACTTTTGAGAATCACATTCGATCTATTTCCTCCTCTATTGCTCAAAAAATTGGCATTTTGAGGAAATCTTACAAAGTATTTGGAGAGCTGACTGTTCTTATAAATTGTTTTAATGCTTTTATTCTTCCGTGTTTTGAATATTGCGCCCCTGTTTGGAGTTCGGCAGCCAACTCTTATCTTAATTTATTAGATAAAAATTTGAGAGCAATAAAATTTTTAATTCCTGACCTCAAAGTTGATCTGTGGCACAGGCGAGCAATAAGCTCCTTATGCATCTTATATAAAATTTTTAACAATGCAGATCATCCACTGCATCACGATCTGCCCAATTTATATGCCCCTCAACGAGTTACCAGAGGTGTACTAAATGCCAATAGTAGGGCCTTTACGCCTATGAGATTCAACACAACACAGTTTTCAAGAAGTTTCATTCCTAACACAACTAAACTGTGGAATGAACTTCCTAGTGTTGTTGTTGAGTCCTTGGAACTTCAGAAATTTAAAGTGGGTGCTAATACATTTTTAATTAACAGAAACTTATAACTTTAATATTTTATTCATTATCCACACATATATAATATTATAATATTTTTAACATTATAGCATTTAATTTTTTTTTTTTTTTTTTTTTTTTTTTTTTAATTTTCTATTTATTTGTTATGTTTTTGTTGATCTTTGTTTCGTTTTTTCCATACCAGGTTTCTTTCCCCGCTGGGGCCCTTGGGCTTATAGCTATTTGCTCTTCCAGTTGGGGTTGTGGCTTGGAACTTTAATAATAATAATAATGGAACCTGTTTCGTTCACTCTTAGCGGTGCTATACTTTTTGTTCCATCCTGCAACCGATGGTTTGAATGGAGCGTTGCGGAGTGGAACATGTTTGCAGGGCTTTGCTGAAAAGAGATTAACAAACTCTTGTAGGCGGGAAATACCGTATGATGTTTCATCAGACACAGTTATGGAAGAGGACGACGTTACAAAGGCTTTCCAGTCAGCTTTCTTGAAGGCCGAATACACTTTTGGGGAGATGGGGAAAAGAGACGGGAGGTCTAAGAGTAGACGTTACTGATCACTTCCACACAAGTCATCAAATATCTAAAGAAATGATCGGAAGGGAAGTCAGTTGAGCAGGGATATATATCTATATGAGTAAGGGAGTCTGTCTGGAGATCATAATGAGTAGGATCTCTGTCGATGAGAAATGCAAGACTTGTTGTAAGACAACGTCTAGTACAACATGTCCTTTGCTCTTGTTTATGACATCATACCAGTTCATGTTGCGAACATTAAAGTGGCCGATTAAAAGGAATGGTTTCGTGATTTGGGAGACATTCATTCAGGGAGGCAAATGTGATTGGCTTAGAAGGAGGGAGATAGACTGAGCATTACAGTTAAGAGGTAGACTCTTGAAGGTGTAAAGCAAGAGCATTATGGTTTTTACGGAGGGAGACTGTGGTAAATGTTATATCCGTGAGGAATAGGATAAGGTTAGAGTTAAATTAGGGTAAGGGTAAGCTGATCTGGGAGTAACCAGCAGGAGAAAAGTAAGAGGGGTCTAGGAGTTTGGCTTAAATGAGTCAAACCACTTCAGGAAAAATGGGCCTGCAGGGAGCCATAATTAGCCTGAAATCGGCGGATATTCTATGTGAGACAGAATCTAGAAGATGTGGGAGCATTTATGGTTGAAATAAAAAAGGAGCGAGTCAGCAGCGTGATCACATGACTTACAGAAGTCAGTAGTTGGGGCAGTCTGGGTCGTTTTAGTTGAGCGTGGCGGAGACTTCCCAACAACATGAAGCGTAGAGGCCCAAAGGGACGTCGAATAACCGGCAATACCATCACCCATCAGTAAATTAAACTCCTGCTTCATTGCCGTAAATCTATCTGAACCTAACCTACGCAAGCGGGACAATTCAGGGCTTCCCTTTCTTTCAATCCAATGAGCACGTTGTGTTTTATAGGTATATCCTTTAAAGGTGGAAGAATAAGACCAGGAAACTCCTGCAATAGGTGCTAGAATTGGGGCTCGTTGGTTTTAGGCGAGACGGAAAAAAGGGAGAACTTTTAGAAGGTAAAAGATTCAGACAGTTAGAGATGTACTTTCTACATATAAGCCTGCAAGCTTCTTTCCTGGTTCGTACCTGCTTTTATGATTTTTTCACACACCTCCCTGTTCTTCCTACCGAGCTATTTCATCTCATCGGTCCATCTGGGTTGTGTAGGAGTCATCAATCATGTTAGAGTTGAAGCGGCCTTAGTAACGTGACCATCTTTGCAATGTTAGGGTGTAATATTTCTCCGTGTTTGTCGCTGACTTCTCCCAGGTTTGGTGGAAAAAGTCTGGGTGTGAGTGAAAGAACTATAACTTCAGGGAGATCTTAGCTCCAAAAGCTTGGTTACTTTGCACCATGCGATGATGCACGATGTCTTTGTAGTTGTTAGTTAGTTAGTCAACGCCAATCCTTCCATGATACTGGGAGGATCCCTGACCGGATAATGAAATTTATATTAGGTCAGTATGGCAGTCGCTGGTCGGCCCGAGGGCCACAGGAGCCGGTCCTCTTTTGGAGAGAGGTGCCAGGAAGTATTATGTTTGAATACCCATCAGCAGGATTCCTTGGAACAGAGAGTGTGTGTGTGTTGTGCTGTGAAGGTGGGAGAGGAAAGAAAGCAGTGTTGCGATTAGCTATGTGTGAGGTGTAAGATCTACCCACCCAAAAACGGGGTGAGCACAGCGCGGTCACCAATTGGTAGCCAGATCTCTACGTGCACTTACGTTTGTGTCCGGTGATTCGGAATCGAACCCGGTACCGTGACGTTGGGAGGCCAACTCCATTTCCACTCGGCTAGCATGAGCTCTTATTTGTAGTTGTCTGCCCCTTCATTGCCCGAGAAGCTACGTACGACATCACCGAATGCAAGTCAGTCTGATTTAGGTCTTCTAAGAATTCACCGTCTTGAACAAACTTCAAGGCCATCCAATACACCTTCTTTCACGTTTGCTTAATTTACCACTCATTTTCTGGCTGTCAGGTATTGAAACTCAGGTTGGGCAGGTTTCATTTCCTTAATAAAATGGTTTACAAAGCCTATTTTCAGATGTAGCGGTGGTAGGGCTACCTTTCTCTAGGTCGACTTGTTGCTTGTGACTGCAGTTAAATCTATCCTTTGCAGGTGTTCTCAACTTGAGGATCACGATCCCACTGGGTTCGCAGGAGTATTTGCAACGGATACTTAGATGCCTGAGAAAATATATTTAAATCTACTCAACGACCGATAGAGAGAGAGAGAGAGAGAGTACGACGGTTATAGATACGCATCTAAGGTTGGTTCATCTTCAAACAGCAGACCTGAGTGCAGCTTGACATTGCAGCCAGCAAGCTGCAACTGACGCAAGTACTTCTTGACCAACTGTTTTCAGATATTTTTATTTGTCTAAGTGAGGTATGTACCCTATGTTCATAAGATTTGTAATACTGTGTTAGTGTTTTTGAAATTACGATGATATGTATATTAGCGATATTGTTTTACAGTGAACAGCCCACTAAGTGATCTTATACCATTTTAGAAACTTCTGTTTATGCCTGGGGTCATATTTGTGGATACTTAGCCCTGAATCTTAGATTTTATCGGCATTGGTGCTGGTATTTATTCACTCTCTGATTGGTTCATAGTTACTGCTTGTTCTTTTAGTACTGGTGATAATATGACTGCCTGAAGTTGTTTGTACTTTGCGATCTTACGGTGGTGTTGATAGTATGACTTACTGAAGTTATTACTTTTTGGATCTCGATATTATGACTATCTGCAAGCGTTACTACTCTGTTATTATGACGATGGTGATAATGTGAGTGCCTGATGATGTTTTTTATTATGTAATCGTATGACAGTGGTGATTTAATATCTGCCTATCAACACCTATAACTTTATATACAAATTTAGCAATAAAAGTATATTTTGTTATAATACCAGATATCATCATGGCATCATCAGCGAAGAAACGGCGATATGATGAAAGCTAACATTCCGTATAGATACACTAAATACTATCGTCATAAACGGAAGTGAATTTCAACAATGTGTTTTATGCTACAGAGTTTTATTAATGGAGTACCTGAAAGCAAGCTTTCTCAAGCGACATTTGAATAATTGTCATCGGAATCTGAAAAGTAAAAATGCTGTCTTCTTCAAGCAAAAGGAAGAGGGCCTGAAGAAAATTTGCGTCAGTAAAGTGAATCGGGGTTCGATATATCGTACGTGGTATCACTGAGAATTGCCCAAGAAAAAATAAGGCGCTGAGTTATTAGATGTGATGCTGAGCAAAGGATCACATTAGTCTCCCTCTCAAATGATAGTGTTCATTGACGAATAGTAGATTATGTCTGAAGATATATAGCTACAAGTGATTGTTGAAATACAAGAGGCATCTTTAGGCAAATTTATAATTGACCTTGATGAGTCGAGTAATGTGGTTGCATGTGACCAGCTCCTGGTATTTTTACGATAGATCAGTGGGGGAGATTTCAAGGATAATTTCTTGTTCCATCATTCTTTGGAGACGGCAATTATTTAAGGCTGAAGGAGTTTCTTGGAATAATATTTGTGCATCCACAACTGAGGAAGCACCAATAATGCTCAGCCGTCTATAAGGGTTTCGTGGATGAGTGAATAAGGCAAATCCAAAAACAAAGCTTTTTCAAAAATTTGTTCTGGTATCTGAAAATCTCCCACCAGAGTTAAAATTAGTACTCGATGATGTGAAAATGCTAACTATCATCAAGTCAAGTGACTAAATACAAGGAAGGCTCTTACGATTGCTGTTCCAGAAATTTGAAGCGTTAATATTTTTACGCTGAGGTTGGTTGGTTGCCTCATGGGAATGTGGTATCCAAAAAGATTCACTGAATAAAGAAATGTTCGAATTCTTTAAACGTGACCACAAGAAAAAGTCGGTTTGTTTCTCTAAAAAATTTTCACACAACCAGTGACTCCAAAACTTGGCCTTCTTGAATGACATATTTTTACATCTAAACTCAAACCTATTCTTCGAAGGTCGTTTTTCCACAGTTATTGATTTTATGGAAAACTAAGGTCATTCAACATTAAGCTGGAACTGTGGGAAGGGGAGCTTAAAGACGAATATCTTAGAAAGTTTGAACACTATAGTGAGGCACTTGATAAGAGCAAATGAACTGGGAACTTGATATGGTGCACCTTGCGCAAACACATCTTTTTTCACCTGCGGATAGAGTTACACGCTTATTTCTCTGAGTTTAGCTAGTTGGAATTCAAATTGATTAGAAACCCTTCCATTGTTGATGTCCACCTTCTCCCAAATAACATGCAAGAAGAATTCCTTGAGTTATTGAAAGACTCTGTTGCAAAAGATACATTTGAAAAACTCCCCTGACTAAGTTGTGATCTAAAATGAGCGATCTTTACCAAGCTGTAGCTGATGATGCTATGAGGAATTTGCTTATGTTCCCTAGTACTTATGTCTCTCTGTGAACAAGGTTTTTCAACCCTGTTAAACATGAAAACTAAACACAGAGCGCGGCTTAATGTGGAGCATGACCTTCTAGTATGCATGTCAAATAGTGATCACCGAATTTAGAAACTTGTTTGCCCAAAACAAGCACAACCTTCATACTGAAGTTTAATGCTGCTAATTATATTTAGTTTTACCTCTTATAATATCATTGTACATTGACTACGATGTTAACGATTAACTGCTTAATAAAATTATTATAATTTCGACTATTTTATAATATCTATTGTAATACAATTGTATATTAAATTAGTCTTAATTTATTGTTCTTCTCTATGCAGTGTATATGGGGGTACGGATCAATGGTCTGATAACTCAACAGGTACTTAGTGGGATATTATTGAGAGCCCTTGATTTAGGGTATTTTTAGATCTTGCTGGCTATTCATTTTGCATGTAATGCTTTAATCGGCTTTGCTATTCCATAAGTATAGGAAGCAAATATGCTTCGTAAAACTACTTTGAAGAGCAAAGAGTAGGCTAATGAATTTCAGGTCTACGCATATCTCCCGCAGGTGGGCTTCATAGTTGGTAACAACAAAGAGAGTTTTCATACTGTTGTAGCTTTCATTCATTCAGTAATCTTGCGTGATAGTAACAAACGGGAGCGGGATACCATTGTGCAGAGGAACATATTTCAAAATATTCTTTCTGGAATCTAAGAAAAGCCACTATTCTTCTGGTCCGTTTGGGCAGGTCTTACAAATGTCTGTGATCAGAGCATGAGAATTATCACAGTAATAAAGCTGCCTATCCATTTTGTAGAATGCCGATATTTCATTGTCTCTGTGACAGACAGTAGTGATCCGGACACTATGTTGCAGTAAACTCCGTTGTTTCTGCCATAAGCCAAGGTAAATTTTTCTTTCAGTAGATCAAGGTCCTTAATTTGGTCATGTCGATCTTCCTAATTGAGCAGTTGAGGTTCCGTGCTTTTGAAGTCATCAACGTATTTACTACCAGCTTGGCTTTCAGCTTCGGATTCATCACTTTCTCCGTCGTGATCTTGTGTAACTGGGGGACTGAGAATCGGTAACTCACCACTGTGTGACACTGGTCGAATTGCAGATGCCCGGTGGAATACATTCATTACTGTATTACTTCGATTCTCGCCAAACCATTGGTACAGCAAATGGCAAATCGGAAATTAATTTGCCCTGCGCCCATTCATTCAATTGATTGACACATGGCTGGATCCTTCTCTGGAGGATCCTTCTCTTGATCCTCCAGAGGGCTTTTGCATTAGTTCCTGTAGTTGATTTTAACGTTTTTAGCGATCATTTTTCGAGAAACATAAAAAATAAGCACTTTTATGTGTTTTATGAAATGTTATAATGGGCTCATGTCGAAGCAAAATAACATTTTACTTAAGAGAATTCGAATGGATAATAGTGCTCTAAAAAGAAACATTTGTTTCCGAAGTCGTAGTACTCGTAACTCTCTTTTGTAAGAGTCCGAATGGACAGTAGTCAAGTGACCGGGTTTTTTCGTTGTTCAATATGCCGTTGCAATATATTCAAAAATTGCAACTAAGATTAGTAAGCATGCAAAATACAAAAAGATAGCGAGTGCCTATAGATACTGCCAGACCCCTTAAAAATGAGGAGAGTTCGGGCTAGGGATTAGAAGCAATGAGCTCTGAAACAAAGACCAGCGTTCTTCTGAATTTTAAGTCGCCAGATAGCCCCTTAAATAATAAAAAAAAAATCTTCTGAATTTCATTGTTCGGACGAAATGAAATTAGAAAAGTAAATACAAATACCATCAACATTATAATCGATATTTCCCCTAACATAAAAGAATAAACAGCCTTAGTCATATTATCCAAGTTAATATCATTTTCGTAGGCAGTTCTTTATTCTTTCCCGAACTAATGTGTTTTTTCCCCGTTAAATCGAGGAACCTTAGAATCGTTTTTTATAAAAGAAACAAAAAAAGGAATATAATATTTTAGGTTAAATAATTATTAAAATCTGTGTATATGAGTGTAAGTAATAATTTTAATGCAATGGACTCTAAATATTTAATTTAAATCAAATGAATGGAGGATTTAATAAAGAGAATGTGTGCCTTGAGCACTATATGAGAGATATTCCGGCATTTAGCAACTATTGAAGTGTTGTTTATTTGATATCACCATTTTAATTATTTGAATATGAAAACTGATCCCTCTAAATATTTTATTAATATGAAAACATAATTTATATGTTTTATTTCTACTAAATCTAATATATCTTTAATTAAAAACAACCTATATACGATAAACAAAATTGCAAAAAACTATATTTAGATGCAATAAATTCTCTAATTAGGAACCTATTTAATTTAAGAAATGCTAAGGAAAACTACCTTATTAAATACTTATGTATAATTAAATAACAATTGTAAGATTTCATAATAATGTAAAACATTATGAAATAAATTATTAATGTAAGTAGAATGTACAAATTTAATGCTATTTGAAACTTACATTGAATGTACAAAAGTTAATTCTATTTGGAACTGATGTTTGCCGCGGGTCTGTGGCCCATTGATATAAAAGGGAAATTGGAAAGGGCCTCAAGATGGAGATTGCAACATCTGAAGTCTTTCCAAGTTATCGCCGAATACTGAATCCAGCGCCAAAGATTTATTTACCATTAAAGAATCCCTTATCACCTTTGACCATATTGCAATCAAGAAATATAACTCGAGCACATGGAATCAGTGCCTCACGCAAAAAACACTCTCCAAAGAATCGAATAGGTAGCCACCAAGCCGAACCACAAACCGTACTAGGCTACCCAGGAGTGGAACCAAAACTAATTACCCTCAGTAACCATACCACTCACAACAGGGCAACAATACCTATAAACAAATAACATAATTTCTAGAAGTGTTTTGGTTCATTTAAAAATTATACAGTGAGATTCACTTTTCATAGTCAAGACTTAACTTAACCGAGAGTATTGCAGTCGCTACAATCTCTCAGCAACAAGAAGGGACACTTTAATCAACAATCATGCTGTATCAAGCGAAAATGTGATGGATGTGAAGCAACTTAAAATAGATTGGTTTAGTACTCAAAAGCAAGAGAGAAAAACTAATGTCCTATTTGCATTCAACTTTACCATAGGTTCGCATCAATTCATACAGGAATCATGAAACCTTTTGAATTTTGTTGGACAGGGTAATCAGCGCACTACTATTCCAATGCAGAGGTTTTAATCAAAATCAGCTCACTACCATAGTACTGTAAAATTGTTCTAATGAAAATCTGTTTATTACCAAAATAATGCACATGGTTCTGAAGAAAATGAGACTAATTGCCATAAGAATATATGATACATGGTTCGCATGAGAATCAGATCAATACCATAATACAGCGCTTAAATAAAAATCAGTTCAGTATGCAAAGCTCTAATGAAAATCATCTCTATTCCATAATAATGTACATAGTTTTCATGAAAATCAAATCACTAACATGATACAGGGTGAAGACGATATTCGTTCGTATAATGACTGAATCAGGAAACAAAGAATAAATTAATTAAATCAAACTAGAAGGATAAAGAAAGTGATACGGTTTGATCCAAATATAAACCCTAAATTTGAAAGTGGAGAAAACCCCAGTACAAAAAAGGTCCAGGAATAAAGCAGAAAAAAAGTTATAACAAATTCAAACAATCATGAAATGGAAGAGTGAAAGGACGCGTGAAGAAGATGAACCATTGAAAGAATATATGTATTATTAGTGAAATAAATTGATATGGTAACGATCTATAAAACCAATAGTAGATCCCACACTCAAAAAAACTTCATCTGAAGTAATCCGTATAAAACAATTTATCTGCAACAATTTGTTTAGGGGATACATTTACAACGATATGTCTAAAATAACAATTTATCTAAAGATTGAGTGTTGAAAACTGCTTCCAGACACCGTATTAATTTACATGTCGCTCTTTCATATGTCCATTGACAGTATAACCGTGGCAGAGGTCCAATATCCCAGATTTAACCTCCATCACAATAAAAGTAATGATGAAACACTTTGGATCCTCCAGCCCCTTCCCCTTTTACCTTACCATCACCAGAACTACTTCACTCAAAGTCTTTCCAAAAATCCGGACCTCCAAGGACCCTAGCTCCCCAAGATACACCCCAAAACTACACCACACAGTTCCTTCCAAAATAAACATGACTCAAACCCCTTCAAAGAAAAATCAACCACCCAAGCCTTTCCCTAATCCCCTACCCCTCCGATGCACTCCCACCTCTCACCGCCTTCCTTAACACCCCACATCTTAGGTCTCTCCCAAACAACTCACATCCCAGACCCCTCCCTAGAATCTCGCCCCTTTTGTACACCGCTGCCTAGGATTGTCCCCCATGGCTTACCAACAAATCCTTTCCTCTAGCGGGTATTTTTCCCTGTTGCATCTCCATTTCTCTTACCCTCTTCATCTACTGTATCTACCACCCCCTTACCCACCCAAAAATCAATCTCCTAATCTCACTACATCTAAATAAAACTTCCAACCCGCCATTCTTCTATTCCAACACCCCTACATCAATTTCACGGTGATCTGAGACTAGCCAAGGCCTCTGATTTTCCTTAACCTCCCGGGCAGGTTATCCCTGTCCTCGAATCCAAGAGTAACTAATCTCAATTTTCTGTTCCACTACATTACCTTTCGTATGCCCCTCACCAATGCAATGTAATTAGCGTGTTATGTCTGATAAACGTAAGACCATTAGATATTATATGACTTCCTTTAACGTAGTTTTTCGGATTTCAGGAACTGATTACGTGATCCCTAGGATTCCTAGGATCTCCGGGTAATTTTATTTTCTCTCCTTCAATCGGGGCGGATCTACTCACGGCACGGCCAAGCAGCTATTTTCATGTTCGTCCACCCCATGTCAAACACACACGCTCTCTCTCTATCTATCTATATATTTATGTGTGTATGTGTATATATATATATATATATATATATATATATATATATATATATATATATGGTTGAGGAATAAGTTCTTGCGGTTTTATAAAATTTATTCATTACCATTAACAATTTTAGAAAAACTTCATTTTTAATTGATAACAATATGCAATTTAATCAATAATGTATTCTCCGTTGTTATTTACGACTTCTTCCCAACGTTCAACTAGTTTTCGATGCCTCTGCAATAAAAATCTCTAGATTTTGACTCAAAGAATTCGTCTAACCAGGTTCTTAATTCCACATCAGTATTGAACGAAACGCCGCGCAAATTGTTGGAGAGCGATGGGAACAGATAAAAATCCGATGGAGCAAAGTCTGGCGAATATTGAAGATGCAGCAGGATTTCCTAATTAAGCGTTTGGATGGCGTCTTTTCTCACATTGGCAATGTGAGGACGCGCATTGTCGTGTTGCAGAAGGACTCCATAACGTTGATGAGGTCGCTTTTCACGAATAGCTTCGGCGAGTCGATACATTTGTTGAACGTAGAGTTCTGCATTGGCAATCTCGTTATTCGCAAGGAGCTCATAAAGAATAATGCCTTCACAATCCCACCACACACACAGCATCGTCTTTCGTGGATGAAGTCCTTGCTTTAATCGCGCAAGTGATTTTTTTATTGTTTTCGATAGTTCATGTTGACATAAACACACCACTTTTCGTCGCCAGTGATGATGCGGTGAAGAAATTTGTCCTTATATCCACTAGTAGCCTTGCGACGAGCAAGCAAGCAATCGTGGAGCATTGAAGTTTGTTGCTTTCGCTCAAAGCGTGCAGGACCCATGCACTGAATTTTTAACTTTTCTTATCGAATGAAGGTGATTCACTACAGTTTTCTGATCACACGCCAATTATACAGCCACTTCTCCAGTCGATTGACGAGGATTTTCATGGAGAAGGCGTTCAATCGATCTTCATCCAACTTAATGGGGCGACCAGAACGTTCTTCGTCATTAAGATTGAAATGACCGTTTTTGAAACGTGAAAACCACCATTGAGCTGTCATTTCTGATAAAGCATTTTCTCCGTACACAGCTCAAATATCGTGACGAGCTTTGGCTGCGTTGCATTGTTCCCGTCTCGTTGAAAATGAATAACAACAAGTGTCGAAAATGCGCCTTTCTTTCAACTTGACATTCCATTTTGAGGGTACAGAACAAAAATTAAATTAACACAACTTTTAAATAAACCGCAATGACTTATTATTCAACTTCAAGGCGTTGTCTAAGCCAAAGCCTAATAGTCTACGCTGTTAAGAGACGTAGCCTAACCTTTGCAAATTTTTCTCTCATTATTTATTATTCTTTCTTAATATGTGCACAAATCACGTCAACAAAACTTAAATCAACACAACATTAAAAAAAACGCAAGAACTTATTCCTCAACCTATTATATATTTCTTTATTTTTGAGATTTTAGCACAAGGTACTGACCTTGGGGGAATGCTGATATTGACCTTACTTGTGCCCACTCAACTATTACTTCATGGAAGAGCCGCCATCATGCATGAACGCCAACTCCCGCACCTATCTCAAACCGTCCACCGACATCCTATTCTCATCTGTTATTAAGCACTGCTGCAATATTTCCCTCCCACGAGGATTGCAAAAGCGACCACTTCCAAATTCACTTTCGCGCGAGAGAGATGGCACTTCTGGAGGACACACTTGGCCGGTTTCTCCGCCCGCCTTGCATGTGCTAATTATAGAACAACCGGCATCGTAATTTTGCCGGGGCCGGTATTACACGACATATGGGCATATTCCATGGAGGTAAAAAAAATTCCTTATATGAGGACATGCGCCAGTAGCTATTCTCGGCCGTCCTTGAAACCCGTGCTGCAGTGGGGCAACTGACCATTGTTTACATGACGATTACCGAAGCCGGCCAACTCTGGTGGGTTTGTATCCTAATTTTCGTAATTTTAACCATTTTTATTAATATTCCTGCCACATTATCCACATATTGCATACCAAGTACCTAAGTCTTCAGTTCAGTATGACATATCCGTGATTTTATAACGTTTAATTGAATTTATTATGACTCAAACTGTACTCATGATCAATTAAACAATTTCCAAAATAATCCTACTCTAATACCATATGCATTTGTAATCTGTCTGCTAAAGTTAGTAATATTATTTAACAAATTTTTCTTCTGTAAATGAGTTTTCTATGGTCAATGGTCATACCTGAAAAAATGAAAAGAAAACGGCAAACCTTACTTACAAAAATCCTACTAGACAAACTCTTCTCAGAATGCATTGTCCCCGTAAGGGGCACGGCGATTTGCTTTCCTAGCCGCCGTGCTGACGGGACTCAGCGCCCCGTCCGGCCCGAGCTTAGCCTATCCTCCTTCTTTCTGACACCCTGTCTTCTTACCCTGCTTGCTCACTTTCCAGACAACCTCTCCCGCAATTTTCTCTGGTCGGCCTCAATTTTTCCAATGATTCCTGCAAAAATACTCCCCTTCTACCTTTCTTCCTAACATCGTCGGAGCCGTCTTCGGGCAGCTCCACGGGAAAAATGGAAGTCCCCCCACCCTGGGCTTTCTCAGGGGACCCTCCAAATTTCTTCTCCCAGATGGAGGCTTACTCCTCTCCTAGGCCTACGGGTGCAGGGCAGTCCACTTCAGCCTCTTCTCTGCAGGTGCCCTTGGGCGGCTCCCTCTTTCCAGCGGCAGTCCCTCCTTTTCACTTACAGTGGACTGCCAAAAAAGCACGCAGGTGGCCCAATATTTATCGAACGGCCCGATAGTGCCAACTCTCTTAGTGGGGCAAGGGATGGCAGAGCCCGTCGGTTCGTGCCCCCTAACGTCCTGCACTCTTACATTCTAACTTTACAGGAGGCCCACGTACCTACCCCTTTCTCTTCCCTGAAGGATGTAGGTTTTCCGGCCCAAGATGTCTTGGGGAGGAAGGGCCACTTGAAGGCTCCCCCTAAGATATACATGGTCCCTGAGGTGACCCATGGGGTCGAAGCCAAGCACAGAACCCGAGTTCTCGCCTGTGCAAGCTCCTCCTTAGACGTCTCGGATCCCCGAAGCCTCACAAGAAGAGGAGGAATCTCTTTTCCCGGCTGATGCCCCTGTGAAGCCAAGACTTTCTCAATTTCAGAGAATGATCTTGCTGAGACCGTTCCATCTCGCCTGGATACTCCTTTCGGCGGTGAGGGGGAACAGGGTTCATTCCCAATCGTGTTATCCTAAAAAGAAAATAAACCGTAAGAATAAAAAGACTAAGGGACCCTCTCCCTCCTAGGAGACGGATTGAGTCGCTGCCGTTTCAGTATGCGACCAATCCAAGATCGGCACGTCCGGTCTCGGTGCTCCCTCAGGTGGGGAGTCCCAGACAAAGACCAAATATGCTCATAGAAGAGCCTCGATTACGTCGGGCCCCCTCATTCAGAGATTATCTGGTGTTTTCGAGCCCGCTGGCTTCAAATGCTTCCTCGTAATTCACTACATTGATGGTAGGATGTTGGCCGAGGGTAACATGATCCATCAAAGGAGAGCTTTAGCTAGTGTGATTGGTAGAGAGCCGAAGGTGAACCGTTACACGGACGGAAGCCTTCTGGCGAATGCCTCGAATTCCTCTGAGGTGGCCATGAATAATGCCCTACAGACACTTGATGGCATGCCGGTGAGTTTGACGCCGCACTCTACCATGGACTTCGTGAAAAGAGTAGTTTATGCTGGCCAACCATGGGGCGGTCAAGGACTAATGTGTGATAAGAAAACAGGAAGTGGCCTCGAGACCCACCCCCTACACTCTTCGTCACGTTCGAATGTGACAAGCTCCCTGAGTCGGTGCGTGCAGGTTGGTATCGCTACCGCGTGAAGGCATTCGTGCGACTGCCATGGAGGTGCTACTACTGTCACTGTTCGGTCATACGAATCACTGGATGTATACGTGCAAAGTCAGGGTTACGCGAAGTCTGTGTAATTTGCTCCAAGGCCGCACACAATAAGTCCAAATCGTGTGTGGCCTAGTGGGTCAACTGCGGAGAGCCGCACCCCGATTCTTTAAAGCAATGTTTTACGTATCTCCTCGAGAAAAAGATACGATCGTTCATGCCAAGGGTCGTCTCTCATTTCGCAAGGCTAAGGACTTGGTCCTGTCGTACCCGACGCTGCCTGGAACGTCTTATGCCTCAATGTTACAAAAGACACCATCTTCTCTTGGCCCCTTCAGGCCGACGAGTGCTCCCCTGGTAAAGCTGGTTGCAGAAATGATTCTCACCTATCCCTGGCTACCCCCCCCCCCTTCTTCCCCAGCGTGACTTTTTCCTGCAAGGCAAAACAGCCGCGCGCCTCCACCAAGTGGTTAGACTCACAGGAGGCAACACCCATGAAGTTGGTCGTGAGGCCATCTTCCAGGTTTCCTAAAGCTGTTCCCCGAAAGGAGGACAGCACCAAAGTAGCTTTAATTCCTATTACCACACCCAGTGCTAGGCTGGGGGACTCGAAGGCGATGGATCCTCCAAAGGCGGGACCCCGCCTCCTTAGTCACCTGCCTAAGGTTTCGAGGAGGAGAGAGTAAAAGACTTGCATGGTGAGCCCAAACTCCCCCAATAAGTCCTCGAGGGTGATAATGCTTTCAGTGCATTGTCTGGCCATCAGCAACTTGAGTTCTGCCTTCAGGAAGCGTACGGCCATTCCTGTGAGGGTCTTCTCTTCGAAGAGGTCCCCCGCATCTCATCTGCGCTTGGCCTGGAGAGCATAGTCCTTCAATGGAATTGTCGTGGACTCCAGACCGCCTGAAAGACACTCTGGAGACTTGTCTCCTCTTGTTTTCCCTTAGCTATCTTTTTGCAGGAGACCATACTGGGCGCATGCCCCATACCCACCCTCGCGGAGTATAAGGGTTTTGGGACCTCACCACCACGTGATCGGGGGTGGGAGGAGGATGCGTCATTTACGCCTGTCATGATGTATCCATTCTTCTCTTTCCTTTAAATACCTCTATTCAGGCAGTAGATATGCAGCTGCACCTAGATACGAGGTATACTGTTATTTCTGCGTACATTCCACCGTCAGCCGACTTCGATGAGTTGGACGTCGGCCGGATCGTGGCACGGTTACCGAGGACCTTTCTCTTGCTTTGGGATCTGAACGGTAGACACACCATCTAGAGAGACTATTCGATCAATCCTAAGGGTCAGGTCCTTGCCGACCTGATCGCCGAGCTTAAGATGAGAGTCATGAATGTGGATGATTTTACGCATCACTTCCTGAGAACTGCTTCATTTTCGAGTCTCGAACTTTCTTTGCGCTCTCCGGATGCACAGCCTAATTTTGGGTAGGGGTAGTCGATGACCTCCATGATAGTGATCACTATCCCATTGAAATATCATTTTGGGGGGCCGCTGCCGCCTGAGAGCCCGCCCCGGTGGTGCTTTAAGCGGTCGCAGTGGTCTGGATTTCAGGAAATAACTGATTTCTCTGTCACAAGTTTAGGTCAGTAGATGAAGCCGTTGAGTTCTTCTCCGGCATCCTCATCGCCGTGAGCCTAACTACTATTCCTAGAACGTCTGGCCGTTATGCACGCCGACTATTTCCATGCTAGTCAGCCGAGTGTGAGGTGGCCCTCAAACAGAAGCGTTATGCTTACATGCGCTATAAGCGGCGCCCGAACGACTTTACTGTCGGTGAAATCGTTCTAGGTTTCGGTATGTTTCGAAGCACGCCCGTCGCTCTTCCTGGTGGGCATATGTGTCTTCACTTAACACGAAGAACCCTCCAGCAGAGATGTGGAAGCAAGTCAAAAGGATTCGGCGCAGTTCTCGCAGGACCCGCCTCCCGTTCTCCACGAAGGGTTTACATTGAGTGAGTTGCGTTCCGCTCTTGCCTCGTTAGTGGACACCGTCACTGATCCATACAATACCCCGTATACCATGCTTTGACACCTGGGTGAGCGAGGCATGGCCTTTCTGTTAGATTTTTTTCAACAGAATCTGGGTAGAAGCTATCCTCCCAGACTCCTGGCCAATCACTACTTGCATATGTGTCTTCACTTAACATGAAGAACCCTCCAGCAGAGATGTGGAAGCAAGTCAAAAGGATTCGGCGCAGTTCTCGCAGGACCCGCCTCCCGTTATCCATGAAGGGTTTACATTGAGTGAGTTGCGTTCCGCTCTTGCCTCGTTAGTGGACACCGTCACTGATCCATACAATGCCCCGTATACCATGCTTTGACACCCGGGTGAGCGAGGCATGGCCTTTCTGTTAGATTTTTTCAACAGAATCTGGGTAGAAGCCATCCTCCCAGACTCCTGGCCAATCACTACTCGCTTTTCGCAAGCCTTGGAGAGATCACTCTACTGCGTCCGATTTCCGCCCAATCTCTCTAACATCCTGTGTGTGCAAGTTGATGGAAAAATCGGTAAATATTAGATTATCCTTTTTTCTTGGCAGCGGAGGCCACCTATTTTCTGCACAGTGTGGCTTCCGCAGGTTCCACTCAACTTCGGATGCTATACTACGACTGGAAAATGGCGTCTGCGAGTCCTTCCTTGTTAGACAGCACTGTGCTGCAGTGCTTATTGATCTTGACAATGCATATGATACCGCATGGAGAAAAAATATCATGAATACTCTCGACACGATGGGGCGATGGGACGCCTTCCAATCCTTAATTTTTTGCGAAATCATTGATTCTACGTAAGGTTGGGGGAGCCCTCTCAGGAAATGGAGCAGGAAGAAGGAGTACCTTTGAGAAGTGTCCTCAGTGCCGCATTCTTTGTCCTAAGCATCAAAGGCATCCCCTCCGTGCTGACGGAAGATGTTCGCGCTACGCTCTACGTGGACGACCTTTCAATCCCTTTTGGTGCAGCCTAGATGCCAACTCTGGAGCGTCGACTCCAACAGGCATTGAACCGCGTCTTTCACTATGCCAAAGAGAGCAGGCTTAGGTTTTCCTTAGCCATCACTAAGGTGGCTGCACCCTGACTCAGACTTGTTTCTAAATGGGTTTTGCCTGGTAGTGGTGTATCCGCACCGTTTCCTTGATCTTGTATTTGTCCGACGCCTTAGGGTCTCTTGTACCCACGCCATGGATATTATTTGTTCCATAACGTTCAGCGCCTAAGGCGCTATTAGGGCTAGTGCCTTACTTTTTATTGATCCTTTGTTTGTTAGAAGCTCGACTATGGATGCAAGTTTTATGCATACGCAGCCGAGCGCGTATTGTGGAAACTGGATTCGATACAGCACAACTGCCTTTGCCTGGCAACCGGTGCCTTCTGCACGCCCCCCATTGAGAGCCTACTTATCGATGCTGGGGAGAAGTCAATCTCTCTGCGCCTCCCTCATTTGCCAACAGCTCCCACTGCATCCGCAGCTGATCTCAACAGTGCCTATGACGCCAAGAGTCGCCAGTCATGCCCCAAGCCCTTCTGGTTTAGAGATAGGAAACTCCTTCGAGAGCTCCATATAACTCTCGGGTCGGTGGTGCCCATGGTTCTGCCTTGGACGCCAGCCTGGAGGGTACCACCTTTAACTATTTGTCGCTATGCTTCTACTCCCAAAATTTCTTTTGGGGCCACAGTTTCTGTCACGCTGGGACCGTGCCGGTGTATACGGATGGCTCCAAGTCCCAAGAGGAGGTCGGTTTTCACACCTTATTCCCTCTGTTTGAAGTCAGTAGGGCTCTGCCAGGCACTGCGACTGTCTTCATGAGCGAGCTGGTTGCAATACACCGCTCGTTACAGGAGATAACGAGCGCGATGTTTCAGAGAACTGATTGTACTTTATAGCGACTCAAAACGCCCTGAGTGCTCTCAGAGCATTGTAATCTCCACATCCCCTGGTTCGCGATATCCATGATGCCGCGATTTAGCGAGCCGAGCGGATGACTTAATTATCTTCCGCTGAGTTCCTGGACATGTAGGTATTGCGGGGAATGAGCACGCAGCTGAGGGTGCCAAAGCGTCGGCGAAGACAGGGCGACCAGACCAGCGTTTCGTTTTTCCTCACACTGAATACATGGCAGGAATACGTCAGCTCTTCGAGCTGATTGGCAAAGAAGATGGGAGACGCCGCATGTGTGTTTCTATGGATCTACCCTCCAATGCCTCGACGGCTTCAGTTTGCTTTCTGTCGTCTCCGAATTGGACACACTTGCAGAACGCACCGCCATTTGAGGGAGCGCTCGCCTGTGCCTTATTGTAACGACTGCGTTGTCTCCCAGACTGATCAGCACATTCTTATTGAATATCCCAGCCTGGATAATCTTCGCTCACGCTACCTGTCCAGTTACCGGAATGAGCGGGCTCGCTATCGCTTATCTCTTGTGCTCGGGACTGGTTCGTGCTGACAGACTTGTTGAGTAAACGGCTTTTTGGAAGAGGATAGCCTCTTCCACTTTATTTGACTGTATTTGTATGTCGCATGTTCTGGCGCCGGGAGAAGGCGGGCCTAGCTCTGACGCCGAGCGCGCTTCCTTCCTATTGCATTTTTATCTTCTTTTTTTGTAGTTGTTGTTGTTGCTGTTTTTTAGCCTGTGCTTAGCCTTTGTCTTTCTTTGTATCGTTATTAATTGTTAGCTACACATCCTTATTTGTTTTTTAATCTAGACTAGTAGTAAGCTTTTTTGTGAGTGCGGTGACTTTTTCCCTAGTAGGTGGTCACCAGATGGGATCTCAAAATTTAAAAAATACCTCAGAATGCAACGTTTGCTTCATAGGAGCTTTTGCTGTACTGATAAAATAAGTAAAAAGTGAGCGTGTGAAATATTAACATATTTTTATTTTTTACAGGTATCTTTGACCTATATTTTTAGCAAGCAGCACAAATATTTTAAACATTTAAATATTACCGTATTGATTACTGATTGAAAAGTTATTAGTCAGTCAAAGTACAAAACACAATGGCTACTAAGCGTCCGGTTTCAGCAGTGTGGGACTATTTTAGAGTAGTCCATGGACGAGAGAAAGTTGCAACAAGCAATATTTGCAACACTAAAATAAGGAGACGATCTTATGGAGCTAGTGCTAAATCTTTTGCTACTAAATTACGGTGGAGACACTTGAAGGCAAAGCATAAAGATGAACATTCTCTCGCAAGATCAAAGCAAGCAGAAGAAATGCAGAAGAAAGGAAACAAGAGGAAAATGCGAGAAGATAGAGCTCAATTCTATGTTCTGCAAGAAAAAGCCTCTATATCCAAACTGTTTACGTTGGATATTGGAATGAAATGGATTCATGACACCCTAAACAGATTGAAGATGAAAAGCTTCTCATTTATTGGCTCTGTGATGAATTGAACGCCTATGAAACGGTAGAGAATGCACACTTTCAAAAATATTTTAGCCATCCTTTAAGAAAGTTCAAAGTTCCATCTGAAAAATTAATATGGACTAAACTTCTGCTAGAATTAAATGAAAACTTCCGTATGCTGTCAAGCAGTTAAGAAAATCAAACTACAGTAAAAATGGAACTTACAGGATGAATGAGTCCATAACTAATTACTGAATTACAAGGGAGTTCAAGAGGAAACTTGCAGTACTGAGATGCATTCATAATAATACAGCTCATACGGCTTCAAAGCTCACTTTTTTATGAAAATTCTATGCAGTGACTGACTAGGGATTAAGCAACGTGCATGTCATTGTGACAGACAATGCCAGTAACACCGTTCTCGGAGTAAAAATGCAGGATACAAAAGCAAAGGATGCTTCTGCCACATCATACAGTTAGTCGTCCATCATTCAGTGCTTGAACAAAGAGGAGTCAAGCTGATGATTAACAGGCAATAAGCATATGTTTATGCTATAAACTGGCAGAACGGCAAACAAAGCTGTTACAAATTTGAATTAGAATTGTTGTTTGTTGATTTTGAACAATTTTACCGATATTGACAGAATAATTTGAATATCACCAACTAATAGTAATTATGTTGTATGCCTACTGAAGTTGTATTTGTATTTTTTCTTAAACCAGGGTGAGAACACTTGTAAAGAAATTGAGGCGACCCAAAACGAAAGCAAATATCGCTAAATATCAAAACCCAGCTAGTGTGATTATGAACAGTATGCTGTTGGAGTTCGAAACTCGATGAGGAATTTTCTACATGATACTAGAGCGTGCCTTACAGCAAAAACAGGAAATAAAACTGGCTGAAAATGCCCCAGATTTCAACATTGTGGCTGTGTCAAAGGTTACAATTTTGCTAGATATTCATTATTCAGGACTCATATATAATTTATTTTCATATAATTTATAGTGAATTTTAAAATATGCAAAAAATATTACTATGTATATTGTTAAAAAGTACTTTGGCGAAGAAAGAGAGATCGAGTAAGATTTCGTTTAAAGGAGTCGTGTGAAACTAGAGTTATCGGGAAGAAAAATGCCTTACGCCCGTCGGCAAACTTCCGGCGAGATTAGCCGAGAATTTCTTCGGTTCAGTTGGACCATCAAAACCCCGCCGCCGAGCTATAAACGCCGAGGCGCTGAGGCAGGTCTTAATTGCTTTCGTTAATAAATATAGGAGTTCCGACGAAAGCCATATATTCCCCGTCACAAAATTTATCGAGAAAGTGTTTCGTCAGAATCCGCCCAAGGAATAGTCCCGAAGACGTACCCCCCACCCTTATAAAAGATCCCAGGTCGTCGTGTTGAGCTGTCTCTACGTTGTTTCAGAGTGAGTCAAGCCAGGAAAATACAGAAGGTATTCGGCGGCCTCTTTTAGGACGTCTGTGGAATCATCCACTGACGGCGCATATCCTCGAGCGATAGAACACGGTGTTATACCGGCCCGCAGCTAGGATCTTATTTGGAACGACGGCATCAGGATCGAAGGACCCGTCCAGAAGTAGCGCACAGTCTCAGCCCCACTGGAGCTTTCCCCCTCGAGCGTCTACAAGAGAATCTTCCCCTTTTGAGCGTCTACTTGGAGAATCTTCCCAGAGCGTCTACTTGTGGTAACCCCCCCCCCCCAAAAAAAAATAGTAAGATAATTACAACTTTCCTTTCCTCGTCGAGGCGGTGCGACGCCCTCCGACTAAGACTCGTCAAGTAGTCTCCTCCCGAGTTATCTAAGAAAACTAAAGTGAATTATTGTCCCACTAAGGCTAGGATTCCATCCGTAGTTTCTTCCTAAACCGTATCGAGTTAGTACTCAGAATATTGAGCCCTTGCGGCATGAGTAATTTTTGGTTATTACTGATAATTTTATCATTACTGAATTAATTAATAACTAGAGAGTGTAATTATTTGTATTATATGTTTTGTGGTGTAATTAATGATTATTTTTGCAATTCTTGTTTAAGTCCTCCAACCACCAAAATCTAATTAAATTTAACCAATCCCGGCCAACGATATTTAAAGTATTTGAACAACAAAAAACCCGCGCACTCAACAAAATTCAAATCCAATTATTATTTTGGGCCGTCGTAGTCCATCCTCGAACAAACGAAGTAATTGAAAATTAGACGATAACTGCCTAATTCTACGACATACTTTTATACCTGATATCCCTTCAGATGACTCAAAATGATTGGGACTTTATCCTTAAAGCTATAGCCCTGCTTGGACCAATTAATGCAGCAACTAAGGCAGCCTAGAGTGGCACAGCATCAGTGTCAGACATCATCCCTCTCACGAAGAAGATGAAGTTTGAGATCTCACAAGTTTCACAAGCAGGAATTGCAACTATGAAGGAGACCCTGTTCAACCAAATTCACAGGTAGCTAACTTTTTTCAAAAACTTGCAACAATTTTGATTTCAAATTTGCTAACCAAAAGGTTTAATTGTTTTCATCATAAATAATAGAATACCCGATTACGCATATAGATGCAGCATAGTTACTGTGTATAATAGCTGTATTTGGTGACGTGATATTTTTAATTCAGGTATCTGGAAGGTGGGGATTCAAGAGCACATTTTGTTAATGTAGAGCAAAATCCCTTGACGGTAGTAGCCACTCTCCTAGACTTGAGGTACAAAACTGTTACTTTCCAGACCAAAGAGGAAAGGAAAAATTGCTCTCCTTAGCTATCTCACAGCTAAGTCGAGTAATGTCAGAAGTAGAGACTGTGATAGAGCCAGCTGAACCAGCAAACAATACTCAGTCTGACGAAGTGAGAAAATAAAAATGCTTAAAGAATAAGTATTAAAGTATACTGACATGACACTTTAGCTATAAGTCTATAACCTAAAATAGTAGCAAGTAAGGCATTAACTTATTTAATTCGAATAATATAGAGTCAGGAGGCAGAAGATCATTAGCTGTTCGGTAATATATAAATTGCTGTTAATTTATTTAGTTTTCTTTCTAAAATAAAAATACAGGAAGCTAGATTTAGAATTTTAATTATACATTTTACATTTTTCAGGAATGTACAGCATCTTCCATGTCATGCTCGTGGGATGTTGTTCTCAAGGACAACTCAGACGACTCAAGAGAAAGTTCAGGGCTGTGTCCGAATGTGACTGGCAGCAACTACTAAGCGCAACAAATACATGAAAATGGAGCGCATCGACATAAGTGATGATCCGCTCACGTTCTGGGCAGCCCACAACAGAGAGCTTCCAATGCTGTCATCTTTGGCAAGAATTTATCGGTCACTTCAGAAAGATCGTGTCAAATTACTGCCAAAGAATGTTGAACCGCTGCTGTTTCTGAAGTATAACTTGAGAGTCATTGCCTATAAAACTTTATTACCAATTGTTCCTGAAGGTTTCATTGCACCAAACTCTAAAGAATACCATGTTGATATAGACACAGACACATATTCTGATCATTCAGATGATTTGTAAATATTGTTCCCTCATTATCAAGTTGTTGTTTTTTTAGTTCAAAGAAACTAATAAAAGGAAATAGTAAATCTCTTATTATATGAGTGATAACAATGTTGAAAATAAAACTTTTGTTTCACTGTATGATTTTTCCACAAATGATTAAGTTATGAAAATACAAACCCCGACCCTAACCCCTGCTTTGACGTAATGCAGCCGGAGCTGGGGCCCCGGTAGGTCTAATAGTCCTAAGATGTTGTATAATTTTCGTACGGTCGGTGAGGCCTTAACCTGCTTCAAATTACTATTTTTCACATCTACAGTCTTATCTATACTCAAAGATTTTTTCATAGTCTATCCTCGGCCGGTACCCTCCTTGGCTCCTCAGTGTAGTGAAGCAATTTGCGTTTACAAACCTGAAACCCATCGATACTACCGCACCTATGTTTACCAACACAACACAGTGATGAACCAGATATGTGTATATTACGATGTTGTCTTAAAGAGGCTAACCGCTCCTCCTGGAGTACGAATCTCACTAATAGTTCGCTGCGTAGCATAGAAGCACAGATGCTTGTTCCACGTGTCCACAGAGACGATAACATATTCCTATTGGAAGGAGTGGTTGCAGAGTGGCTGGCCACTCAATATGAAAGTTCTCTTCAGGCACTCCACTTACGCATCCATCCCTCCTACTAGCGCGGATGATTATAACAGGATCTTTTTTTATATAAGAGCTACTCCATGTCATTCCCTCTTGTTTTTCCACTGACGGAATTCACTACTGTCCTCTAACACCTCCACGTAGCGGCTTTCCAATTTTCCCTGGCTCTGTATAACTGGATCTGGCAAGAGGGTAACTTCCTCTCAGCCAAACGTAAGGCAGTCGAGATGCCTGTCCTCAAGCCTGAGTCCGAACCCTTGGACGTCTCATCCTATGTTCCCATAGCCATGACCTTCTGTTCATGCAAAATCATGAAGAGGGTGAGTACTTCGGTCCTCTCCTTTCACGCCAAGTCCCATTTTATATTCCCTGACTGCCAGACTGGCTTCCACCAATTTCGCAGTTTTTAGATCCCCTTTTCTGCTTTAACCAGAATGTCCTGGAGCATTTTCACGGCATACTGTCACTTTTGTTTTTTGAAATTCTCATTGCCTACTTACGACACAATTCGCTGTTATTCTATTTTCTTGTAGATTATTAACCACTTTCATCTCCCAGTTCTTTTGCGACCAATTCTTTCAGGTTAGTGTCGGTTCCTCTTATCAGAGGAGTAAGGCGTTATCCAGAGCTCGGTCCTAATTGTCCCCATCTTCCACTCTGTGATGAAAACACTCATATCCTCTCAACCGCATCCCAACATCAGCACACTCTACGCTGACGACCTGGTGATATACTTCAGTAGTAATTCTCTTCTCACAGTTGTTACACAGGTCCAACTTACCGTCACTGCGATTTTTGAGTGGGCTGCTTCTCAGAGAGTCTCTCCTGGCACAAGTATTTCCGCGTTCTCTTTCACCCCAACCACATTAAATATATCAGCTACCCCATACTGGAGAAGCAATATGTGAGGTTTCTCGGCGTTTTTATTGCCATCATCCGGCCCACTCTTAACCTTCTAACTAATTTTTCATACAATACACGGGCTTCTTATAGCCGCACGTTACCTCGCCTCTACAGTGCTTCGGTACAACCGAAACTAGACTTTAGGGGTGTGTACATCTCAGCATTACCCTCGAAGCTCCGTCGCCATGATTTAATTATGAGCCGGTGCCTTCGAGTGGCTACATGGTCTGTTTGCTCTTTTCGAGTAGCCAGCCTATGCGCAGAATGCAACGTATTTTTCCTAACAGTCAGTCTCCGTCCCCTTTGAGAAGACATTCCTTCGAGGCTACGTCACCAATTTTTCCGATGATTTCCATTGCCCCTTCCCATGGCAGTTGTTCTCCTCTCCTCTTCACATTCATTCTCTCTGCCCCAAGTCTACCAGATCTCTTTTGCGGGTTTTTCTCCGTGAAGGATGTCCAAAGCAATAATCGCCATACCATATATTTCCCGGTGGTAAGAACTTGAAACCGGCGATAGTTCTACTGTTAGAGATCCTTAGATATTCGTCTGCCCACTCTCAGGGCACGGACATCTTAACCGATGGCTCCCGCTCCTTCCAAAGCTAGGAACCTACCGTTGTGGTGGAGACGATAGCTCAGTGCTCCTTTTCTTTACCCTTTCCCCTCAGGATATCATCATACACGGCAGAGCTTTACGCATTCTTGAGAGTCCCTCCAAAAATCTACTTTCTTCCTCTCTTCCACCGAATTCGTGATCTTCAGGAATTCCATGGGCGTGGTTTTTGCATTGTTTCATTACTCCCATCCTAATAGTTTGTTCTAGTTGATCCTGCAAAAGCTATCTACTTCCGTTAACATGCTTGTCACATTCCTTTTGCTGGATGCTATCTATCATCGGGATTTCTAGAAACTCATCAGCCTTCCAAAATACAGGTTAGGCATTCCATTCACTGATTTTCTTCCACGTGTGAATTAGATTCTTAATGAACAATGGCTAGTTGCCTGGCAAAATCTACCCTCACCAAACTTCAATGCATTAAACTCCTCTTTGGCTACTGGGCCTCCTCCTACCACAGCACCCACCATAAAGAAGTGGTGTTGCCGCGCCTCCACTTGGGTCATACCAGGCTAACCAACTGATGCCTTATGTCCTGCACTCTCACAAAACCTCTAGCATCTGCCACACTAGACTTATCGTCTCACACGTGGTGGTTTAGTGTCCCATGTTCTCCCTTTGCCGCTCGTTTCCTTTTCACTATTTGCACCGTAAATCAGAGCACTCGCGTTCAATCTTAGCCAAAGACCCCTAACCCCTGGTTCTGCGGGAATATTCTTTTCGCCTTTTTCTTTGCTACTCGCCTTCTTCATCTGTTATAATTGCGTTTTTGTTCTACTGCTAAACGGAACACACCTGGCCTTTCCCTAGGATGATATGAGTCCATTGACCCTCGTCGCTCCTTTCCACCGAAAGAAATAATTGCATTTCTGACATATGCAGGATATGTAAATTGCCTTCGGCTTTGTGCGCCCTGATGCAATGAGGGACAGACAAGTTAATTAATTATTCCAATCACGGTTGTGTATTATTTGGAATTTTCTCGGATTCCAGAAAGGCCTTTTATAAACTACAGTTTCCAAAAGAAAACTTTCTTTCTCTGTTGTTTTTGACTCGGAAGACTTTTAGAATGGCTATTGAATGCATTTACCCTGTCATCATAAAATTTGTGCTATATATTTCTATAATTTTCCTTTTGATGAAACTTACTTTTGTATTTATTATAATAGATATTAAAACTACCTGTCATGAAAATGTGAATAAATTACATAAAAATATGTAATTAATGCAATAAACTGTTTTCCTTGCCAGTATTGAATAGCCATTTATTCACTGGAGGTAAACATAAAGGTAATTTTGCAGGTTTAATTAAAAATAAAGACACTCTTTCCATTATGCACTAGAAAATTTATAATAAATGCTCTGATTATTTTATCGCTTTCGTTGCAAATGGTATTGATAATAGTTATCATAGAGATTTTAAATTGTGTTTATTAAACCGTTATATTCTCGCGTGACACGAATCTTTTTCTTAAATCTATGCATGATATAGCGATGGTAAAGAAGCAATGGTTTTAAATATCGAGTCTATGAAAAAAATAGATTCGTTACAATTGTAAATTTAAGTTATTAGCAAATAATATATGCTATGAATATGGTCTACAATAGTAAAAGAGATTATCTTAAAAACTGTGCTAAATTCAGCCAGGTAATTTGTTGTTGGCGGTGAATGCATCATTAATTCCATCAAGTACAAAACAAGCGGTGATTTGTGTCTATCCAAACTTAATTATTGCAACCCACCGGATAAAGTTATGGAAGCAAAAACAAATATATTTGACGTCTCTTTAGATATCGACTCCGAACCCGTTGCATCCAAAATCGCCTCGAATGTTTTCATATCAAAAAGAGCAAACTCAAAAACAAGTATGAAACACCAGATCAATCTCCCTCTTCAATGATTTTCGAAAAGTTAAAAAAGAAACTCGTAAACCTGTTTGATGGAGAATATTGAGTAAAATAACTTTTTCAGCCTCTAATAATATGGGTTTAGAAAAAAAGGGGGGCACAGAAAGAGCTTGGGGCCTGTTTACAGATACAATCGTGGAGGCAAGGCATGAAATCGACGTGGTGCCTCGGGATGTTTTTAAGCGCCTTTCAGGCGATATCCTCCGAGGGCATAAGTTACCGACAAAATGGTTAGCCTATTCTTATACTACATTAAAACAAAAAAATATCAACAATCAACAAATCAATTAAACAGGAAAAGACAACAAAAACAAACCCAACCCAGCAAAATAAAAAAGGCAAAGGATGTTCCACCGAGGGAAGGAGGCCCGTCTCCCCCTGGCGCCGAAGAATGCAGCCAACACAAAGAGAGTCAAATTAACTGGAGGCCAACCTCCTCTAAAACATCCAGTACTCCATTGTCAGGGGTTCTACGTAAGGTCAAGCAGGCCTTCTAGAAGGTCTGATATAAAAAATAATCATGAGCGGTCGGTCCGAAATGATAGAAATGCACAAATTAATTACCATCCAGAACTACGCAGTGGCAGAATTTTCTAATAAGAAGGGAATTCTCCAGGACTGTCTGCATCCCAGTATTTATGCAAGCTTTCCCTACTACCTCCCGTTGCCTCCTAACTTCGAAACCACCTATAGCCCCCATCCGTCGCTGTGATATCGGAGATTTGACATCTACTTGCTTGCTCTCTCCCTGGCCTTTTGGAATCAGGAGGCAAAGAAACTTGCAAGCAGGAAGAAAACACCATCGGCCACCAAAACCATACACGGAGCGGATTGCCTTGAGGTGCCTTCGGCCAAGACATTCGCCTTCGGTCAACCTCCACCTCCGTCACTATCTGCCCCCCTCGGCCCACCAGAGGGATATAAATAATACTGTATTTGGGCCTTTATCAAACATGATGGCCTAAATACCCCCCTCCCCTCGTCGCTGGACTCGCACCGAAGATGAGGCTCTACACATAGCTTCGGTGCAACTATGCATTTCACTTAGAAGGACATAATTGTAGGCCTCTGGAAAATGAGGTTTGCGGTCTAGCCCACTGCGGAACCCGAGGTCAAGAGGCACCTACATTCGGGCCAGAGTTACAACATGCGGTTGGGGAGGGGGGTTTGAACCACCCTGTGGGATCCGGCTAGGATCAGAGGGGGAGTTGCACCTGTCTCTATGCAAGTTGGGCGTAACTCTGAATAACCAAAACTCATGGGATGGGGCGGCACCCTCAGGCAGAGATCGTTGATTCGGTCCCCACCAATCATCAAGTCCGCCATGTTTTTACACCCTCTGAGAAAGCCCTACCAGATCCATATTCATTATTCATCCTTCACCCTAGTCTCATCTCGCGGGGCGTGTTCGACGG
Organism: Ceratothoa steindachneri; assembly: GCA_963969495.1. NCBI lineage: Eukaryota > Metazoa > Arthropoda > Malacostraca > Isopoda > Cymothoidae > Ceratothoa > Ceratothoa steindachneri. Next base: position 211,652,271 of record OZ018323.1, on the reverse strand, counting down.
TGGGGCAGGAACCCACCCCCTGCAAAAGTATTTAAAAATAACTCGCTCTCTGGACATAACTTACAACATGGGTGGCGAAACCACCCTACACCTTCGACATAGAACATGCACTAGACCCACACTTACAAACACGGAAATTCGAAGACTCTCACATACACTGGACACTTCCATCACTAACATAGTAAACACGCACACTCAACAGTCTCTGATTTTCAGATCAAAAAATGATGCACAGACTTTTCACACGGGCGCACACAACCCTCACAACTACGGAACAATACTCCACACTGACAGACACCAAAGTAAACAACAAAATACGTGTACGTCGTACCAGCGACCTCTGGCTGGAATTTAGTACGAAGGAGATACTCGCCGCCCTCAAAGAAGGGTACAGCGAAGACACAGTCCAAGAACTATACTACAATAAACACAAGTCCTTGGCCTTAATAACACTACAAAACGATACACATACAAAGACACTGCTTGACCAGGGCATTAAGGTCCTCGGGACACACACGCACACGTAGCAAATGGAGCTCTAATACAACCTTCGACCTTATCAATGCCTACGGTGCTACAATGCCGGCCACCCGCCCGCGCTTTCAAATCAGAGCCGGTCTGTTCTAAGTGCGGTGTAAAAGGTCACTTTTACACCGCATGCACACACACCACCCTCAACTCTATTAACTGTGGCGGCGGCCACGCCGTTATTAGCTTAAGGCGCCCATACCTTGAAAAGAAGCGAGCGGACATCGTCGTGGAGCTCAGGAAGCCCAGACATACCGATACACAAAACACCATGACCACATCTAGCCCCATTCACACTGCCTCACCACCTCCACTCAAAAAAACATATGCCGCTAATGTCAGCGCACATGGGGCCATTCATCCCGCCACACACAAACACACGTATACTCAATCACACAACAACTCTAAAGCGCAACTGGCTATCGCGCTTTCCGCGGCGGCAAAGGAATATCTGGGGGCGACCCCCGCACATACGCCGAAGCCCTAAACCAGCTATACGCTGCGAATGGTCATGGGCAAATTGTCTTTCCGGAGATACTTTTTTCCCTATTAAGTCATACTTATATTCTGCTATTCAGAAAGAGTTATGTAATAATATAGAATGTATGAAAACATATTTTAAACCGTTGCGATCGAATGTATCATATGATACAGGTCTCAACAACAGGTAAATCTCAAAACTAATTATTAAATTCAGGATTTTACTTTAGCTGGTGTCCAAAAACTACAATTCTGATGTGCAGAAAGAAACAGGATGTGAGAGAGTGAGTCCTCACTCCTGTGTGATATTAATGCTCTTTTCTCACATTCCGCAGAGGGAGGAATTCAGGTTAGCCCCCCTCCCCAAATGTTTATCGTCAGAACCGCTACTGAGGCAGGTTAGGGTTAGCTTAGTTTGGTTTAGGTTAAGTTAGGTTAAGGTTAGCTTATGTTAGTTTGGATTAGGCTAGATTATGTTAAGGTAAGGTTACTTTAGGTCGGGTTATGGATAGGGTTAAATTGAGTTAGTTTAGGTTAGATTAATTTAGGGTTGCCTTAAGTTAGGTTTCTTTGGGGTTAAGATAGGGTTAGCTATTGGTTAGGTTTATGCTATGGTTATAGTCATGGTTAAGTTAGGGTTAGGTTAAGGTTATAGTTAGATTATGGTTATATGGGAGTTTGGTTAGTGTTAGGTTATAGTTATGGCTATGTTGGTGTTGGTTATTGTTAGGGGTAGGTTCTGGTTAGAGTTAGGTTAGGATCATGGTTAGTTTATATTTAACTTTTGGTTCTGTTTAGTTTAGGGAAAAGTTAGGTTACGTTGCAGTTATGGTTATAGTTATAGTTGTGTTAGGGCTAGAAAAACAAGACCACGTACAAGGTACAGATCCACCACTTCCAAGCTGAGCCCATTTAAGAACAAGTCCCGGATGGTGTGAAGCAGTAGGACGCGACAGAAGTGTACTATCTTGATCTGGGCTAAGGCAAACCGAAATCAGTGCGCTTCGCCATAAAGTGAAATGCGGTTCAAAGGTTGTTGGAGTCGACGATCCAGAGGTGGTATCTGGGCCAAACCCCCAAAAATTGAAAAGTCATTTAAAGAGAACGAAGCCAGAATATATTGCGGCTGCACCGATGTGATACCGCTGGTTCTCAAGGCAAACAATATGACATAGAGAACATTTGACTGCGGGAGAGGGCTCCCCTCAACCCGTACGTGGAATCAACGATCTCTCAAAAATTCAGCTTTAAAAAAATGGGAGGCGTCTCTTGCTGCCCCTGATTGTGTAGAGGATCTCCACAATATCTTATGGCTATGCTATAAGGACTCGTAAGCCTTCTCCTGATTCAAAAAACGCCCTGGCGTAGTGCTGTATTTGGAGGAAGGCCCCGTAGATAGCATTTTCCAGCTGGAACAGCAATTTGGACGTGGGGTGGAACTTGCGGAAGTCCCACTGTGCAAAAGATCGGTCACCTCCTCTGTCTAAAAGGAATGATGCTAATCTAACATTTACCAATTTTTCTATCAAGTCGCGCACGTATGAGTTTCGAGAAATTAGGCGGAAACCGGCTGGAGTCAAATGTGATGTCTCCGCAGTTTGAGAAAAGCGAGCACAGTATCAATTAAACAGGAGGTCGGAACGATATCTTATGTCGAGATCCCATTGAATAAATCTAGTAAAAAATCCATGCCTCACTCACCTAGGTGTCGAAGCACGGCATTCGGGACATTGACCGGACCAGTGACATTGTCTATGCATGAAGCGTGAGTAGAAAGCACAGAACATAGCGAAATCTGTGGTTGAAGGGTTCTCCGTTTTGGGATGTAAGTTCCAGCCGGCGTCCTTCCACTACATCACGTAGTGCATAGAATGCTGGCAAAGCAGCATCTTCTAGATTGCGGTCCCGTTACAATGGAGAACGAAAGGTGGCCCTGGGAGAATTTATCCCGAATCCATTTAAATCGTTTGCACATCTGCAAGAGAGGGTCTTCTCGTAAAGAGAAGACACGTATGCCCGCTATGAGAAGCGGTTGTCGTGCTTCGAAACATACAGGAACCTATCTATGGAAACTGTAGAGGTGCCGGAAGACTGGAGAATAACAGGCGTAACTCCCAAATATAAGAAGGAGGACCACGAATGCGTGGGTAATTGCTGGCCTATTAGCCTGACATCCATCGTAGGCAAACTACTCGAGAGAATAATAGCAGACGGTATAGTGTAGCACTTAGAGTCGCACAACCTGATCTTGGATTCCCAGCACAGATTTCGCAAGAACCGTTCATGTCTCACTAATCTACTATAATTTTCCCACAGTATTTTGAGTGAGTATGACCGTAGTCGAGCTGTGGATATCATACCTGGACTTTCAAAAAGCCTTCAAAAAGGTACCACACCGCAGGTTGATAATTAAATCCGCACCCTTGGCATGACCGGTAAGGTAGCCGAATGGGTGCCCCAGGGATGTGTTTGGGCCTCTATTGTTTATCGTCTACATCAATGATATTAACGATAGACCAATATTCTCAATAGCCAAGTTCGCCGACGATAGCAAGCTAGGAGGTAGTGTGAGCTCGCGAGAAGGAGTAGAAGGCCTGTAAAATAGCCTTTTTAGGAGAGCCGAGTGGTCAGAAAGATGGCAGATGCCATTTAACCTTGACAATTGCGAGCTAATGCAAATGGGCCCTGCTAACCCTCGGGAAAACTACTCCTTGCTAGGCAAGCAACTAGATACAACTGACCTTGAGAAAGATTTAGGCGTGCTAATCTGCAGTGATCTAAAGTTCTCTAGGCAGTGCCTCCAAGGAAAAAAGAGAGTCCAGTGAATGCTGGGGTACATAAAGAGGCATTTTCGATTCCAAAATAATAAAATTGTTATCACCTTGTACAACTCTCTAGTCCGTTCACACCTTGAATACGCTGTACAATTCCGGTCCCCAATCCTGAGGAAGGACATTAAACTGCTGGAAAGGTTGCAGGCCAGAGCCACAAAATTGATCCCCTCCCTTAGACATAAAACTTATCAGCAGCGGCTACGACACCTGGGGTGGTTGTTCTTGGACAGCTGGTTAAGAGGCCAGCTGATTTAAACTTTTAAGATAATACGAGGAGTTGAAAACGTAGATCACAGGAGGCTGTTCACGTTGAACGCAAATGATACACGCAACCAAAGGTTACAAACTGGAATTACAACAATTTCATACTAGCAATTGCGGCAACTTCATCTCGTACAATATCTGCGGAACGTGGAACCGTCTACCGCCAGAAGTGGTGAACAGTTCGTCAGTAGAACGGTTCAAACCTCGACTTGACAAGGTGATCCACACCCTTTACCTAGATGGCATTACCTTAGTATAGATTATAGATTTGAGTAAACTAAATAGGTTTCAAATTTTCTATAAAAATTTCCGGTTTGTGTTTTTTTTCAGCATATTCAGGTATCGTTTCAGCTTTCTGTCCCGCAAATGCGGGTGGGAGAGGTGGGCGGGGAGAGCCTTCATCTATTCTATACCTTCTCTTATGATATAGGTTAGAGCTTCCCAAAATTGTACCTCCACGGTATAGTCAGCAATGTCCTTTTAGGTACTACTATTCCTTGTGACTCTCTGTTTCTATATCTCTATTTTTATTTCTCTGTATCTCTATGTCTAGGTCTTCCTCTCTTCCTCTGTCTCTGACTCTTACTGTCTTTCTTTTTTCTGCCTCTTACTTTCTCTGTGTGTCTGTCTCTCTCTCTCTTACTCTCCCTGCTCTCCGTCTCTCTCTCCCTGTATCTTTGTCTATATCCTTGTCTTTCTCTCTCTCCATCTCTCTCTCTCTCTCTCTCTCTCTCTCTCTCTCTCTCTCTCTCTCTCTCTCTCTCTCTGCATTATTCCGCTCTATCTTTCTCTGTTTCTCAATACGAAACAAGTGGGACAAACTTATAGTTATATTGTCCAGTGACACCCGAGTAGACGTAGTTGCCATCGTAGAAACCTGGCTTTAAATTGACACTCGAGATTTCGAGGGTGAGTATACGATTTCCAGTTACACGATATTACACCGCGATATACCCAATCGAAAAGGTTGCGGAGTATAGTTATACGTCCGTAACTGCTTTCCTGTGGTTGATTGCAATGTTAGAAGTGTCTACGAGATCCTAGAAGTAGATATAAATCTTGGCAGGTCCCCATACCGACTCGTGGTAGTATACAAGCCGCAAAGGCAGCCCGAGGTAGCAGACTAGAATCTGTACGCTAAACTTTCCGAGTTGCTGGAAAATCCCCCAAGCCTATTTATGGGTGTTTTTAACTGTTCAGGAGTTGACTGGGGTGATAAATCGTGCGACAGGGAGGGGAGACGACTCATCGACTTCGCTGACAATAACTTTTTGACATAGTGAGTCGAAGAGCAGACGAAAGGTGAGAACTTATTGGACCTGGTGTTCACCACTGAGGATGACATGGTCACTGTACTGAGCGTGGGTGAATGTCTGGGTGGTATTGATCATCGAATAGTCTTATTCACCTTACGCACTCCGTGCGGCAGTTCCTCTTGCAATGCTGCCTACAAACCCTATTACCGCCGCTCTAACTTCAACGGTCTACAAGATGTGATGAGCCGACTAGAATCTGTAAGTGATGAAAGTGCCTCAGCCAAATGACTTAGATTCAAAGACCGCTTCATGAACCAGAAGTCCAGGTTCGTTCCCCAACAAGAGGTGAATGAAAAATATGTTCAACCTATATAGTTCAATCGCAGTATTGCCTCGGCAATTCGCAAGAGAAAAAAGAGCTACGCTAAATGGAGAAGTAGTGGTAGCAAAAACAGTCTCATGCAGTATAGACAAAATATTAGACTGTTAAAAGACTGGTGAGCCAAGCTAAACGGAATGAGGAACTTCGGCTCGCTTCCGTCTGCAAAGAGAACCCAAAGGAATTCTTCCTGAACGTAAATAGGTACACACCAGTTCACCAGCGCATAGGCCCTCTAAAAGATGCCGTTGGCGCTTTGCAAGAGTCGAATCTGGCTATCGCTAACGTGTTGAACGACTAATTTACCTCTGTGTTTACAGTGGAAAAAGATGGTCTCACCCCGAGGCCGGGTGTGTATCTCAATGAAGGGGAAATGCTAAGCGAGATAATATTAGACCTCGAGGAAGTGAAGGCTAGAAAAAAGAACCTTAACCCGTACAAGTGTCCAGGTCCAGATGGCTTTTCCCTAGATTCCTTCGTGAAGTGAGCAGTGAGGCTGCTCCACAACTTACTGCGATCTTTACCGAATCATTAGAAACTAGAGAAGTATCAGAGGACTGGAGGACGGTGCACGTGACCCCTATATTTGAAAAGGGAAAATGTTAGAGAGCATGATAGTAGATGAAATAGTAAAGCACCTAGAACAAACAACTTGATCCTGGATTCCCAACACAGATTTCGCAGGAACCGATCGTGTGTCACAAATCTACTAAAATTCTTTCACGGCATTTTGGGTGAGTACGATCGTAGTCGGGCTTTGGGCATCTTATACCTGGACTTTCAAAAGGCTTTTGATAAGGTGCCACACCGCAAGTTGATCTGCAAAGTCCACGAGGCTGGCATTACAGGTATGGTGGCCAGCTGGATCGAGGACTGGTTGTCAGGCAGGCGACGAAGAGTAAGAATAAATGGGGTAGCCTCGAAATGGGCCCTCGTAAATAGTGGGGTACCTCAGGGTTCCGTGCTCGGTCCACACTTGTTCATCATCTATATAAATGATATAAACTATGGGTTGATTTGCTCGATATCCAAGTTCGCAGACGATACAAAATTAGGAGGCAGCGTGAGCTCACGCGAAGGAGTGGAAAATCTACAAAGTAGCCTTCAGAGGTTAGGTTAGTGGTCGAAAACTTGGCAGATGCCATTTAACCTTGACAAGTGCAAGGTGATGCACATTGGCTATGCCAATCCTCGAGAAGACTACCACTTCTTAGGTAGAATTCTGGAGGTGACTGACCTGGAAAAGGACTTAGGTGTGCAAATCCACAGCGACCTAAAGTTTTCCAGGCAGTGTGCCGATGTCTAAAAAAGACACAAAGACTATTGGGTTACATAAAGAGGCAATTTCGCTTCCGTAACAAGGAGATTGTCCTCAAATTGTACAACTCTCTAGTCAGAACTCACCTGGAATACGACGTTCAATTCTGGTCCCCTATACTGCGTAAGGGCATAGATCGGCTGGAACGTGTCCAGGCTAGGGCCACCAAGCTAATTCCCTCACTTAGGCAGAAAGGCTATCGCGTCGGCTTCAAGAATCGGGGCCTTTCTCTTTAGAGACCCGCCGATTACGAGGCTCGAAGCCAGGTAATAGGGACTTTCAAGATTTTAAGGGCTGTCGAAAACGTGGACTACAGAAGGATGTTCGCGTTGAACACAAATCTGACCCGTAACTATGGTTACAAGATGGATTTTCCCCCGTTGCCAGACTAGTATTTGCGGGAACTACTTCTTGTATAACATCTGCGCTACATGGAACCGTCTCCCAGTCAAGGTGGTGAATAGTCCATCTATAGAAATATTCAAATCTAAACTGGACGATGTAATCCATGAATATGTATAAAACGTGGATTATAGAAAAAAGTAAAATAGGTTTCAGCTATACTATTAAAATTTCCTGATTCTGATCATTTTTCTCGTGACAATCAGGTCTCTTTTCCGCTTTCTGTGCCCTCAAAAGCGGGTGGAAGAGGAGGGAGGGGAGAGCCTTCACCTGTACTATACTTTCTCTTAATCTATAGGTTATGGCGTTCCCAAAATAGTACCTTCACGGTATGAACAGCAATATCATTTGAGGTACAACTTTTTCTTGTGACTCCTTGTGACTCTCTGTCGCTCAGTCTCTCTCTTTTGGTCTTTTTCTCTTTCTGGAGACATTCTTTCGGTATGTCTCTCTTTCCGTGTCTCTCCGTATCTATGACTCTCTCTTTGTTTCTCTCTCTCTCTCTCTCTCTCTCTCTCTCTCTCTCTCTCTCTCTCTCTTTCTCTTACACACACACAATTGCACGAGCGCCACCCACGAATTTATCTTCACATTCGTTACTAAATAAACCACTTGAGTAGCAGGAGTCATTCTATACTAGTATTTGCACCTCCGGTCAGCGCTATGTGAGGTGGCTTTTATTAGTTTGTCAGAGCTAAAAAGTGAACATCATCTTCGGAGTAATCTACCGCCTGAAAGTTTGTATAAGGATTAGTTTAAAAATATGTGAACAAGAGAAAATAAACATACAGTGACTGGACATAAGTATTTGCACAACTCTATTTGTGATGTATTTTGAAAAGTTCGAGATCTGGTTTGGGGTAAAGAATACACGTAGTTCAGAGAACATATATTTAACAGAATATTTAAGCAGAGCATACAAAAATATATTGACCACCAGAAAATCAACTAAACACAAAAATGTATGGGACAAAAGTATTTGGCCAAAATTACCATCATGTTAAATCATTGTTAGTTTATCACACAATTTGAGTATCTTAATTTAAACACGTCTTTAAAGCTGCCAGATACTTCCAGAAGCACATGTTATGTAAAAAAAATACGATCGGCACAATCATTACCTCTCCAGAGGGTGGATGTTCAGTGAATACAATGCCGAAAGTCAAAGAAATACCCAAAGCTATTCGAAAGCAAATAGTTGAACTTAGTAATGAAGGATTAACCTATAGGCAAATTGCTGAACTTGTTAAGGTTCCATACTCAACTTTTGGAGCAATAGTTCGGAAGCATCGAGAGACTGGGACAATCTCCAACCTGCCAAGAGTTGGAGCTCGTCGCAAGATCACGAGCCGCTCTCGACGCTATATGCTGAGTAAGGTGATGAATGTGCCCATGACTACCCGTACAGACCTACATAATGAACTGATGTTACAAGGAGTTCACGTCAGTCCTAAAACGGTTTCTAGAGAATTGCATCGAAGTGGTATACATGCCTTCACTCCACGTAGAACTACCCTTCTTACAGCAAAACATGTGAAGAATCGTTTAATGTTTGCTAAAGACCATCTTGACAAAGAAGTTGAGATTTGGGAACGGGTTGTATGGTCCGACGAAAGCAAAATTGAACTTATCGGCTGAAACGAAGCTCGGCATGTTTGGAGGAAAGCAGGGACTGCCTATGATCCCAAGAACACCATCCCTACCGTCAAGCATGGAGGAGGCAACATCATGATGTGGGGCTGTTTTACCGTCCATGATGTAGGAGAACTCCACATGATTAATGGAAAAATAGATAGTTCCATGTACAGGCAGATACTGGAACAGAAACTGCTTCCGAGCGCAAAAAAATTCTACGGACGGCGCAAGTGGATCTTTCAGCAAGACAATGACCCCAAACATACAGCAAAATTAACGAAAGAATGGTTCGTAAATAAGAAAATAGGTGTCCTTACGTGGCATAGCCAATCGTCTGACCTCAATCTCATTGAAAGTTGTGGCGATTATTCAAAACTGCTGTGCACAAAAGGAGTCCAAAGAGCCTTGCTAATTTGAGGATCATCTGCATGCAAGAATGGAACAAGTTACCACAAACCGAGTATCAAAAGTTAGTTTCCAGTTACAATAATCGTCTCCATGCTGTTATTGCAAATAAAGGTCACGCCACTAAATACTAAAGACTTGTTTTTTGTTTTAGCCAAATACTTTTGTCCCATACATTCTTTTGTTTAGTTGATTTTCTGGTTTTCAATATATTTTTGTATGTTCTGCTTAAATATTCTGTTAAATATATGTTCTCTGAACTACGTGTATTCTTTTCTCCAAACCAGATCCCGAACTTTACAAAATACATCACAAATAGAGTTTTGCAAATACTTATGTAGAGTAGGCTAAAACAACGACTTATGGGTTGCGGTCAGAACCAGGAGGGTACGCAATGCTTCATAATGAATCCAACCTACACAAATAAGGTTAAATCATTTGTGTGGATTGTGGCGGCGAGAGCGGGGGGAGCAGGCAATCTTCCACATGTACCATGTCATCCCAAGCTGCACTCCACAAACTGTCTAGGCGATGGGCGTTTTATTGTCATTACCTCCCTTTTTAATCTTCCAGCACACGCCTAGGTGTAAGGAGTCCCTGGTAATTGATGTGCCCTATAATGAGAGTTCAAAGCCTTGCGAATGTAACTAATCAAGACCGAGCTATGATAAATCTTTGGAAGCATTCCCTTTAGCATTAAACGTACTGACTCCAATTTGCTATTTTTCTATTTTAACATTTAATATAGACATCCGAGCTATAACACTTTCCAACATCATTGCTTGTACATCAAAAATAATGCGCAAAATCTCCCATTTTTTTTTCTTTCGTTCCATTAGACTGTCGCGATTGTGTATCAGCCATTAAGACCTTCAGCACGGCCCAAAATGACCAATGGATTAGTGACTTGTACTCGCCCATCATCATGGAATTGTGCCTTGAAGGACGAAGTGTGCAGTTGCAAGAGAAGTTAAAGTCCTTTTAACCTTTCCTTTTAAAGGCTAATCCTTCCAATGTGCCCCCAATATATCTGAAGGGATCCTCCAGACAATTTCAATGATCAATGTTTCCTAATATCCTCACACATCTTATGCAAGCCTTCTTTAAGCGCTATATGAACATACCCTAGGTGGTTTAACCTTTTTTTATACAACCCCCCGAAAAGGGGTGTCAGCTCTAACAAGAGCAACCATACTACAGCTGGCATCTAGAGAATTGCTCGCCCTCCAGGCTCCAACGGGCTCAGTTACATTCCTTCCTGGAATCTTTACTACAGGGGAATCTGTGGTCGACTTTAATTTACAGTTACAAACTTTTTAATAAAGATAGACATACGAGAATAGAAGGAAAGAGGTTTCTCTTGTATAGACAATTTAAAGACAAATGTTTCTGAAACTCTTGCTATAGGCAATACGGATATTTTAATAGTCTCGATAATAAATGAAAAAAATAAATTTAATTTTGCTGTGGTATATAGACCTCCCTCCCTGAGAAAGAGGAACAAAATCATTAGGAATTATTCAATTATTTGAGTTCCTTGGGGAAATGTTACTAGGCAACGATATATACCGATTTTAAATTATCGAAGTTAAATTTTAATGATGAAAGAATTGATAACTAAGGAAAGCGTTTGCTTATTATTTGAGGCGAAAATTGTATCAACCCAATTTTCACGATTCAACGCGAGAGTAAAACATTCTCGAATTTTCTTATAATAAATAAAGTGAATTTTGTTGAGCGTCTCCATCGGCGAAGATAAAGACACGATGGTATTAGACTCACCTAAAACTATGGTATTAGAGTTAACCTGAAACGATGGTATTCGATTCAACCTAAGACGATGGTATTAGAGCTAACCTAAAATCGGCTTTTCAAAAAAAAAACACAGAGAAAAGGAAATATTCCAAATGTTGAATTGCAAACTTTGTTGCTGTTTTAGGTAAATGAGATAAGTCGACTGGAAAGCAATGAAAAGTATGGCCACGATCCGAGAATTTTTTTGTAAACTATTTATTAGGTATTTATTTGGTATTTATGATGTATTTATTAGGTATGGAAACGAAGGCGTTCACGAAAAGGAAAGTCCCTACTCTAAATAGATGCTCACCATGGCTAATTCTTTCAAATTTAGAAGCGCAATAGCAACGAAGATGTATCTGGCAGATAGCTTGTAAGGAGAGATATAGAAAGAGAGTAAAGCTAGAGGAAGTGAAAATGTGTGGAAGATATATATCATCGTGCAAAGACTGGGGCTGCAAGGGCGAACAGTGTGTGTTGGGGCAGGGAGGAGACACAATCCTATAAATGTCATCAGCAGCAAGATTGCTCAGACGGGGATGAGTAGAAAAAGAAAAGGACAGGAAGAATGCAGCTAGGTAACAAACTGACCATCCCAACCAGAGCCAAAAAGGAAGGGTGTACCAGACTCCCCCCCCCCCCTCCTTCCGATCCCGACCAGGGATGAATGGACGAAGGCTGATCGGTGCAACTACTCTTAGAAATTAGCCGACGGTAAAGATGATAGGTAAGAGGCTTTGAAAGAAAGTGGGGAAAGGTGTAAAATGTAAATCTCTAATAGTAATAAAGCCCATGTAGTCTCAATTTACTTTGAGTGCCGGGTCACTGAGGCCGGAGGGGATGCCGCTCGTCCAGGTACCAGGTGTATCAGTTCACATAGGAACCTTCCTTTCATGACCATGGGTCAATATTACCGAAAAGTTTGCTGTAAGAGAAAGAAACCGATATTACCACTTGCGAGAAGAAAATAGCAACAAAAAAAACGTAAGAGAGGAAAACTTGGTTGTCCGTTACTAGCGGCATTTCCCACCCTCTCCCTACTCCTTGGAGTGAGAAGATGGGAGGGCGGCCGGCAAGAGCCGACCTTGTCTTCCTCCCAAGGAAAGACAAGGAAGCCTTATTCTTATTTCGAATACGCGTTCCTCTGTCCACGCAGACATACGAGTATGATGTTCTTTCCATCGCATATTTGCATAGGATTCGAAGTTTTCACTTAAGCCCAGTTCCAGGATCTTATATTCCGTGCGTCTTTGCCGAACTTTGAAGAAGCCTTCCGAGACGCCTCTGTATACTATGTCTATTTAGTCTTTATTCCTGTTTGTTTGGGCTATTTTTCTGCGATAGCGCATATCGTTATTTCCGTGCTTCGCATTTTTCGAAAACCATACTGTTGATCGTTATAAGACGTTCTCTACTAGATATTCTATTTAATATTTTCCCTAGTATTTATCCACCAAATTCCCAAAGTGAAATCGGTCTAAAGTTTTCTTTTGCATTCGTTTTTTTTACCAGTTTTTTGATGAAGTTCATCTTAGCTACCTTGAAATAGTCTGGATTAACCTGTATTTACGCATGCATTAAATACATATGTTTTCACTCCCTGGATCACATAGACTGGCGCTTTTGACAAGTTATTCTTTGTGAGCCATGAGTGACCGGGCACTGCGGAAATAATTTCAGTGCTCTTTCTATTTATTTTCTGGTAATAGTTGACGAGAGCATTATTGTGTTCTTCCACCTGATGCGCGGAGTAAGTACTTGACAGGTTTTCGCTTATTTCTTCAACAATATGTTCCTCGAAGTCAATGTCGAAATTGAAATTTTCCTCATCTTTGATGTTAAATATGTTCGTCCAGTGTTCTCTGAGAATCATGACAATTTCTTCCTCTTCTCTAATAATTCCATGTTCGTCTTATAATTTTATTTTCGGTTTAGTTGGATTGCCTCTGATTGATTTCACCCTTTTCCAGAATTCTTTGGGCGAGGCTTTGTTATCCACCTCCGTCACTGCCTCATTCCATTTTGTCCTTTACTGTTTTATGATTTTATCTGAAAGTTCATGTTTTCGCGCTCCTATCCTGACCATTCTGTTTCTGGGTGGCCAAAGTATTGTTAACATCGTTTTTTTTTTTATTTTGATATATCTGTATAGCCTTTTCTTTTCTTCAGCCCATCTGTAGTGAGTAATACTTTTATAAGGGGTTCCTGGTGTCGCATATTTACCCGCCGTTCTTAGAAAGTTCGTTAATCGATCTAGTGATTCGTCGATTTGTTCGAATGTTGCATCCTCTGGTCCCTTTTGAGATATATTGGTCCAGAGTGTTCCTATATCTTTGACAGTTAACCTTTCTGTATGTTTTTCTGATTTCTATTGAGATTCTGTGATTCTTGTTGATTATAATATGAATTCTTGTGCGGCCACTACGATGTACCATTATAGATTCCCAGTTTAGCAGATATCTGACTTTGTCGTCGCTCTTCCAGTAGTAAACATAAGGAAATAGTGCGCCTTCGTTGCAGAATGTCTTTCCAACAGTAGTTCTAAGCAACACCTGGCCCATTGGCCGATCTGTAACCTGTTCCCTTACATCGAGCATTAATATCCTAGAATATTAATATCTCCGCTAAACAACTTGGTGAAGTTAGGGATGTGGAGAAACTTTCGCCTGGACGGCCCCGTCCGGCCCCAGCTTAGCCTCTCTTCCTTCCTTCAGATAGCCTGTATTTCTCCCCTACCTCGTCGCTTTTCATACAACCTCTCCCACAACTTTCTCTGGTCAGCCTCTAATTTCACAGGGTAGATGCTGACCTTCTTCTCAGCCAACCGTCCCGGATCGGGGCTAAGGGGGGTGGGGACAATGTTCCCTAACCCCTGAGCTCCGGTCTGGGGTGGCTGGTTTTTAACAACCTGCTTCATCCCCACCCATACCTTCCTCACATCCCTTTTCCTCTCCTCTTCACATTCTATCAATTTTACGCCGTGTTCAAGGTGGAGCCGCCATGCCGATAGACTGCCAGGCCACCAAGCGGGAGGGGTGGTCCCAAATGGCGGCGCCTGGCTCTGCCAGGCCTGTAAGCACCTCTTGCAGTGCGGGCAACTGCAAGAGGTGATGAGCTATTGCGTCCCGCAGAAAATTTAGGGTCACCATGCCCAATGATGCACAACCTAAAAAAAAACAACCCTCAACTTCCCCTTGCTCATCAACGGAGCCGCCCTTGGGCAGCTCCACCGAAAAAATGGAGGTCCCTCCCCCATGTGCTTGCGTAGGGGATCCTCCATATTTCTCTAACTGGAGAGGAGGCTTACTCCTCTCTTTAGCCTACGGGTGCAGGGGAATCCCCCCTCACCCCCTTCTCTGGAGGTGCTTTCGGGCACCTCCCTTTTTCCAGCGGTAGTCCCCTCTTTTCTTTCCAAGGGGACTTCCAAGAAAGCCAGCAGGCAGCCCATTGCCAACCGCCCCTTGAGTAAGCGGCTCGGTGTGGCAAACCCCCTTAGAGAGGAGAGGGAAGCCAGGCCCCTTCGGTGCTTCCCTCAAAAGCCCTGCTGGCAAGAATTTTAACCCTGGCCGGTGTCAAGGCCTGTGCCTCCCCACACAAGACTGGCGACACTGACAAGGGGACCTGCGATGTCCTGGGAGGGGATTGCCAACTGGAGGCCCCTCCTGTGATAAGCATGGTCCTTGAGGAAACCCAGCCTCAGACGGTAGGGCCTTCCATGGGGGGAAATCCGGGATCGGCGCCCAATACCGAACCCGAATCCGCGCCTATGCGAGGTCCTCCTCAAACGGCTGGGGATTCTGAGGCAGTACAAGGAGGGGAGGGATCTCCACCGGATGGTGCCCCTGCGACCACCAGGACCTTCTCCATTTTGGAGAAGGACCTGGCTGAGGCCGGCCCATCTGGCCTAGGGGCTTCTACGGGCGGAGGTGAGAAGCGGGTTCATTCCCCGCCCTGCTCTCCAAAAAAGAAAAAGATTGAGAAGACTCGGGGCTCCTCTCCATCCGCGGGGGCTGTGGGGACGGATGGGTCTGCTGCCACTTTGGCAAGCGACCAAGCCAAGATCGGCACATCCGGCACCTCTGCCCCCCCCCCCGGTTGCGGAGCCCCTGACTAAGACCAAAAGTGCACAGGGCGGAGCCTCGATGACATCATGTTGTCCAAGGACAACATGATTCATCAGAGAAGAGGATTAGCTAGTGCAATTAGTAGAGAGCCGAAGATGACCCGTTTCTCAAACGGGAGCCTTCTGGCGAATGCGGGGAATCCCCCCGAGGCAGCCAAGATAAGTCCTCTTCAGACACTTCATGGCACACCGATAAGTGTGACGCCGCACTCTACCATGAACTTTGTGAAAGGAGTAGTTTATGCGAGGGAACTCGTTGACTACTCCATTGAGGACATGACCTTAAAGCTGGCCGACCATGGGGCGGTCAAGGTCGAACGTGTGATGAGAAAACAGGGAGGGGCCTCGAGACCCATCCCTACACTCTTCGTCACGTTCGACTGTGACAAGCTCCCTGAGTCGGTGCGTGCCGGTTGGTATTCTACCGCGTGAAGGCATTCGTGCCACTGCCGCGGCGGTGTTATTACTGTCAACGCCTCGGCCATACGAATCGCTCAGGTAGACGTGCAAAGTCGGGGTCACCCGAAGTCTGTGTAAATTGCTCCAAGGTCACACACGATAAGTCCAAATCGTGTGTGGCCAAGTGTGTCAATTGCAGAGAGCCACACCCTGCTGCTTTGAAGCAATGTGGCGCATATCTCCTTGAGAAAGAAATCCTGGCCGTTCAGACCCAGGATTGACTCTCATTCCGCGAGGCTAAGGACTTGGTCTTATCGCGCCGGCTCTGCCTGGGACGTCATATGCCTCAATAGTTATAAAGGCACCCTCTGCTCCTGGCCCATCCAGGCCAACGAGCACGGTTGTTTCCGCGCCCATTCAGAGCCCTTCTGCGGGCTCTACCCAACCCGGGCGCTCCCCTGGTAAGGCTGGCGGCAAAAAGGGCTCATCCTCAGCCCCGGCTAAAACCAGGCTCCCCCCTCTTCCCCCAGCGTGACCGTTTCCCGTAAGGCAAAACGGCCACGTGCCTCCACCGAGTCGTTAGACTCACAGGAGGCAACACCCCTGAAGTTGGTCGCAAGGCCATCTTCCGGGGTTCCTAAAGCTGTGTCCCGAAAGGAGGACAGCAACAAAGAAGCTTCGGCTCCTTCGCCCACGTTTAGTGGTGGAACGAGTGGCTCGGAGACGGTGGTTCCTCGAAAAGAGGGCGCCCCCCTCCGAAGCCGCAACGCCCACCTAAGGTTTCGAGGCGAAGGGAGGAAAAGACTCGCATAGCGAGCCCAACCTCCCCCAATAAGTCCTCGAAGGCGACAGCTCCTTCAGCGCTTTGTCCGGCCAACAGCGCCCGGGGTTCTGCCCCCGGGAAGCGTACGGCCATTCCCGTGAGGGTAGGGTATTCTGTTCAAAGAGGGCCCCCGCGTCTCCTCCAAGCTAGGCCTGGAGGGCATATTTCTTCAATGGAATTGCCGTGGACACCGGGCTAACTGGGAGGAGCTGCGGAGGCTCGACTCTTCCCGTTCCCTGATGTCTATCTTTTTGCAGGAGACCATGCTAGGCGCGTGCCCCCTGCCCTCCCTCCCGGGGTATAAGGGTCTCGCGACCCCACCACCGTGGAAGGTCCGGGCTGGGGAATGCGCGGTTTACACCCGGCATGATGTCTCCGTTCTTCCTTTCTCTTTAGATACCTCCTTTCAGGCAGTGGCTGTGCAGCTGCACCTGGATAGGAGGTATACTATCATTTCTGCGTACATTCCACCGTCAGCTGACTTCAACGCGGGGGACTTCCGCCGCGTCGGGGCACGGTTGCCGAGGCCCTTTCTCTTGCTTGGAGATCTGAACTGCAGGCATCCTCTCTGGGAAGATTACTCCATAAATCCCAGGGTACAAGTCCTTGCCGATCTGATCAAAAAGCTTGAGATGGGTGTCCTAAACGTTGATAAGTTTACGCATCACTGTCCGAGAACCGCTTCATTTTCTTGCCTTGACCTATCTTTTTGCTCTTCCGACGCACAGCCTAATTTCGATTGGGGTGTGTTCGATGACCTCCATGGTAGTGATCACTTTCCCATTCAAATATCATTTTCAGGGCAACTGCCGCCTGAGAGACCACCTCGGTGGTGCTTGGCGCGGGCGCGGTGGCCTGCATTTCAGGAAATGACTGAATTCTCTATCTCAGTCGAGGAGTTTAGGTCGGTAGATGAGGCCGTTGAGTTCTTCTCCGGCAACCTAATCGGCGTGGGCCTGAATACTATTCCTAGGACGTCTGGCTGTTTTGCACGCCGACAACTTCTATGGTGGTTGGCCGAGTGTGAGACGGCCCTCAAACAGAAGCGTTATGCCTACATGCGCTATAAGCGCCGCCCGAACAATTTCATTGTCGCTGAATTTCGTGGGGCTAGGGCTAGGTTCCGGTATGTTTCGAAGCACGCCCGCCGCTCTTCTTGGTGGGCATACGTGTCTTCACTTAACGGGAAGACCCCTTTAGCAGAGGTGTGGAGGTGAGTCAAAAGGATTTAGGGCAAGTTCTCGCAGGACCCCCATCCCGTTCTCCAGGAGAATGGGACCGCAATCTCGGGCCCTGCGTCCGTGGCGGAATCCTTCGCGCCCGCTTTTTTCGCATTCTCTAGCCGGGATGCTGTTCCGCCAGCATTCAATGCACGTCGTGATGTCGTGGAAGGCCGCCGGCTGGACTTTACCTCCAGAGGCGTAGAACCCTTTAACGACAGGTTTACTGGGAACGAGTTGCGCTCCGCTCTCGCTTCGTGCGCGAACACCACCCATGGTCCGGACGATGTCCCGTACGCCATGCTTCGACACCTGGGTGAGCAAGGCATGGCCTTTCTGTTAGATTTGTTCAACAGGATTTGGGTGGAGGGTCTCCTGGCGAATCGCTACTGTGCTCGCCTTTCGCAAACCGGGGAGAGATCACTCTACTCCGAACGGTTTCCGCCCAATCTCTCTAACCTCTTGCGTGTGCAAGTTGATGGAGAAATTGGTAAATGTTAGACTAGCCTTTTTCCTGGACAGCAAAGGCCATTTGTCTTTTACACAGTGCGGCTTCCGCAAGTTCCACTCCACGTCGGAGGCTCTGCTCCGACTTGAAAATGCCGTCTGCGAGACTTTCCTTCGTAGACAGCACTACGCCACGGTCTTTTTCGATCTGGAGAAGGCCTATGATACCGCATGGCGATACGGTATCATGGAGACTCTCCACACGATGGGGGCGAGGGGACGCCTCCCAATTTTTATATCTGAATTTTTGCGAGATCGTCGATTCCGCGTACGGGTGGGGAGAGCTCTCTCCGGCCCAAAGGAGCATCAAGAGGGTGTCCCGCAGGAAAGTGTCCTCAGTGTCACACTCTTTGCCCTTGAGCATCAATGGCATCACGTCGGTGCTGCCGGAAGATGTTCTCGCTACGCTCTACGTGAACGACCTTTCGATCTCTTTTGGTGCGGTCCAGATGCCAACTCTGGAGCGTCGACTCCAACAGGCATTGAACCGCGTCTCTCGCTATGCCAAAGCGCACAGGTTTCGGTTTTCTTGGGCCAAGACTAAGGTGGTGCATTTCTGTCACCATCCACGGCTCCACCACGACCCAGATTTGTTTCTTAATGGGGTGCGCCTGGATGTGGTTGAGTCGTACCGTTTCCTTGGTCTTGTATTCGACCGACGCCTCACCTGGGAGGCTCATATTCGCAGCCTTAGGGTACCCGCGCCATGGACATTCTCTGTTCCGTGACGTTCAGCGCTTGGAGCGAGGATAGGGCTACTGCCCTACTTTTTATCGATCCTTTGTTCGTTTATAGCTCGACTACGGATGCGAGTTTTATGCATCCGCAGCCGAGCGTTTATTGTGGAAGGTGGATTCGATCCACCACAAAGGCCTCCGCCTTGCGACTGGTGCCTTCCGCACTTCCCCCATTGAGATCCTGTTGGTCGATGCTGGGGAGATGCCACTTGCTCTGCGCCGCGTGCAGTGCATCACTCGCCTGTACGCGCGAGCCCGGCGCCTCCCTCAGTCGCCAACAGCTTTCACTTCATCTGCAGCTGATCTCGACAGTGCCTATGCCGCCGAGAGACGCAAGTCATACCCTAAGCTCTTTGGCTTTAGGGCCAGGAAACTCCTTCGAGAGGTAGATATAGCTCTCGGGCCGGTGGCGCCCCTGGTTCTGCCCAGGACTCCACCCTGGATGGTACCACATTTGGCTATTTGTCGCCACGCCTCTGCTCCTAAAGCTTGTACGGCGCCGGGAGTATTGCGTTTGACCTTTTTGAAGCACACCTCGTGTCACGCTGGAACCGTGCCAGTATATACGGATGGCTCCAAGTCCCAAGAGGAGGTCGGCTTCTACGCCGTATCCCCTCTGTTTGAAGTCAGCGGTGCTCTACCAGGCGCTGCGTCTGTCTTCACGGCCGAGCTGGTGGCAATACATCATTCGGTACGGGAGATTACGCCACGTGCCCGGTTCGTAGACCGGATTGTGATCTGTAGCGACTCACAAAGCGCCCTGAGTGCTCTCGGAGGATTGGAATTTCCGCATCCCCTGGTTCGCGATATCCGTGACGTCATGGTTTTGGTGACCCGGGCAGATGTCGAGATTATCTTCTGCTGGGTTCCTGGACATGTAGGAATTGCAGGGAATGAGCACGCCGATGAGGGCGCCAAAGAGTCCGTGAGGACTCTGCGACCGGACCAGCGTTTCGCTCTTCCTCACACTGACTACATGGCAGGAATACGGGCAGCTCTTTGGACTGCTTGGCAAAGAAGATCGGAGACGGTCGAAGGGAACTTGAAGTTGCGTGCCATTGCACCGTGACTGTTC
Organism: Ceratothoa steindachneri; assembly: GCA_963969495.1. Taxonomy (NCBI): domain Eukaryota; kingdom Metazoa; phylum Arthropoda; class Malacostraca; order Isopoda; family Cymothoidae; genus Ceratothoa; species Ceratothoa steindachneri. The sequence goes on along the minus strand of OZ018323.1, from coordinate 211,632,089 downwards.
CCATGGACCTATTCCCCAATGCCGCGACGGCCTCAGGTTGCTTTCTGTCGTCTCCGAATCGGACACACTCGTGTGACGCATCGTTATTTGATGGAGGTCTCGCCTGCGCCCTATTGCGACGACTGCGTCGTCCCCCAGACTGTTCGGCACATTCTTGTCGAATGTCCCAGTCTGGGTGATCTTGGCGCACGTTACCTGTCCCGGTACCGGGATGGGCGGGGTTGCTACCGCCTGTCCCTTGTACTCGGGACGAGTACGTGCACATTGACTAGTGGACCTGTTGACTTCTTGGGGGAGGCCGGCCTTCTCTCCCCCCAACGCACCAATTCTTCTAGTCCTTTTATCACTTTGTATGAAATGTTCCCATGAATCGTTAGTACCGTCCCCTCATATCTTTCTTGTGTATGGTTTGTGTCTAGTACTTCACAGTTTGAAATTCTAATCTTTTTATGTTCTGTATTGATGCCGTGTTCTTATATAAGGATTATGTTTATATCAATTTTTCTAAAGATATTGTCATATTAGATGCGTTTTCCAATCCATCCGTTCTCACTTTTCCATCACACACTTTACTGTCCGTCTGTTCCTCTTCTTCTCTTACTTTCTCTTCTCTCTGTCTAGGGCTGGTTTTGTCTCTTTGGGCTTGGTTCCTGCCGTACTTCTTGTTTCTGTTCTTTTTTACTTCCGCTTGTTTCTGCAGTATTTCCCGTTTTTGCTCTGGACTCTCTGTTTTCTTTGTTTTCCTCTTAACCTTTTCTTGCTTTTGGTCTCTTACTATCTAAGATTCCGTGCTGGATCTCTCCTTGCTGAGAGTTTCTTCCTCAGAGAGGTTATTTAAAGCTATGTCGTAGATAGCTACCGAGTTCGGGTTATTTAGGAATTTCATAGTGGTAAACAGTTCAATTTTGTTGCATAATCTGCCACTGTGCAATGTTTATTATATGTGCATGCATGATACACGTCAATATTTACATGTCTGCTTCTGGGTTCATATTTTATTGGTCTGTAGTCTATGTAGTCTGTTTGGTTGCTTTTGCATACGTTATATTGGGTTTTACTTCCTATTATTATTTTCAGTTCCTCTTCTTTCTTATCCAAAATCTCTTTTCTTTTAGGGCAAGACAGTAACATAGTCCTGTAGTTGAAGTACAATCTCGACAAATATGGTCACCTTCTTGTCTCCTTATGGGCATGTTAGGGTGTTGTGGATTTTATATCGTAGTACTTAAGACATATTTGCATATTTATGATTTTTATCTTTTTGGTTCATGTTTGCTTTGCTTCTATCTCATTCTTTTTAGTTCTTCTTTAGAGTATGCCCATCCAATCTGCGAGTCTTCTGCAGATTATTATGCTGTCCCATCTGACGAGAGAAACCTGTCCACATCAGGGAGCTCGACACACAGGACGATGTAGGCATTCGTTGTCGGGATAATCTTTATAAGTGCCACTTTCAGTATGGCAAACAGAACTTCGCAGAGTTTTGATGTTTGTGGCAAGTCATGGTAGGAGAGTACCCGATGCGGTACCCTTTTAATGCCAGTCGGCATCTTTATACTCTTGGGATGTCCGAGCTCCTCCCCCCCCCCGCATCTTTCCCTGAAAATAAAGAGAAATAGATTTACAATTCTTACCTTTGGGTGTGCCTATCATTCCCTGTTTGCCTGCCTAGTGTACACACCCTGCCACTTTCATGCCAGCAATAGACCTGTTCTATAAGGCGCCTCTTCAAGTTTCAGGACAATTGTCCTAAGAGGACTCCTTCTTCAAGTCCCCTAACGGGACTTCATTGCTGAGTTGAATATAGCCTACTACGAAGAGGGTCTGAGTGCTTTGAAATTTACGTTATATTGTGTGAAAGGAAGGAAGTAAAAGGGGTCATAGTTTATTAAGTTAATGGTTCATACCGCACACTAGGTCCAGGAATAATCTCCAAACAAACTGGTGTGCTCAAATATATTTATTTTATATTCTCGAATAAAATCTTTTTTCTTCTCTTACAAGAAACAGTCTCCAATATATGGTTCAGGATATGCTTTAACAAGGCTACGCTTCTCCGGTAAGTCTGTCACACTCAGTCCGTCGTCAAATCATAGAAGTCTTAAGATTGTGAATAGTTGCGATAATATAAACTTCAATTTAGTGTTTAAACGCATTAAAAACATTACGCGAAGAATGGTCATAAATGTAAATGAAGCGTTATCAGAGGAATATCCTATCGCCCTTTTCCACTCATAAAATCGTTTCAACTTGAAACTCTCTTCCAGTCAATATAGTTCAAAACACGTCAATTAACATATTTGAAAATAAATTTAACAAGTACCTATTTATTTGTTAAAACACTCATATTAAAACACACTGATAGAAACAGTATTGAGGTGTTACTTGAGTTTTGCTCAAAAGGTCATATAAAGACTCTTGCCTTGCCTTCTCCAATTCTACGACTAACTATAAAGGGGATCTATTGATCTTTGCTAGACTTGATTCTATAATTCTATATACACTTCCTATATCTTCACTTTCTTTACGCATCTAACAAACTTTCAGCTAGAAATACACTCGTTAGTTTGCGATTTAAATAAAAATAGCGTTGATATATGCACATGCTACTTCATGTTGGCGGTCGCTAAAACGCAATCCGTTACTTGGAAGAAATTAAATGTGTTCGCGCACGCGAGACCCAATCAATACTTAATGGTCGCCAAATGTATAGATGAAAGTTTGCGACCTCCACGGAATGGAAATAAAAAAAGACATGTTTAAGCAACTTTAACATATTATATTTAAAGATTATAGTCTATATATATATATATATATATATATATATATATATATATATATATATATATATATATATATATATATATATATATATATATATATATATATATCTAAGTGTGTGTGTGCAAAGGTTGGCATGCAAACTAGCAAGCACCTATCGCGTTTAGGCTTATGCTGCTTGATAAAGGTGTGTGCAAAGGTTACACAGATCAAGAGAACAGAGATCTTACAGGAGATGACCCCCAAAGAGCCACGAGAAAAAAACACATCGCCCCAGCAAGGACTAGAACCTCAGACCTCTGGTTATCTATACCAGTGCTCTACCACTGAGCTAACGAGACCTGAAACGGTGTTGTACGATGGTAAATACTTGTATTGAAGCGAAAAATGAACCCATCTTTTTTTCTTTGTACCACCGAAAGCTATTAACCACAATCAAATTGAAATAAGTGTAACAATTAAAAGTAAATGTCTCCTTAAAATCAAATATAACTAGTAAATTAATTGAATCGATCAAATTAAATATTAAAATAGACTAACTGTAACAATTAACTTAAATTAAATGCAACAATGAAATTAAATTAGATATAACAATAAAATTAGAAGCCACTATGAATTTAAATTAAATATTTCAACTAAATTACATTCAAAAATTAAATTCAAAGTGACCATTAAATTAAATGCAATCATTAACTTAAAAGAAATGTAACAATTAATTTAAATTAAATGCAACAATCAAATTAAATTAAATCTAACAATTAAATTAGATGCAATAATCAATTAACGTCCATGTAACAATTTAATTAATGAAACCATTCAATTAATTTAAATGCAAAAATTAAATGAAATGCAACCAATAAATTAAATTAAATGTAAAAGTTAAATTAAATGCAAACAGTACATTAAAAGAAATGCAACAATTAAATTGAATGTCAAAAATAAGGTAAATTAAATGCAACAATCCAATTAAATAAAATGCTACAATTATATTACAAAAAAAACACATTTAAATTAAACGTAACAATTAAATTAATGCAAGTAAATTAAATTAAGCAATTTAATTAAATTAATATAGCAATTAAATCAGATGCATCAAATAAATTAAATTAAATATGGCAATCAAATTAATTAAATTAAATTAAACCATAAAGTAAATTAATATTACATTTAAATGAAATGAAACATTTAATTAAATGAAATGCACTAAGTAAATTAAATCATATGTAAAAATTAAATTCAAATCAATTAACTGTAACTGTCGGTTTTTCTCTTTGTTGTTTGGCTCCGTTTCCAAGCCGAGGCTCCACAAGAGTAGTTTGGGTGCGTCCTCTGCATTTGATGGCTTCAGCGGCGAGTTCTGTCGGAAGGTTGCCGTTCACTTCTAGCTTTCCTGAGTGTTCAAGTTGGAGTATACTGTCCAAAAGCATCTCGATTTCGATTCTCTTGGACAAAGGGACAGGTTTGCTCATATAGTGACAGTTGATATCCAGGTTTAGGAATCCAATCTGCTCCGGTGTTAAGGAAATAGTACCGAGGTTGATCAAATGTTTTTTCCTACATGGCAATTGGATGGTACAGCCATACAAATTCGCGAGTTTCTTTGCAACGCGGCGTCGGTATGGAAAAGATGCCGGCCAGACGTTTCGCGGAGTGTACTTTACTGTGGAGAGTGTTTCTTTAGAAGAAATAGTTTCTTCTAAAAGGTGAAAGCTTCTCCGTGTTTCTGCGTGGAAGCTTGAAAGAGGGTCTTCTTTTCTTACCAACTCTTTGCGAAGAAATGAGGTTCTCTCTTTCGGAGAGATTCTTATGCTGTTGGTGTGACGACAGAAAGTAAGTACTCGTATATCGTGGTAGGAGACTATGTTGTATGCATGATTTGTTTAAGTCGACAGCAACGGCTGTCTGCTTCGACCCATCATCAACCAGAGACCTACTGTTATCTATTACCTAGCCAAAGTCCTCAACTCGCTCATTATCCCATACTGTATGTCCTATCTGATTACAGCTTACGTCAACGGAGGACTTTTTTAACATTCTCAAAATCTCCAAACCAACCGAGTTCATGTCTTCAATGTAGTTGAATCTTTCTTAACCAACGTTCTCGTGGACGAAACCATCGAACTCCTTTGACATAAAATCTACCATACCGAGGATAATACAACCCCGGTGTGCTCATGTACGAGTATGTGCAATCGATGGAGTGGCAATGGGATCTCCAGAGGTTGTTCTATTCTCCACCTTCTAAGTAGGGAATTGGAGAATGCCATTTTTAAGAGTATGCTCCTTTGAAACCACCGATCTTCGTCCGATAATTCAAAAACATTGAGTATATAATAATAATAAAGTTATTTAATCATAAAACAACAACTAATGCGCATAACATATATAAAAACATTATTTCTTAAGACAAATGGCTTGAACGCTGTTTAAAACAAGAATAACAACCAAAGATATACACAAACAATAAAATAAATGGGAGATATAAGCCTGATCGCCAGGCGCCTAGCTTACCTTTGCAAATCTTCTACACTACCTTCTCTTTTCACCACTTTTATTTCGTTCTATCTATACCAAACATGTTTTCCCTCTCCACAGACGCACACACACTTACAGTAATTGGTAAAGTTTAATAAACTGAAAATAGTTAAGGTAAACATAAATGGAGTGAAAGAGAAGAGAAACTATTTCTGGAACGTGTTAGTTGTGGATGAGCATGATGTAGTAGTGATTTATGAACACGGGTTAAGTTTAGGGAAATATGAACTGAAGTTGCAGAACTATTATACCTACACGAATGGCGACTCCAATGAGAGATACGGCGGTATAACAATAGCTGTTAAGAAAGGTATAGAGCATAAAGAGTTAGAAGAGCTAGACTAAAATTATATGGCAATAGAGTTGTATACCCATACCGGTCCAGTGGTAGTAATGGGGAGATACCAACCCCCGAGAAGAAATTATTTGCCCATCCATAACTTCTTTAGAGTATTCGGAAGAAACACTCCAGTTATTTTCCTTAGCAATCTGAATGCGCGCTCTCGGCATTCAGGGTATACTTCAAATAACAGGATGGGGAAAACCTGGATCTATCGATTCACAGGAGCATAGTGGTACGAGTTGGACCGGAGTTTCCCACGTAAGTGCCAGAAAGAGCATCAACAAAGCCAGACATAATAATAACCAGTATGAATTTCCCCTGGAACATGTATGGCCAACCGGGCTCTGTGTTCCCTACGGATCATAATTCCATAACGGTATTGCTGGCACTTAGTCCAATCCAAGTAGCATGCCTGTAGTGCCACATTGCAAAATGTGTCATATAAATCCTATGAAGGCTTGAAATTGGCACGCATATAATTATGCGCATGCAAGTAATCTAAAAAGATATAACATTTTGTCAGATAAATAATGATATATATATTTTTTTTCAAATTAATAATAATATACATCATTTGATCATGTAAACAATAATATATACTGTTCTTATAAAGGGCTAGTCGGTCAGGCAATCAGTCGAGGAAAGTCGAAATAGACTCAAACATTAGTAGACCTGCCTCAAATACCACACATAAGTTCAATTGAATTCATTGTGCCTAAGCCTACCGAGTTCTCCACCCAATAAAGAGTCCTTGAATAAGCTTACCGAGATTCCTTCCTTTGTGGGTAATCCAACCGGTCCTCTTATCCAGCCTACCTCACTAAAATCAAGCGAGAGGATCATCTCCCTCCCCCGTCAAATTAGAGTCAGCCCAAGGTCAGCGCCCGATAACCAAATACTCCAATAGCGCTACGTTGAAGCTAAGCAACATTGAGCCTTGTTAGTACTTGGATGGGTAACCGCCAAGTCGACTTCTACCGGTGGACATTTAGCCAACCGTCTTCTGATCACTAATAACTAACGAACCCCCGGTAAACTGCTAACCAACAAGAAGTGACCTATATGCCCAGTCAGGAAATAATAGGCAAAAGCTGATTGAGGCGAATTCCGAGATGTGCTGGATATTACCGGCCGCCAGTACTGGTAGATAAAGAAGTAGAAGATATGCGGCGAGAAATAAAAGAATAGAGGTTGAGATTAAGGCAACAGAGGAAGTAAGTATACCCAAGGTGGCGCTGAGAACACTCCCGACTCCAATCTGGTAACTTGAAATAAGGACGGCTCTGCAAATCCCACAGTATGTTTAATCTTGCAAGTAGCAAGCAAGCAAGAGAAAGACAACAGACGCAGTAAGTGAAAGTAAAATAAAAGGTTAAAACGGGTATAACATCGAATGTTTAGATAGAGAGTCGAAAAGCATAGTCAGAATGGAGTATGTCATGGAATGGCTATATATATATATATATATATATATATATATGCCCTTTTTAGAATTTGGGGGTCAAAGTTGGCTTAAGGTTCGATCTGGCTGGTTCGTGACGGCAAATAGTTATTAATTCAGTGGGGTTGGTTTACTTTTAAATTAGTGGGGTCCTTTTAAAACAAATAATTTAGAGTGCAAGTTGACCAAAGATTAACAGGTATCTGGTACACGTTTTAACGTTGCAAAAGAAAGACAATAACGAAAATATACCTTTACTGACAACAAAAGAAATAGAATTTGAACATACACAGATATAGGGTTTAAAGGGAATGATCACAAAGGCGAAATTAAATCTCGGCACGAGACACAGGAGGGATAATTATAAGATTAGTGGTCGGGTTTAGGTTGGTGATTAAAAGGGGATTTTAAACCGGGGCTCGCATACAAAGGATGGGACCATTCGGGTAGGTCAGATTATAAAATAATCTGTAGGTGTCAACGGTTGCACTGCTCACGTGTTTGTTTTAAGGGAAGGCCAGTCGGGATACGATGGCTGCAATGGGGAAGTTGGGTTACCTCACGGGGCGGATGAAGGAGCACACGTAGTTTGGCCTTCTGAGATGGAGATCCTCGTCAGATACTGGCCTAGTGACTATGGCAGAGTTCACGGATGTCGATTTAGCATTCGTCCTCGAATTGAAATCGCCGTCGCCTCCAATCGCGACGGTGGTTAGCGTGTCCTGGAGTGCTCGTACGCGATATTAGGCGGAAAGTCTTCAATTGCTACACGCTAAACCGAGTCGAGGTGGCTTTAATGCCTCGGTGGGAGCTTCCATAACTCGTGCGATCTTGGGGAAAAGGCAGTGACTCCTTCGAAGGAGACCGAGATAAAGTTGGCGTAGAATGTTTGAAGAACTTTGATCTATGCCGGAGTGCAGGAAGATTGACTGGAAGGCCATATGAGACGACGAAAATGTGTACCTTATCAAATACAGCTGGGGTGCAATAAAACGGCGTGGACCACTTCCTCGCCGTAGATCAGCCGCCCTTTCAAATCTCTATGCGGCGATCTCGAGACCACGTGGGTACAGGAGTTCAGGGAAAGAACCATCCAGCCACATGGAAACTATACAAACATTTACTCCTCAACACATTTTGTAGAGGGATCCACTAAAATAGTAGTATTTCCCCACCTCCTAAGATATCACTTCGAGAAAGAAAGCGAGCCGTTACTCCCACCCCCCTCCGACTTCACCCATTTTGGACTTTCCACCAGATTACTGAGAAATTCACACCGAGGCATGACGCTGAAATTGAAGGCTACCCTCCCCCATCCCCGGAGCGGGAGATTACTCATCTATTTTATAGGTTTGCCTCGAATAAATTTATGGCTCCAGCCCCTGGTCGTTTCGTCGACCCGCTGATCCCGGCCTCTTACACTTTACCGTAAGGACACGCTCGGTTGTCCCGGCCGATAATGAGGGTTCGAGAGGCCCCTCTCTCTCTCCCTGTTTTGGAGAAATCCGGGTATATATGCACCCTCCCAAGAATTACCCACGGATTCGGTTAGACGACGCCTTCCCGAACAGAAGTTCGATTCAACGACGCTCTCTCCCGAGAAGTGTTTACTGACGGTCGCAAGCCACGGAAGAGCTAGACATCACACTCGTATCTTCGGGTCAGGGAGAAGAGTTTCTTGAGGCAACGGCAGCCTTTCTCAACCGCCTTTAGATCAAGGATTGGAGAAGCCGTACTCCGAAGTGCTTAATGTGACCTCTTGAGGACAAGAAGCCCGATAGCTCGATCAATACGAGTTTGGAGAAGTCATCGGAACCTAATTCCGTCTTGTTCGTGTGCCTATATATATATCCATATTTATTATGTACCTTTTATATACTGTAGTGAGTATTTAATCTATTTTTGCCGTTGTGTTTGGAATATTCCTTGGTCACGAGGCTGCAGCTAACTATTTAAATCGCACTCTTAGAACAATAACAGTGGTTGCCATGCTTAGCCAACCTTAGAGCTTGTGTGCGTATATTCCTGTACACTTGGCCATACTTCGACACATTTCTCTACTTTAATTTCAAAATTGAACGCTTTCTATAACTTTTATAACTAATTTCTACTTTCATATACCTTAAGAACCTTAATTTTTCACCGTTCGCACAGAAGATGACCCTTAAAAGAGTTAAAAGACGTCTTGGCTAAGACAGAAATGCCACTTGGCAGCATTTTTACTCACCCTTCACTTTCTGAAAAGGGTCTTTGAAAAGACGGAAAAGCCTGTAGCGCAAGCTCAACCAAGCAGGCGTCGCTGTCTCGCTGTCGACTTAAACAAATGATACATACAACATGGTCTCCTACCACAATATATATATATTAATATATATATATATATGAGGGGTTCAGGTCGCACTTTTGAATCAAGGTTCAACACAAACTTGTACCTGGTAGCTTTTAAGTGCGCTCTTCCGGCTCGATACTAGATGTTCATGTAATTATTTCAACTTCAATAATTGTCCTTATTTTCCATTTTTAAGCAATCGTTTCTTTCTCCTCATCTGTCCACGCTCATATCGTGGCGGACATCCTTTGCAGTGCTAAGGAGTTAAGTTCGCACTTAGGCCATCCTGCGATTCTTGAACCGATTTGCCCTATAGGTCCAAATGCTACTTCGTGACCCACATTAATTAAGGATGACACAAGTTTACTATTTACGGTCTTTTTTTGACCTTCTTCACTATTATATTTCTTGTATTTCTCACGTACCTCATTCCTTAAATACTGAGTGAAAATTCTTTCGTTAGTTAAACTTATCCTTTCTATTTTCAATGAGAACAATCTTCCCCATAACATCTCTGTAATGCGAGAGGTCATTTATAAATAAAGAATTGACCTACATTCGTCCTATGGGGTCATGTGATCTTAGCAACAACAAATATTGACCATTTTTCACACAGGCTATGCCATTATTGTAACTTGGTCTTTCTTCATAAGGGCTGAACTGTACATAAAGAACTTCCGGGTAATCGTGAACTTCAGTAATAAGAGAAAATTGGGCTTTGTTTCCTAATAGTAGAGTTGCCTAAATTAATCATATCACGCTTTATGCTGAATTTCGTTCAGAGTGAAAATTTAATATATTATTATTTCATGAGAAATGGATTGTTTTTAGTATATACGAGTATAATAATAAATATATTAGATAGGCCAGTTACGAATAAAATCATTTAAATTTATTGCATTCATTTACGCTTTGGCGGGAATTCAAGCAGAAGTGTCAAAACATTAAAAAACGGTTTTGTTTCAAAACATGTTTGCCAAATTCCCTAAATGGGGCCTTTTCCCAGGTTATTTAGCTTTATATAAGTATTTATTGATATACTTATGTAATATTTAATCAGTTAAGGTTAGGTTAGTTTGGGTTTATTTAGGTACTGATATATAGTCACCTATCCTAAACAAATTAATCGATCTTCATTCATTTTGAGACTTTTGATTCTGACACAAAAGTATATGAGGGCAGCAAAGCAAAAGTGACTTTAATGGTTTCCGTTCTAGACCTCGATGAAATGCTTTAATAATACTAACAAAGCAAAGGTGAATTAAATATTTTCATTTCTTGATCTCGATGAAATGCATGATGATAGAAGCAAAGCAAAAGAAACTTAAATGGGATCTGTTATTGAACCGGATGAAATACCCGATGATAGTAGTAAATCAAAGGTGACTTAAATGGTTTCTGTTCTGGACCTCGATGAAATACACGATGATAGCAGGAAAGCAAAGGTGAATTAAGTGGTTCTTGTACTCGAAGAAATACAGAAAGATATCAGCAAAGAAAAAGTGTCGTGAATTGTTTCTGTTCTGGACTTCGTTGAAATACACGATGATAGCAGCGGCCAAAGGTTACTTAAATCGTTTCTCTTCTATTCCTTGATGAAATTCATGATATTAATCAACAAGCAAAGATGACTTAAATAGTTTATCTTTATAGAATTCGATGAAGCTGTCTAGAATCGATTTCTTTCTAGATATCGATGAAATGCATGATGAAAGTAGCAAAGCCAAATAGTTTCTGTTCTTTATAAAAAAAGCTATTATTTGCATTGAACTATCACCGTGAACATATGCTAATACTACGAGTATTGTATAATATTTCTAAGGACTCTCGTTACATTTTCCGATGGCAAGCCACTTATCCAGTTAATGACATGGTCTAACGTTGACATGTGTACAAACGAAACTTTCTGTGCATTAGTTTTGCACATTACCTCTTTTTTATACGCACATATGACTTTAATTCTGTCCTATATTTACGTTTTGATAATTGCTGCATTTTACTGAATACACAAGTTTTACAAAATAATAAAAGGATTTGAGGTAAATTTGAAATAATATCGGAAAAGATGTGGAAATGTAGAAATGATTGGTTTAAATGAAAAATGCTTGCGGATTTCAAGGATTTATTTTTACTTCTAAGTGGATAAAGACGGATTTGCTCTGAGCCTTTTACAATTATCTATCCAGTTAAGAGGATAACTATTTTATGACTATGAATATAAATATTGGAGGGTTTTTTTTTATCTATCATCTCAGGATAGAAAACCCTCATAGCACATCTAAACATAAATCAATTTGCGCATGCAAATATGTGGTTTGCGATACCATTATCTGAAATCATAAGGAGGATTATGAATTAGTAATTGTTATGTACAAATCATAGGTTGTGGTTGTTTGGGTATTGCTTCACGGGAGTATCTTAAGGGAGATGAAGGGAGTAGGCTTGGATCCTATAGCATCTGTTGTAGGCCCTGCCCACGTTACCACGGTGTTATACTCATATCCACTTGGAAATGAGTGACCACTCTGTAACTCTTTTTCTCTTTTCCTACAGGTGGCTAGAATTTTAAAAACACAACCTTGCAATTTTACGTTAACAAGGCAGCGTTTATTTAATAACGGTGCTAAAATATGAAACTGTCCAACCTGAACTGTCAATATTCCAGACGACTTTTGGAGGTCTCCTCTTCACATTTGCATTTTCAATTAAGAATCGAATTTAATCCATTTCCTCTTTTTTCCTACACAATTGAATGATGAGAGCGAATGGTCCATTTAATTATTTTCGAACTTAATTATGCAAATTAAAAATACAGTCAATTTAATTATTCTTACTTCACACAACTAACTTTTATTTAGTTTTTGGAATAGTAAAACCTAGTTTAACTATTCATGTGACACTTTTGCCTTGAAATTGACTCGTCTGAAGCAGAATGAAGATTGATTCTTTGGCGGAATTCGTTAGAGAGAAGCTTCCAAGAAATGTTTTCATATATTTGTTTTGTAAATTTAAATATAGAATAATTTCCTAAAATTATATAGAGCCTTAGACTTACATTAGATTTTCTGGGTTTCCAAATAGATGATGGGGAAAGGATATTTTCTATCTATACGCAACCCGATGATTGGATTCTTGTATAGTACTAACGAACCATTTTGTAATCAGGTTAAATAAAAGGAAATTTGACTAATAACTCATTAATGCATTCATTATATTATATTTATTAGTGTATAGTTGGAGCCACTCCCTCATTTAACACTTTTTCCTAAGGAATATATTTAATTTACTCTCTGGCGACGATGTAAAAAGAAGGCGTTACCGTTATTATATTTAAGATATTTCCACCAAACAATCTTTAGTAAGAATAGTTTGTAGGGAGATATATATATATATATATATATATATATATATATATATATATATATATATATATATATATATATATATATATATATAGTTTGTTTGTTTTATACAGCCTTTTGTGAGACTTAAATTAATTATTTTCTAAGAAGCAATAACCAACGAGGGCATGTGTTTGTGAATAGGAGGAGTAGGGAAATATGCCACGTGGTAAAATTAGGAAGATGAAAGATACTTCAAAGGAAGCTTACTTGTGGCAGACGGGACTCGATGGACGCGCAACTCTCCCGAACATGCCATACCTTCAGAATAAAGCCTAATGGATAACTGTGTAGCAGCTAACGTCTTAAAAAATGTATGCCTCCCAGGCTGCACCACCCATTAGTGATATCTGTCAGTAGGTTGGGCACGCTCCCTAAAGTTGTGTTCCAACGTTCCTGCGAGCGCCTAGTAGTCTCTTCTTTAGACTAATCGTGCACTTGAACATTATTTTATACATTTTCAGTTCCCCTAACTTGACCACTTTGTCATCACCTACCTCTCTCGAATATGTCGAACTGATTGCTTTTGCGGAAAATCGGAAGTCAAATTGTTTGCAGAGCAGAAAGTAAGTGAATCTTTTGCGGTTGCCGAAGGGAAATTTTGTTAGCGATGCCTCCCCCCCCCCGACCTTTCCGCGCAAGAAGCGGCTCATAAATGATAAAAATTAGACTGCAATTGACCTTTAATTTTATTCACTTGTTTTATACTTGTTTGCGGGGAAAATTAATTCAAAGGCTTCTTAAATGCCAAAATGAAGGGAAAAAATATTGGCACTAAGGAAATTATGGCCTAACATCATTCTAGGATGAGCAGACACCTTCAAAGACACTAGATACTTTAGAGAGGCGCCAACTAGCAATACCCGATCTTGTTCTTCGTTATCTTCTTATTGTTTTCTCGTCGGTTCTCTTCTTGTTTAAGTGTCATTAGCTCTGAACTATCAATATTTTTAATATCCAATTTAAATTTAAACACCACATGTGTTTGTAATAGGCTTACGATTTTCCAAGAGTGGGAGGGGGCCTCGAGTGGTTGATCGAGGGAGTTTTGTTGCAGGGCACGAAGCGAAGCGCGTTATTCCAGAATGAGTCTTTACGTCCTTGACTGCTGTAGTTCTGAACAACTGGTTTCTTGCCTGCGAGTCCTTAGGGTAACAGAGAGTCACTTGTGAATTGGCGCGTTGTGTCATTTGGCTGGTTCCAATGAAGCTTCGTGATTACTGCTTGGAAACTGTGTGATTAGTGCCTGCCTCCTGGTTGAATACTAATTTGTTCGTTTCCGCGCTGGGAAATATATACGGCTTCGCCGGAAGCAATGTTGCTTGCCGTTGGAAGTGGGTCCCACCCCAATTCAAGGCGCAGCGTGGAGGGGCTTAGCGCCCCCTCGCTGATTTGGGTTCCGGGCTCCAGTTTGACTCGTCTCGCTTCGTTATAGCCCCGGAAGTTTACTGAAAGACGCCTGTTTAAGCTCCGTGAGATACCCCCTTAGGCCTCTTTGTCCACCCGAACACCTCTCTCGAGACCCCCTCTTGCCTCTCTCGAGACGCTCCTTTGTTGTGGGGAGAGAGCTTGCGTGTACCATAGATTTTTCGAGCTGTGAGATTGGAGGTTACCATTATGATACACCTGGTAGGGCTAATCTTGTCGAATTGGTCGGAAATGATGTTCCAAACAAAGTGCATCCATCTTCTACTCTTCTATCCTGTATTCTGTTACTGTTTTCTCTATCCCTTCGACTGTTTTTTTTTAAAAAACCTACTACTATCTTTTTAGCTTTATCCTTCATTTATCTAAATTTAAGGACCTCATGCGTCAGAAGAGAGGCTTTAGAACCCCTAAAAATAACGTCAATCGGAGCTCATTGGTTGGGAGAGACTGGGACTAGAGGGGTCCTAGGCGCTTGGGCGAAAGATTGGGATGAGGGTAAGTGCCCCGTTAACCCCTTCCCTGGCGCGTAATTACTGACTATTCCCAGTAACCGTTGACGGGTGCCTCTGGTAGCAATTGTCCGAGGTGATGAGCCCTGTTTCCAGGTTCGTTGCGCCAGGCCAACAAAAACCCTTGGGTCTAGTCTCTTGGTGTGGCGGGATATCCATTGAACGCTACGCCGATATCCTGGAGTTTAGTACGGGGCATGTTCCGCTGTTCACCTGGTGCAAAATAGATAGCCTCATTCGGAGGCTGCCAATGCTGCTTGGTTGGGATCCACGGCATGCCTGACTTGAACGACTCGGTCGGACGAACAGCAGTAAAAGGAGCGTGCTTCCTGAAATATCCGAAACGTCTCTGATGGATAGGCGAGAGCGACTCACGTGGGGTGAACTCACTACCCCACTTCTTTTTTATTGAGTGGTCACAAAGTATTCAGAGATATAAAGTGTTCAGCATGACTGGAAAGAAAGGACCGGCTGCTCCTAAATACACATGTTCAGTGTGCAAAAAGGACAAGTGGTGCGTGGACTTCCCGGAGTAGTGTTACTCCAAATGCCACCCAGCAAGTATCTTCACTGACTGTGTCCTTAAAGGAGAAGTGTAAAAGCTCAAGTATCTACATAGATCATATGAGCAAAAATCTAAAGAACTGGAGAGGAAGCTGCAGAACCTAGACCCTGAATACGGTAATCAACTTCGCCATCTCGAGGACAGGATCGTCGAGTTGTCCTCAAGACTAGAGGTCCAATCGGTTCATGATGTATCTCCCACCAACGTGGGTGGATCCGCCGACGAGCCCCTCGTCCAAGAAGCGAGCGCTGCATCGGCAGTGCCACGCGAGCCTTCAAACGTCCCAGGGCTGGAGTCAGCTGTTGCGGGACTGACTCAACGGGCCAAAAAGAAGAAGAGAAAGAGGAAGAAAGGAAAGAAAAAGAATAGAAAGTAGAAACAAAAGAAGAGAATGCAGAAACAAGTGAAACAAGAGGAAGATATGAAAAAAGAATATAGAGATTAAAAAGGAAACGGATAAGTCGGTTTCAAAATGGAAAACTCTTTCCTCTGCAGCCGAATGTGCAAGAGTCAACCTTATTGACGACTCTCAAGCACGCAGTCTGCAACCACTGTTAGCGGCCCGCCTTCGCACCAGTGGGAAGTTAAGCTGCCTCCCAAGACAGGGAAACCACCGATTCAGGGTAGAGGTGGAGAAATCTCAGATTTCTGAGAACTCAGTCATTGCACTGATGGTAAGTGGCAACGACCTCTAACTCAAAGGAGGTAAGGTAGGTCCTGAAGGAAAGATTATACACACGGTCATGGGAGCCGTGGACGACTGTGGGCTAAAATCCAGCAGACGTGTTGTGGTCGGGATGCTCCCAAGAAGAGGTCCAACCCGGATAGCTCACTCGAGGAACATCTCCTTGAACCGACGCCTGGCAGATTTGTGTACGGGGAGGGGGACCTTTTTTGTGGACTCTTACCGCACCTTTTATGGTAGAAACGATCGCTACCAAAGGGATAGAGTGCATCTTTCCTTTAAAGTAAAGGCTGTAGTCTGTAACACGATACAGGATGTCGTGGAGCGGATCCAAAGAAGTGTCCAGACCAGAGTGAGGGCGGACGTACGCCACTACGCCCGTGTCACTCTTGGAACGACCTTCTCAGAGGTCGAAAAGAGAGGGCCCCCTGGCCAAAATATAAGCCGGGAAACGGAAGAGCGTAGGGAGTCCTACATTCAGGTACTCCCTAAAGTTATTCTGTTTAATGCGAGGTCTATCAGGAACAAGTTGCTTGAACTTCCTGACTTCGTAGCGACGGATGCACCTGAAATGATATTTTAACGGATTCGGGGTTGAAAACCTCAAAACGAGATTTTGAAGGTGAATTCACGATTCCCGGTTACCAACTTTTCCAAAAAGATAGGCCAGACAGAGAGGGTCACGGTGTGTTGTTGTATGTCAATGATACACTTAAATCGACGAAGTGCAACATTGTATCCGATCACAAGCTACTAGGAGTTGACCTAGATATAGGTCCTGCCAGCTACAGGACCCGGGTGCTTTACAGACCCCCTACTGGATGAACTTGTTTAAGACAGTGTGTGTATCGCCATGGGTGATTTGAATACCCAAGTTGACTGTGAAACCAGAGAACCCTGTGGCGAGAACGCACTACTCCTGGAGTTCGCGAACAACGAGTTCCTCACTCAATGGGTGAGAGAGCCGACGAGAGGCAATAATACCCTGGACTTGGTTTTCACCTCTGAGGATGACCTCGTTGAGGATCTCTATGTAGGGGAAGAGCTCGGTGGCAATAATAACCGACTAGTCAAATTTATAGTCAAGGTCCGCAAGGTAGAGTCTGCGACTACTAAATCGAGGAAACTTGATTTGAGAAAAGCAGACTTTGCAGGTCTTAGTGCTGGGTTTACTGATGCCAGGCTAGAATTCGTGGAATAGATTCAAAACTACGTTCATAAGTCTTTAATCACAATTAATCCCTTTGAAAAGCCTTCGTCGGTCTTCCATTCAAGCAAAGTAGTTTAATCGAGAAATCGGTCAACTGCTGATCAGAAGAGAACGGTGTACCAGCACTCATAGATTTCTGTAGTCTTTGAGGATTACCGTAGGCTAGCTAGGAAAGTGACGTCCAGCATGATGGGCGGCAAAGCGTCCCGAGGAGCTCCGAGTGGCGATACTTTGCAAGGAGAATCCCAAGGAGTTCTTTGGTTATGTAAACAGCCGTAAACCAATCCATCGCACGATTGGCCCTTTAATGAATAAGGAGGGGGCATTAAAGCACTTAGATGCAGAAAATGATAACCTCCTGAACGACTACTTCTTTTCAGTGTTTACTGAAGAATGTGGTCCCATCCCCCACCCCACAGATTCTTACTTGGGGAAAAAGCTGGAGGAAATGGACTACACCCAGGGAGAAATACAAAAAAAAGATCACTGATCTAAAGACGAATAAGTCCCCTCGTCCGGACAGGTTTCTACCTAAAGTGTTGAAAGAAATGTGCGATGAAGTTTCACGATATTTGAACACAATCTTCCACATGTCAATCCGGACCGAATGCGTTCCTAGATTCTGGCCTGAAGCGGAGGTAACTCCAAACTTCAAAAGGCATACCCTAGGCAGCCGTAGAACTACCGACCTATTAGCTTAAATTCAATAGTCGGTAAAATCATGGAAAGCAGCATGGTAAACAAAATGACGTCATATGTAGAGTCCAACTTGCGATTGAGGAGTTTCCAGCACGGGTTCCGAAGGCAGCGGTCATGCTTAACGAATCTTGTGGAATTCTTCCACTTCATTTTCCCTGAACACGATCTGGACAAGGCCGTGGATGTTGTGTACTTAGACTTTCAGAAAGCCTTTGATAAGGTACCACACTGCCACCTTCTCCGGAAAGTGCGAGCGCTGGGCATAGACGGAAAAGTAGCCGGTTAGATCGAGAACTGGCTAAGTGGCAGACGGCAACGGGTGGTGGTGAATGGACAAGCTTCTGAGTGGGTGCCCGTTACTAGCGGGGTGCCTCAAGGTTCTGTCCTGGGACCACTACTATTCATCATCTACGTCAACGACATGGACGGAGGCATGGTTGCCAAGATTTCCAAATTTGCCGACGATACCAAGCATGGTATGAACGTTGCAAAGGATGGAAATACTGCAAGCCTGCAGGAAGATCTTGGGAAGATTGGGGAGTGGTCGGACACGTGGCGAATGCCTTTTAACGTGAACAAATGCGAAGTGATGCATATCGGCCACAGAAACTCCCAATCTCAGTATATCCTTAAGGGCACTGCTATTAAATCCACCGACACTGAGAAGGACTTGGATGTAACAATCACTAGTGATCTCAAGTTCTCGAAACAGTGCATTGAGGCGGAGAAAAAAGGCCCAAAGGATGCTAGGCTATATAAAGCGCCAGTTTGGATATCGGAACAAGGATATTGTACTGTGCTTGTACAACTCACTTATCCGACCGCACCTGGAGTATCCTGTACAATTTTGGAGTCCTTCGTTTCGAAAGGACATCGCAAGGTTGGAACGCGTACAAGCCAGGGCAACCAAACTGATTCCCTCTATCCGACATAAAAGTTATGAGGATAGACTAAGGGAATTAGATCTGTTCTCGCTGGAAACCCGTAGACTGCGTGGTCAGCTCATCGAAGTTTTCAAAATACTTCGAGGGTTTGACAATGTTGACTACCGGGATATTTTCACACTGAGTGAGAACAGAACACGCAATCACGGCTTCAAACTTGAACTGAAGCGTTACAACCGCAATCTGTGTGGATATTTTTTCACCTACAGTATCTGCGGTAAGTGGAACGCACTCCCAGTGAAAGTTCTCAACAGCAACTCTGTTGAACAGTTCAAGTCGAGACTGGACAAAGTCTTGAAAAATAGCCGCTTGGAGACTTGAAGCGTGGCGCGAGTGCTCTTCTAGGGCGTCAATCTGACCCTTTGGAGGACTGCGCCTGCTCAAGTGTTCACTTAAAGATACCCTCTTTGAATGGATCGTAAGAGCTGCCTGGGTACCTCTTTTCCTTGTTACTCTTTTTATTCTTCTTTTTTCCTCCCTGCCTTTTTTCTATATTTTTGTCCTTTCCCTCTTATCTCTTTTTCTGACTCTCACTAACTCTTCCTCTCTTATGTATCACTATCTTCTCTTCCGCTCTCTTTTTTCTCACACTCCCCTTTTTGCTCTTTTTCTGTCCGTATTCATCACTCCTTCTTGTCCTCTCGTTCTCTCTTTTTTTCCGGTTTGTTTCTCTCCAGCTAGCCCTTTCTCTTTTTAGGTCTCTCTCAATGACTCATCCTTTTTATTCTTTTCCTCTCTTTTCTCTCTCCTTCTCTCTCATCTAAATTTATCTATGTTTCTTTTTCTATATCTTTGGTTTCTCCTTTACTCTCTTCCTTGACTTCTCTGGTTCTCTCTCCTCTAACTTCCCCACATTTCCTCAACCCATCTCAATATCTAAAAAAAAGGGGGGAGCAATCGTGTCTCTCTGTATAAAGGTATGCCTTGCTATATATGTTTATGTGTATAGGTGTGTGTATATGTGTATCACCCCCTACTAACAACTCTCATATATCCTTAAATATCATCTCTTTGCTAGTAGCAAGTAAGGACCTGGCGGCTACCTCATGCACTAGAAGAGAGGCTTTGTAACCTCTATAAATAACACCATTTGACGCTCACAGGTTGTGAGAGACTGGGACGGAGGAGTCTCAGGCTGATAGGGGACAGAATAATGTAGTGAGGCTAGTATGCCCTGAAAAGCCTATTAATAACGCATAATGCCCGACCAGCCCCTGTGACCGTCCCTTGGTGATTTAGGTTGGGCTGTTACTGGTTACAACTTCCCCGCCTAGCTGATTGCCAGGCTAACTGAAAGGTCCCGGACTAGGTCACTAGTCATGGCAAGATATCCCTTGAATGCCTGGGATAAGAGTCTGGCCGCTCGGTAGGTACTAGTACAGCCCTGACCTTGGCTTTCCTCCTCTGTTACTCCTGGCGAAAAACCAGTGGGAAATCACTTGTGGCTGCGGCCCGTAAGCTGCGCCACGTTTGGGACCGTCTATGCTATTGGGCAACCCATTCGGCTAGTGTAGCAGGCGATTAGGGAGGTCTGCTAGGGAGGGGTTGGAAAGACCTGTGGGGTAGGCGGATGCGGCCAGCGCGAGACCCAACACTAAACCTTTCCATCTCATTTTAGTGTTCACAAGCATCGAAGATATTAGCGCGCGCCTAGTCAGCTGACAAAAGCACAAAAGTAAATAGAGAAAAATGCCTGGTGCCCAACAATTAAAAATTGAATTTCCTAGGTGCGGAGGCATTCGTTGGTGTATTGATTTTAAAAAGGGGGGAGCGGCAAGCCTCTCCAACCGAGATGGTTCAATCGAGACATCACTGCAGTGAACTGCCTACAATAACTGAAAATCCAACCGTAATGAAGAAAGGCTTCTTCAATACAGGGAAAACTGTAGGCAAGTTAAACAAGTGGTAGGAAGATCTAAGCGCAGCGAAGAAGTTCGGGTTGCCTCCCTCTGTAAAGAGACCCCGAAAGAATTCTTCCTACATGTCAATAACCGCAAGCCGATTCGCCATAGCATAGAACCGCTGAGAGATGACAATGGTGTGTTATGGAAGTCAGAACCAGACATCACCAAAGTGTCAAACGGCTACTTCGCCTCCATATTTACGAGGGAAGTTGACGGTCCAGCTCAGAGGCCGGGGTTCATATCGAAGAGGGCGAAAACATATGCGAACTAGTCTTAGAGAGAAACGTAGTAGCCAGACTAGGAAACCTTAACCCGTATAAGTCTCCAGGTCCGGGTGGCTTTCTTCCTAGAGTCCTCCGAGAAGTTAGTAAAGAGGTCGCTCAATACCTCACCACCATTTTCAACAAATCTTTGGAAACTGGAGAGGTGCCGAAAGACTATAGAATAGCAGACGTAACTCCCTGTAGGGAAATCGTCGCCCTCCCGTTCTCTCTCAGTGGAGACCTGAGATGGTAACCGCAAAAACATCCGGGTCAGGCAACGCGGGTTAGGCTCGTAACCACAGACACTCGCGCTCGTCTGTATGAAAAGCCGAACGGCTTTAAACTACAAGATCTCTCCTTACGAGAGTAAATTAAATTTCACTTCAAATAAGAAATTGGAGACGCGTTTCTCTCAAGCTCGAAGGCTAACGGGAGCTGAGGTAAGACTTGGTGAGAAAAACGGTTGGAATAAGAACCCTCCTGGGCCAGTCCACAAGCCCCTTCCCCCTTCTAATCCTACATCAGTGGGGTGACGAGGTATAAATAAGAAACACTTAGGAAAAACGAGGTAGAATACGTCAGTCTCCAGGCTACGAAGTCCCCGGATTAAGAACGGAATACCGAGACTGGACAGGTAGATTACTTGAGTCACTAGACTACGAAGTCCCCTGCAAGAGAGGCAGGGCTACCTAAGGGGCTAAGAAGCAGCTTATCCTCGAACTAGTCCCTGGTTATCAAACCAAACGTTAAGTTAACTTGATCAAGTTCAACTTACTCTCGTCAGAGAGACTCCCCATATCCTGGTGCATCCTAAAGCCCAGGGATATTCCTCGTCCTTGAGGAATTAAGAAAAGAAAAGCCCGTTACTCGGTGGCCACACCAAACTCATAAGTTAACTTAAGTGAAGAACCAAGTTCAACTTATTCTCGTCAGAGAAACCCCCCTCCGTTATCCTCGCCCTTGAAGAAGAATAAAACTAAGAAGAAGCTCATCCTCGAGCTAGTTCCAGGTTACCAAACTGACCTTTAAATTAACTTGTTGAAGTTCAACTTATTCTCGTCAGAGAAACCCCCCTCCGTTATCCTCGCCTTTGAGGAAGACTAAAACTAAGAAGATGCTCATCCTCGAGCTAGTTCCTGGTTACCAAACCGACCTTTAAATTAACTTGTTGAAGTTCAACTTATTCTCGTCAGAGAAACCAACCCTCCTTGATCCTCGCCCTTAAAGAAGACCCCCCAAGTACAATCCTTGCCCATGAGGAATTACGTAACGAAGGAGAAAAGCTCCCCCTCGAGCCCGTTACCCAGTGGTCACACCGAACTCTAAGTTAACTTGGTTTAAGAACCAAGGTAGGCCCCGCCTACCCTGGTGCCGCCTAAAGCACCGTGATTGTTCTCGTCCTTGAAGACCCCAATCTGCCACACTCGCCAAAGTACCTCGTGACCTCGACCACCTCCATCTGGCCGGTCGGCACGCGTCTTGGAGTCAATAACATTCCTGATGTATTTAAACTCCAGTAGGGACAATTAGCCTATCTCATGTATATTTAAGTGCGTATCGAATTTATCCAATTTTAGAGGGTCAAGTTAATTAAAGTAATTATTGTGTATTTTAATATTCGTAATATCTCTGTGGTTCATGTTTTGTTTTTGTGTAGTAAATTGTTAAAGTTAAAATATAAGTTTATTTTTGGAATTCTTGTGTTTTTCTCTATATCCTTACGTGTTTGAAACGGCTCTTCTTTAAAAACAACAAAATTAGCACTCTTAGAACAAAGCCTACTTCATTAAAGAAGTATATCACGACCACAGAGAATACCATGACAAAAGTCGTGTCAGGTGTGGGGGAATAAAAAGGGGGCATTCTCCTACAAAAAGTAGTGTCAGGTCTGTAGTTTTTTATTAGAAAGAACCCAGTAGTGTCTAATTAAGGGAGTGCCAACACGTAAAGGAATACCAGAAATAAGAGATTAATTGACGAGAGGAAAATTAGTAAAGTTAGGGGTAGAAATAATCTGAAGGTAATTGTTTGGCCAAGTGGTAAATTTGTTGTC
The DNA here is from genome assembly GCA_963969495.1 of Ceratothoa steindachneri. Lineage (NCBI taxonomy): Eukaryota > Metazoa > Arthropoda > Malacostraca > Isopoda > Cymothoidae > Ceratothoa > Ceratothoa steindachneri. The sequence goes on along the minus strand of OZ018323.1, from coordinate 211,608,999 downwards.
AGAGTGGTATTACAATCAGCATAGTAGTGGGATTAAGGGTAAGTTAGGTTGCGCGCTACCTGGAGAGTGGCGGCAGAAGTACCTGATAATACAGCAAGGAAAAATTGACGGACAAACACAAAATGGATCCGGTCGAAAGATTCAACCTACAAGCCCAAATTCTGGGACTTGAAGGCCAGGATATAAATGCCTACATCCTGTCAGAATTGAGAATACAAAGAGAAGAAGAACAAGAAATAATAGAGTTTGATAGAGGAATGTAAAATATAAGAAGAGAGGCAAAAAGAAAATGCGAAGCAATAAAAATACGGATGGACATAGAATTAGAGGAAGACAGAATACAGTGGAAAATAGAGGCAGAGGAAAGAAGAATGCTGAGAGGAAGTAAAACAAACGAAAGAATAATACTGTTTAAAAGAAAAGCAAAAGAATTTAGAATAAGGATAGAAAGGGAAGATGAAGAAAAGAAAAGATTTTTCGAACTCCGGAGATCGAACCTAGAATTGATCTTACAGTGTACCTTGATAAAGAAGGATTATGGGACTCACGCTCCCAGCAATTATGCCTCGCTGCAACAGGTCACTTTAGCCATAAGGTTCAGTTTAAAGTTAGTCAAGTACCATAAGAAGGGTAATTCGAGTAGGTTGAAATACCCCTACCATTTTGTGGCATACCTGGGTAGAGTCAATAACCCGAACGGCCACCTCAGGCACGATAAGGTAATGGTCACAGAGTACCATTTTAATATTAGCTACATCAAAGGAGCCGATAAAGTGCAGCCGCTCTATAAGGTGAGAAGAAAAACCATTGAGGGTTTTGTCAGTACCTAATAAGCGTGAAATAATGTTTTTATTTGTTTTTCGTGTTAATAGTTATCGGTTAGATTTAAGTTCTTAAAAGCTTAGAAATGTATGGAAGTAGCTTGTTGTTTTTTTATTGTTCTGTTGCGTGTAATCGATGAATTAGGTTTTTGTTATTTGAAGGTTAAATTGTATTGCGAGTATGTTAAGTTCGCTGTGTAACATACCCCTCCCCCCATCCCCTTCAATAGGTTCGCGAGGTCTAGTTCGACCCAATGCCTGTGTACGCGCGCGCGGGTGCGCTCAAGTTTAAATAAACTTAAAGTAAGGGAAGGCTCAAAGATATACAACTTTGCTGTAATCGACTAGGTTGAGTTAGTTGTTTTGAGTTCCCTGGAGTCTTTCTCCCTTCCCCATTAAGTTCTTCGAAGGAAGGTGTGTAGGGAAATCGTCACCCTCCCGTTCTCTTTCAGTGGAGACCCGAGATGGTAACCGCAAAAACATCCGGGTCAGGCAACGCGGGTTAGGCTCGTAACCACAGACACTCGCCGCTTGTCTGTATGAAAAGCCGAACGGCTTTAAACTACAAGATCTCTCCTTACGACAGTAAATTCAATTTCACATCAAATAAGAAATTGGAGACGCGTTTTTCTCAAGCTCAAAGGCTAACGGGAGCCGAGGTAAGACTTGGTGAGAAAAACGGTTGTAATAAGAACCCTCCTGGGCCCGTCCACAAGCCCCCTCCCCCTCCTACCCCTAACCAGTGGGGGATGAGGTATAAATAAGAAACACTTAGGAAAAACGAGGTAGAATACGTCAGTCTCCAGGCTACGAAGTCCCCGGATTAAGACCGGGCTACCGAGACTGGACAGGTAGATTACTTGAGTGGCCTAACAACAAAGTCCCCTGCAAGAGAGGCAGGGCTACCTAAGGAGCTAAGAAGCAGCTCATCCTTGAGCTAGTCCCTGGTTAGCAAACTCAACGTTAAGTTAACTTGGTCAAGTTCAACTTACTCTCGTCAGAGAGACTCCCCATATCCTGGTGCATCCTAAAGCTCAAGGATATTCCTCGTCTTTGAAGAATGAAGAAAAGAAGAGGAAAAAGGCTCCCCCTCGAGCCCGTTACTCGGTGGCCACACCAAACTCATAAGTTAACTTGAGTGAGGAACCAAGTTCAACTTATTTTCGACAGAGAAACCCCCCTCCGTTATCCTCGCCCTTGAGGAAGACTGGAACTAAGAAGAAGCTCATCCTCGAGCTAATTCCTGGTTACCTAACCGACCTTAAATTTAACTTGTTTAAGCTTAACTTATTCTCGTCAGAGAAACTCCCCCGAGTGCAATCCTCGCCCATGAGGAATTACGTAACGCAGGAGAAAAGCTCTCCCTCGAGCCCGTTACCAGGTGGTCACACCGAACTCTAAGTTAACTTGGTTTAAGAACCAAGTTCAACTTACTCTCACCAAAGAGGCCCCGCCTACCTTGGTGCCGCCTCAAGCACCGTGATTGTTCTCGTCCTTAAAGACCCCCATCCCCTTTGAATACCGTGTGGACCCCATCTGCTACACTCGCCAAAGTACCTCGTGACCTCGACCACCTCCATCTGGCCGGTCGGCACGCGTCTCGGAGTCAATAACATTCCTGATGTATTTAAACTCCAGTAGGGACAATTAGCCTATTTCACGTATATTTACGTGCGTATCGAATTTAGCTAATTTTAGAGGGTCAAGTTAATTAAAGTAATTATTGTGTATTTTAATATTCGCAATATCTCTGTGGTTCATGTTTTGTTTTTGTGTAGTAAATTGTTAAAGTTAAAATATAAGTTTATTTTTGGAATTCTTGTGTGTTTCTCTATATCCTTACGTGTTTGAAACGGCTCTTCTTTAAAAACAACAAAATTAGCACTCTTAGAACAAAGCCTACTTCATCAAAGAAGTATATCACGACCACAGAGAATACCATGACAAAAATCGTGTCAGGTGTGGAGTGATAAAAAGAGGCATTCTCCTACACTCCCATCTATAAGAAGGGGGACCGCGAATGCCCTGATAATTACCGGCCTATTAGTCTGAGATCCATCATAAGCAAACTACTCGAGGGAATAATCACAGAGCGTATAGTGCAGCACTTAGAGACGTACAACCTGATCTTGGATTCCCAGCACAGATTTCGCAAGAACCGTTCATGTCTCACTAATCTACTAGAATTTTTCGACGGTATTTTGAGTGGGTATGACTGTAGTCGAGCTGCGGATATCTTATACCTGAATTTTCAAAAAGCCTTTGATAAGGTACCACGCCGCAGGTTGATAAATAAAGTCCGCGCCCTTGGTATTACCGACAACGTAGCTGAATGGATAGTAAACTAGCTCTCGGGATGGAGGCAACGAGTAAAGATCAACGAGATCGCCTCGCAATGGACGCCAGTCAGTAGTGGGGTGCCCCAGGGCTCAGTGCTTGGGCCTCTATTGTTCATCGTCTACATCAATGATATAGACGAAGGACTAATATGCTCGATATCCAAGTTCTCCGACGATAGCAAGCTAGGAGGTAGTGTGAGCTCGCGAGAAGGGGTGGAACGCCTGTAAAATAGCCTTCTCAGGATAGGTGAGTGGTCAGAAAGGTGGCAGATGCCATTTAACCTTGACAAGTGCAAAGTAATGCACATCGGCCATGCTAACCCTCGGAAAAAATACTCCTTGCTAGACAAAAACTAGATACCACTGACCTTAAAAAAGATTTAGGCGTGTTAATCAGCAGTGATCTAAAGTTCTCCAAGCAGTGCCTCCAGGTGGAAAATAGGACACAAGGAATGCTGGGTTACATAAAGAGGCATTTTTTTTCCGAAATAAGCAGATTGTTCTCACCTTGTACAACTCTCTAGTCCTAACACACCTTGAATACGCCGTACAATTCCGGTCCCCAATCCTGAGGAAGGACATTGAACGGCTGGAAAGGTTACAGGCCAGAGCCATAAAATTGATCCCCTCTCTTAGACATAAAACTTATCAGCAGCGGCTACGACACCTGAAGTGGTTGTTCTTGGACAGCTGGTTAAGAGGCCAGCTGATTGAAACTTTTAAGATAATACGAGGAGTTGAAAACGTAGATCACAGGAGGTTGTTCACGTTGAACGCAAATGCTACACGTAACCACGGTTACAAACTGGAATTACCGCAATTCCATACTAGCATTTGCTAAAACTTCTTCTCGTACAAAATCTGCGGAACGTAGAACAGTCTCCCGCTAGAAGTGGTGATCAGTTCGTCAGTTGAACAGTTCAAATCTCGACTTGACGAGATAATCAAACCCCTGACCTAGATGGTATCACCTTAGTATAGATTATAGATCTGAGTAGAGTAGATAGGTTGTAACTTTTCTATAAAAAGTTCTTGTTTGTGTTCTTTTTTCAGTATATTCAGGTATCGTTTCAGCTTTCTGTCCCGCAAATGCGGGTGGGAGAGGTGGGCGGGGAGAGCCTTCATCTATTCTATACTTTCTCTTATGATATAGGTTAGGGCTTTCCCAAAATAGTACCTCCACGGTATGGACAGCAATGTCCTTTGAGGTACTAATATTCTTTGTGACCCTTGTGACTATCTCTCTTTCTCTCTCTCTCATCTCTAACACTCCTCCATCCCAAGATGGAACTTCAGAGGAAGAAGAGATATCGGAAAATGATTAATGGGGGCGGGAGAGATTATAACTTAAAGTCGCATGAGAATAGCAGATAAAGTTGAGAATACCTATAACAATTTTCAAAAATGGAGCCAAAGTACAAAATAGTGGAGCTAAGGGGGAGGGGGCCATACATAAACACAAGGGGTAATATAATGCTACGGCTTGGTTGCCGAAGGATAGTTTTTTCTAGGTGAGTTTATCTTACGATTATACAAAACTAAAATAAAATAAGGATATGAAAAGAATTCATATATATATATATATATATATATATATATATATATATAAAGAATACGCGTTTCCTTATTATTTGGTTCAATGTACAAATTTATTTTAGAAAAAAATTTATGCAGGGATCAAAAAAGGAAATGGCTCGGAATTAGTTTGGAAAAGGATCTAACGGGTTTCTACTTAAACTATCAGCCATACAGTTATCGGTGCCTTGTAAATACAAAATGTAGAATTGGAATTCCTGGAGGAACAACGAATCAACCGGCCCTTATTATTCTTGACGTTACGTAGGTACGTATGATAGCAGTTTGTGGTCCGTTTTCACTACAAATTCTTTGCCTTGTAAATTCATTCTAAATTTACAAATTCTGTAAATGATAGCGAGGTCCTCTTTTTCAATTACTGCCTATTTTTTCTCACGCACGAGTAAGTTTCTGCTTGAGTAATCGATGGGAAAACTTTGCCCTTATTTCCATACTGGAGGAGGACACATCCTATACCGTCATTACTGGCGTCGGTGCGAATGCCAAACAGTTTGTCCGAGTATCAACTATCTGGTTGATACTCGCGTGCCGGTGGTACCGCTTGAGCATATTAAAATGGAAAAGCTCTCTTCCTGATGGGGTTTCATTAAGGTAACGACGGGGCCACGCTTCTCGACTATATGGTAGGGGCCCTTCCACTGGCTCAACAATTTGTTGTTGTCCGTGGGGATAAGAAGCAAAACTTCTTCTCCAGGATTAAATTTCCTTTCTTAGACTTGCAATCGAAATATGTCTTATATTTGTCAAAAGTGATGTCGGTGTTCTGAGACGCAATTTCAGCGCACCTTTCCAGCCTCCTTCTTAAATCCAGTAAATCTGGATATTTTGATATAATTTCTTATTGGAATAAAGTTCATTTAGGATACTCAGAGGGCCTCTGACGTCGCGATCATATAAAACTTCAAAGGGGGTGAAACCTAATGTATGATAGGGGATTTCACGATAGGCAAAAAAGGCTACCGGAAGGAAGAGGTGCCATTCAGTGGGCTGATCTGCACACAACTTCTTGAGAATTGCCTTGAAGTTTCCAATAAGTCTCTCGCACATTGCATTACCCACTCGGGTGAAAAGGAGTGGTAAACAGGGGCTTGACCATCAATAATTTACCGACGTACTCCATTAATTCGGAAGTAAATTGATGACCACGATAAGAGAGGATTTCTTTGGGTATGCCCACATGGGAAGAGATTGAAATAAGGGCTTCGGCGCAGGAGATGCTATCGATTTTATTGACGAGCACATCCTCGGGGAATCGGGCGGCAAAATCGACTAGCGTTAAAACGTAACTAAGGCCTTCGCTCGACGGAGGGTGGATTGGTTCGATCAGGTTGAAAGCTACTCGGGAGAAGGATTCAGAGATTAGTGGTCCCTTCTGCAAAGGCCCAGGTCTGACTCATCCTTTTATTGCCGTATTTTGGTAAGTATCGCACGAACGACAATATCGCAGAATTTCGTCGGTCATGCAAGGCCAATAAAAATATTTGAAGATCCTCTGAGCGGTCTTCGTGTGGCTGAAGTGACTAGCAAATAGGCTATCGTGAGCTGTTTGCATGATTGGAGGGAGGTGGGCGCGGGATACACATAGTGTGCGGGACTTGGTGTCGTTTTCCTCTGTGGACACGCGAAAGAGGAGGTCATCCTTGATGAGGAAGGAAATCACCTTATTCCCTCTGATGGTTTTGCGCGTTTTGTTCTTGGCTTTTGACCACAAGGGACGAAAAGAATCACATTCCCTCTGGCTTTTGGCAAAGTCATGGCCTATAGCACCCTGAAACTCGGAGGCACACAGGGGTTCCAGAGGTGTAGAGGCTTTCAGTTCCTTCTTCGCGTGGGAACGGGTACTAACGAGTTGAGCCATGGGGGCGGAAGAAACCCGGGGCGATTGACCAATTAGGACCTCACAAAACCTGATGGGGGTGGCAACGACTTCAGCCCAACCAGTGAAATATGCGCACTTAACGTAACAGTGAGCAATGGGGAATTTATTGGCACGCCCTAGGTAATTATGCACTACGGCAAACTTATCGTGGTCCGGAGCCACAGGCGGAAGTAGTTCATCAGATACAACAATGCACGTTCACCCTGTATCACGGACGATGGTAGAGATCCTGCACCCATTCACTGCTCCAGTTTTGAATTGGAGGGCCGCAGGGATACTTTTATCGAACAAAAAGTTTACCTGGTGGCCAGCAGTATTCGGCGGGTTTGAAAACGAGGAGGATTCATTTTGCAACGGTGGGGGCGTAGGAGTGGCACTGACCTGGTGTATCTGGTGAGAAGTAGGGTGCTTCTAAACTGCGAGTTTTTAAGGCAATTGGGCCCTGAACTCCATAGGAATAACACACGGTGGTCTTCCTGGGGAACGACGAAGCTGATGAGTTGAGAGCAAGGGGCTTAACATCACGGTAGCCGGACGAGAAGAGAGGTTTGAGTTTGAGGGGCCCAGTCACCTTAACGAACTTATTTCCATTATTAGGAATAAATTTGTTCTTGGCGGTTTTGGATTTAGGAGATGGGGGTTCTGATTCCTTCCCTTCTTTCGGATAGCAGTTTTTGCTAGCCGCGTAGACGTCTTCCTCCTCGATGCATTCCTTGAGAGTACGGCACCTCCGGTCTTTCACGGAGAATCTGATTTCCGAAAGGAGCGACGCAAGAAATTGGTCCTTGAGGACGAAATCAACCAGAGTGTCGTATTCATGAACTTTGGACGCGTCAATCCAAAAATTAAAGTGATGCTGTAGGGAGTAGCCGAACTGTATAAAGATCTGGTTTGGTTGAATGCGATAGTGCCTAAATTTAGCTCGGTAGAAGTCCGGGGTCATGTTATAAGCCGCAAGCGACTCAGCTTCTAACGATGAGTAATCAATTGTTGCCTGTGATGGGAGGAAGATAAAAATATCCCTGAGTTGGGAGATGAGCAGGGGCAATAATTGTGCTACGGTGTCCGTCTCGGTGTCCCACTGGTTCACCTCTAGGATCTTTTCGAAATGGATGAGATAAGACCCGAAGTCTTCGCCTTCTATAAAGACGGAGAGTGTTATAGTCGCAGACTGCGGTGCGTCTAGTCTAGAACTTGAGGAGTTTATGGAGAGCATCTCGTTCATAAGTCTGCTATTTGCAGTTCATGAGAGCGAATTCTCTATCTTTCTTCTCATTCCTTTTCTCCTCTGTCTCTTTTGGCTCTTTCTCTTATCTCTTCATCCTGGATGTAGGCTATCAGATCTTTGTTACTGAGGTTGAGTGACTCACCTTGGGTCTTTAAAATTTAAAACGACGAGATGATGCGGGTTTTACACGATGGGCACAACAACAAGAACTAAATTAACGCACGACAATGAATATGGCAGAATTGTGGATTTCTTTACGCACGAACAGGAGTGCGAATGGTTTTGCTAAATAAAACGAAAACACGAACAACAAAGGGGCAAAACACTCACGAGAGAGATTTGGGGTCGACATTTTACTATGATTGAGACGAGAGTTACAGCACTGCTAGCACAGCAATAAGAAGAATAATACTATTTTTGCTATACCTTCAACTTACGGCACGAAATGAAGCCTTTAAGGACAACAATTCAATTCCGTGGGGGAATAAAATAATAATTAAATATGGTCACTCAACAATCAATTCACAAAAAAATAAATGGGAACAAGAACAAATACACTTCGCAAGTAGGTATGCAATGATTATTTCTCACCTTTTAAACTCCAGAACTGGAAAAATATTATCCAACAATTAACAATTTAACCAAGGTTAATAATAGATTTAACCAATTTTAATCAATTGATTGACCAAGATTAACCCTAATAAACATGACGCCAGTTTAACCCTTCCTGCGTTTCTCAGCCGAGATAGATCACGCCTATCTGCATGGGAGATTTATAATACAGACAGAGCAAATTAACTGAATTTAGGTTAGCTAAATAGTCGGCTATCTTTTAGGTTCCGGGACAATAGAAAAAAGGATACAAAATAACTTTACTAATATGAAAATTAATATTCTTTTCACAAAGGTTAAAAGGGTTTTGAAACAAGCCATATACACATTAGACGTACACGAGTGTCAGCAACTAAAAGAGGGGGGGGAGGGGACTTGGCGAAGACTTGGTGGGGACGGTCACCGTACACATAAACGAACAATACTGACCGAAGGGTCGCTCGAATGACCTTGAGCGTACACGAAGCCGACGATGGAGGCTTACACTGGGGAGGATGTAGTAGAGAGAAGCACTTGCACAGGAGAGTTGCGCGTTGCTGTTACCTCGAATATTTGGTCAGATGGAGTAATCCTTGCCTTGGGGCAAAGTTCAAATAATAATCTGTTGACAATGAATACGTACGGGATGAACTTAGATATTGCCTTCGAGTTTAGAACATCGAGTCGAGACTGGGTGCGTTGCGTTCGAGGAGCGGGTAACAACGATTACGGGGTAGACTTACGTGAATTAAACGAGAATACCCAGAGCTTGAGGGGTTTCACCCTATTAGCATGATCGCGGGAAGGTTCCTAAGCCGGCGATGCGAAACTTTGTCTGACTCTCAATTGGACCTTTGGGGGCTCTCAAGCTTGTCGCGGCTTTCTGCGATAGCGGACTTTCAGGCCTTAACGGCGTCTCATGATTTCTTACTTCCATTAACGGAAACAAAAAAGGTCGACCAGGTGTCTGTTCTCTCTCTCTCTCTCTCTCTCTCTCTCTCTCTCTCTCTCTCTCTCTCTCTCTCTCTCTCTCTCTCTCTCATCTATGACACATCTGAATATTGCAATTCTAAGATATGGTCTAGTGAAGTTTTAGTTCTTGCTTGGAGTCTTCTAATGTTGAAGACTCCCATCTAATCTAAAGGTGATGTTAATGCCACTCCTTTTTTGAAGAGATCTATGAAGGAGGGTTGTGACACTTACAAGCTACATATTAAACAGGAAAGGCGCCATCACACAGCCCTGTCTAACCCCGGAGCCCGCAACAAAAGGCTCTGATTCCAGACTTCCCATAGTGACCCTTGCTTTCATGTTTTCATGGAATTGTTTCTTTATCTTTACAAATTTTGGAGGGCATCCGGAGATACGCATTACCTCCCACAGTGCTTCTCTATTCAGCATCGAAAGCTTTCGTAAGATCGATGAAAGCCATAAAAAGGTTCTTGTTTTGTTCCTTTGCCTTTTCTTGGAGTTGACGCACTGTAAAAATTATATCAATTGTGCCGCGATATTTGCGGAATCCACACTGGCATTAGGTGTTCAGAGATGTTAGTTGTTAGCCCTTGGAGCACTATTTTGGAGAAGACTTTTCTAGCAACAGATAGTGCAGAGATGCCCCTGCTATTGTCACACAATGACTTGTCGCCCTTCTTCTTATATATAGTTATGATGTTTGCATCTCTCCATTGTTGAGGTACGTATTCTTTGTCCCATTCCTCCTGGATAAATCGAAACAAGTCTCGTAGAAGTATATAGCCCCCTTGTTTTAGTATATCTGCAGGTAGGCCATCTGGGCCTGGGGATTTATATTCTTTGAGTGTTTTAACTGACCAGAGTAGTTCGGTAAATGTTGGTGGAAGGTCTAGGTCATGCACTGTGGTTCGTTCTTCAAATTCGTTTAGTACAATATTGCCAAAGGGGGCTGCTTAGTTAACTAAGGCACTGAAATGCGCCTTCCATATTTGTATGATTTCATTTTGGTCTCTCAGAAGTGTGTTCCCATCAGTTGTTCTTACTGGGGTGAACGTACGGTTTTGAGGCCCGTATAGTCGTTTCACAGCATCATAGAAGTTATGCATATCATGACAATCTGCATGTTTCTCTATTTCTTTCCCTTGTATTGTCCACTATTCATTTTTTAGCCTTCGGAACTTGCTCTGAACTTCTATCCGTGCAGTTTGCCAGTGTAGTTTCAGTATTTGTGAGTTAAGATGGTATAATGAAGCTCTGTGAATCTTATGCATCGTGTCTAATATTGGGATTATGTTACTCAGATTGTCGTCAAACCAATCCTTGTGTTTTTTTTGTCTGAGTATCAAGGGCCTTTTCTGCTGCGTCATAGACTGTTGTATTACAAGCTTCCCAGAGATCATCTAAGGGAGTTTTCATATCATTTAATGGCCTCTTCTCAGTTAGTGTCTCTGCTATGGTGCTGGGAAGTTTGCTTACTTGGTTCTCGCTTTTAAGTTTGCCTGTATTTAGCCTTTTTTTATTGTTTTTCTGTTCCGGATAGGTGGGAAGATTGATTATTTAAGAGTGGACCTTATCATTCTATGATCCATCTATCAATAGGCACCCTTCATTGCTCGTGTATGTACAACATCTTTAACATCTTTTCTTTTAACTATTACATAATCAATCAGATGCCAATGTTTTGAGCGTGGGTGCATCCAGCATGTTTTATATTTATCTTTTTGTTGAAAAATAATATTGGTGATGGTGAGGTCATGTGCACTGCGGAGCGTCAGTAACCTTAGTCCATTGGCGTTCATCTTGCCTATGCCATGCTTTCCGATTATCTTGTCCCATATATGGCTGTCTTTCCCAACTCTAGCGTTGAAATCTCCTAGTTGTATTATCTTGTCATTCTTGAGGATTCTACAAAGGGTTTCGTCTAAGGCAAGTTAAAAGAGGTCTTTTCTCTCATCTGTTGCATTTAGGGTTGGTGCTTAGACACTGATTATGGTGCTGTAATTGTTCTTTCAAGTGAGATTGATTATCATCAGTCTCTCACTGATCCCAACTGGATACTGTGGGAATTCTTTTGTGATTTCATTACTAATTGCAAAACCAACCCCATGTAAGTGGTGCCCTCCAAGAGGGTACCCTTTCTAAAAGAATGTGTATCCTCCGCCGGTCTCGCTTTAGAGACCCTTCATCCAATAGACGAGTTTCGCTAAGTGCCGCAATGTCAATTTTGTATCGTTTGAGTTCTGCTGCAACGAGAGCTGTTCTTCTCATAAGTTTTACAATATACATGTAAAACTTATGGCCATGCTTATTTTATATCAGTAATTTATCATGTATTACTTACCATTATTTGGTTTGAAGCTATTGTGAGTTTTGTGATGGAAACCTAAGTGTCTGAATCATTATAGCTGCAACTGTACTTATTGATAGCAAGTCGACACTGGGAAGATACGTTCAACTATAGCTATCGATGGCAGGTTGCCACTGAGAAGAGACGTCCGACTATATCTGTCGATAGCAAATCGCCTCCGGGATACACGTTCGACTATAGCTGTAAATAGCAAGTCTCCACTGGGAAGATACGTTCGACTATACCTCTCTAGGTGATTAATAAGAGGAGATGGAGGAGGCACGGATGAAAATGAGACAGTTTCGTAACGTCTAGTCAATTTTCAAGCCCAAATCAACTCAATTGATCCGAAAGACAAAATCAACTCAGTTGATCCGAAAGACCAAATCAACTCCAATGATCCGAAAGAGCAAATCAACTCCAATGACCCGAAAGACCAAATCAACTCAATTGATCCGAGATACAACTACTTTATTTGTGTGCAAAGAATCCTTCATAAAGGGCTAGGAAAGTAAAGTAAAGTTAGTCACACGTTTCTATAGATTTAAAAAACCTCTCACTTCAAGGATTTAAGACTTTTTTAAGGTAACTTTTTTATGTTTATATAATTTTTATCATGCCTCTCAAACCAACCGTTCCTTCTCCAGTGGGTGCCACTTTGTTGGATTACAAACTTGTTCATGTCTGCTGAAAAAAAACTTGCCCTTGCTATTCTTAACGTTCTCTCCGGTGCCAAGCAAAACGAAGAATAAGTTTAAACATAATTATATGTAATCGCTATTAACCAAGAACGACAGGTTCACTCGAGACGATTCCTATTAATATATATATTAATCATTATAATAATTTATGTCATTATCACAAAATATAACTTTTCTTAAATAAAAAATAAGGATATTTCACAAGATATCTCGAGCATTTGTCATTCTGAGTCAGTCCCGGGTTTTATTGGGACCCGTTTTGCGCCTGTCGTCAACGTTTTGATAGTAAAAACGTTGACCCTTTATGTCATGTTTTTGGATGAAAAGGTGTTGCGAAAATGGTTTATTGGGTTGTTCGAACACTTCTTGAACTCATGCGATTGCAATTAATGCCCCCTTTGGGCAGATACTCCAATATTTAACTATCTTATAGGAAAATACTCCTTGCGACATCTGTCTCGTACCTTGGTCTGGTCGCATCCGATAAAATCTCCTTATTTGCGGCATCATAGAGAAACATGGTGTCTACTTGAGGTAATCGAATCCCTTCAGAATTTTAATAATTTGAATAATTACTCCTCCCAACCGTCTCTTCTGCAACGGATGTATTGGGCTGAGGAATAAGTTCTCGGAACAGATGGAAATCCGATGGAGCCAAGTCTCGCGAATATGGAGGATGTGGCAGGATTTCCTAATTAAGCGTTTGGATGACGTCTTTTGTCATATTGGCAATGTGAGGACGAGCATTGTCGTGTTGCAGAAGGACTCCATAACGTCGATGAGGTCGCTTTTCACGAATAGCTTCGGCGAGTCGATACATTTGTTGAAAGTAGAGTTATGTATTGACAATCTTGTTGTTCGCAAGGGGCCCATAAAGAATGATACCTTCACAATTCCACCACACACACAGCATCGTCTTTCGTGGATGAAGTCCTTGCTTTAATCGCGGAAGTGGTTTTTTATTGGGGCTAAGCCATTGTTTGCGATGGTTCATGTTGACATAAACACACCACTTTTCGTCGCCAGTGATGATGCGGTGAAGAAATATGTCCTTATATCCACGAGTAGTCTTGTGACCAGCAAGCAAACCTGCAGCAATGGTGGAGCGTTGAAGTTTGTTGCTTTCGCTCAAAGCGTGCGGAACCCATGCACCGAGTTTTTGAACTTTCCCCATAAAATGAAGATGATTCACTACAGTTTTCTGATCACACGCCAATTTTACCGCCAATTTTCTAGTCGATTGACGAGGATTTTCATGAAGAAGGTCGTTGAATCGATCTTCATCCAACTTAATGGGGCGACCAGAACGTTCTTCGTCATTAAGATTGAAATGACCGTTTTTGAAACGTGAAAACCACCATTGAGCTGTCCTTTCTGATAAATCATTTTCTCCATTTACAGCACAAATATCGCGACGAGCTTTGGCTGCGTTTGCATTGTTCCCTTCTCGATTGAAAATGAATAACAACAAGTGTCGAAAATGCGCTTTTCTTTCAACTTGACATTCCAGTTTGAGGGTAAAGAACAAAAATTAAATTAACACAACTTTTAAATAAACCGCGATGACTTATTATTCAACTTCAAGACATAGCCTAAGCAAAAGCCTAATAGTCTACGCTGTTAAGAGACGTAGCCTAACCTTTGCAAATTTTGCTCTCATTATTTATTATTGTTTTTTAATATGTGCACAAATCACGTCAACAAAACTTAAATCAACACAACATTAAAAAAACGCGACAACTTATTCCTCAACCTAATAAATTTATATCCCAACATCGACTTTCATTTCTGTCTCAGAATATCATTTTGGTGCGACGACTCTGCAATCCAAGGATAATTAACCCCCTTTTGTGTATATGGAAACTAGAATCGAACTGTTCCTCCGTATAATGTCAAACAAGAGATACACAGACGGGTATAATTACATCCTTCGATTTATATAAATGGTAATCAAGATTTTAATAATAACATAAAATCACACACGACTCCATCTCATTAAATTAATCAACGCCAAATAAATGATCCTAGTTAGGAAGAATTCGACGGAAATTGTAAATTACATCATGAAATCTCTTTCTTTCGAACAAAGGAAACATCGAAATAAAAAAAGGAAGAATACAAAAGGTTGATAAGCCCTATCTGAATTGATGTCATTTGAGTTAATGGAAAGGGCGCGAGGAAACCTAATAATACGCCTAGAAGCGAAGAGCAAACTCTCAAGGGCAACCTTCAGTTCCATTTCAATTGGGCAAAAGGTCGTAAAAGAGCGACGAGACGAGAAGTATGGAGGAGCGGCGTTGCCGGAGAAACGTGCGCGCCCTGGATACCTTCGTGTCGTCGCTTTTATCTGGGGCAAAATGAATGCCTGATCGCCCGAAAGTTCCTTAAATTGAATTGAATACACGGATCAGTCAGGCATATTTAAAGAGGAAACTTCCAAATCTTTTCGTTAAAGTAATAGAAAATGATTAAAAAAGACTTACGAAGATTTATTTTTAGTTAATTTGTAGTGAAAATCAACACGATCCTGCACGAATCAAACTTATTTACGTTGAAAGATGTTAGATCTCTTCAGGTGAGTGGTAATGGTTAAAAGAGAAATATAAAGGTTAATTTTCATTTACAAAGGTGCAAAAATCAGCTTGAACATCCCCTTGATGGATTTTAGAGGCTCATTGAGAAAGTGGAGAGGGTAGGGTTGGCGAAAATGTGTTGATGTTAGAATAGATCGTAATTAGACTATAAGGTAAACGCATAAAAGACCCCTACATGATTACAAAAAAAACTTTAGATATTTTACAAAGTTAAATTAAAAAACATTAAAAGTAGAATTGTCATATACCGTTTAACTCTTTTACCTCGCTCTTCTGCTTTATTTTACATCATCTATTGTAATTCAATGCTTATTAACCACTCCTCACTAGTATAACTCATCGCAGCTTTCATTTAGTGACACGACTTTTATTCCTTTATCAATAATCTACATAAAATGGAGACCAGCGTCTCGTATTATCGCAAATTTCTAAAATAAAGAAGTTTCAGAAATTAAAACTTTTTTAAGAGATTTGGAACGTCTCTCCCTAATTTTATTTCTTTGTTGTTTTTAGCAAATTTCTTGGAAAGGCCGATCCCAGCCTGCCCCTCCAAAGCTATAAAAATTCCAATTACGAAATTAGGAAAAACTTAAATTAGATCGGTAATCAAGGTGTTCTTAAAAGGCTCCTCAGGGGGTCATGTATTTTATAATTAAAAACAAGCAAACAATAATAATAATAATAAAATAATTCTCAACAAAACATAAATTAGGAATTTAAGCGATTGAGATGTTTGAACGACTTCTTTGCATATCAAATTGAGTTACTTCCGTCAAATGCTCAAAATGCTCCGAGTCGAGGGCACGGCGGCATTTTTGAATGCGTCAACTAACTGGTTCACAGCGATTGCCTAATAAGTCTGTCGTGATTGTCTCTCAGTATCTTTAATTGCATCCTTAAAGTGTTTGATCCAAGTATCAACGAACACAAGTAACGAAGTGGCGTGGACGCCACCACTATTATAGATCTCGCTAGTCAAGTGGGGCTACATATATCCACATAGCCCTGACGTGGAACGAGGGCCCACACCCATGGGTTCAGAGAACGTTCCATTCCCCCATCGCTGATTCGTATCAATGGGTCCAATACACCCCCTTTCCCTTTCCCCACGAGGAACTGCCCCTGGTGCCTTCGGCTCACCCGCGATTGTCAATCTGATCTATATATACATTTCATTACTCTGTTGAGCGATCTCGTTCATGATTCGAAGGGCGTTAACTTCCCACATACCAGCACTAGGTGTACAAGGTATCATCAGTAAAAATATAATGTAGTAGAATGAGGTAAGCAATGAGGAAACTACATGTTTTCTCTTTATCCTATTTAGGAGTTAGGCCACGTTTCAAGAAGTTAGTATCAGACATACGATTGTAATAGAAGAAGATTCTGAAAGAAAAATTGAGGTTTTCCACATGAGTCCCCTAATGAGGAATTGGAAAATAATTTTAATAGGTTTTGGAAATATTATTACCCCTTCGAAAATGGTTTGGATTCGAACCTTTGCTGTCAACTGCTCCTCGAGGAAAGGTGGTGAATCTAAAAATGAGGACGTTTGAGCAGAGGTTCGAATACTAACCATTTTCGAAGAGGAAATTAAAATTTTCTTGCAGATACAGATACAATTTTAAGAGACAAGTTCTATACAAAAGCAATTGAGTGCGGTTTGTGAATCAAGAAAATCTACTCGGCGTTGTTTTTGAATGGAGATATATCAACTGGGCGTTGTTGTTGAATTGGTAAAATTAACTAGGTGTTGCATTTAAATTGAGGAAATCAACTCGGGGTTGTTTTTAAATGGCGAAATCAACTCCGTGTTGTTTTCTGAATGAATAAAATCAACATGGTTGTCGAGGTATGCCTGTAAAGACCCACTCGGAGCAAGGGCGTATAGACAAGCACGAGGCCGTCTGCGATATGCTTTAGAGCAATTAAAGGAGTGGGAAGCTGCCTCCTTGATTTTTAGAGTGCGTTTACAATTGACCGGGATTTATCTACTGGCATGCCAAGTTGCAGTTCAAGGATATATATATATATATATATATATATATATATATATATATATATATATATATATATATATATATATATATATCTCTATATATATATGTATATATATATATATATATATATATATATATATATATATATATATATATATATATATATATATATATAAAGGGGAACAAATTGCTCAATAGTGATAGTTAATTGGGTCGTGACAGTTCACAATATGACAGAGCTAAATGGGGAGTGCAAAATTATCGTTAATTCGAATACTGGATATTATTTAAGTTTGAGCGGGACGTCAATTGAAAAGGGGATGCAGGTAACGATTGGCGGGAGGTGTATTCAGGGGATTACGACGCAAAATCGCTTTACCTTGAAGCTTAGAGGTGTTCGGAGGGGGAAGACCAACGGCACAGGCCTTTGAGGAGATACTTCTGTGAGTCCTGACGAGGAGGACTCGTAGATGAGGGTTTTGAGTACTTCTTGTTGAAAAACGAGATTTTCTCTGTTCGAGAGAGATGGCATCTCAAACACGAGACGGTTCTGTGGCTCAGCAGGGAGTCTCAGACACGGGCAACGGGAGTCCTAAACGGTCAAACTAATGAGTACCTTCTGGGATCGCGCACTTATTCCAATGCAGAAAGTGCAGCGAGCAAAAGAGAAAGTTATACGACTACATGATAACTGGAAAAGTCTAAAGAAGAACAAAAACAGGCAAACAGAAAAACAACAGAAGAACAAGAATGATTTCCTTCTGTCCCTTGATCGCCTCTTTGACATTCCACCTGAAGATGCGATGTCAATGATTATAATCCCCGAGGACAGGGAGTTTCTAGAGCCCAGAGGGAAGAAGTGCGCCGAGGCACAATGTCAACAACACAAGACCAGTCTCTTGCACGTCGAGAAGAACAATAGCAGAGGGATGAAGGGAAAAAAGAACAGCGTATGAAGTGCTCTCAAGCTGAAAAGCGTAAACTGGAAGAAATCTCTAAACTCGCATCCAGCTTTACATCGAGTTCCAGCAGTTGCAGTCCCACTCATTTCCCTTTTCATTGTCGTAGTGCAGCAAAGGATGGTGAGTACCTCCTGGGATCACGCACGTATTCCAATGCAGAAAGTGCAGCGTTCATATACTTGCATATACTTGCAGCTGCTGCAAAAAGCCTTGGTCATGATCCCAAAAAGCTGGTGTTAAACCGCGAGTCCTCCGGGTGGTACCGGAGGAAGTTTCGTGCAGAAGCCGCGAAGGAAATTAAAAGCTCGTTCAGGACTTTGGTGCCGCTAGTTGTGCACTGGGATGGCAAAATGGTGCAGACAGAGGCAGGTGGTGCTGCAGCTATATTCGACCTACTTTCTGTTCTGGTTTCAGGACATGGCGTTGCAAAGCTATTGGGACTCCCAGTCCTTCCCAGTGGCACTGGCCAAGCACACCACAGCTTCGAACACAGGGATTTCGTCAGGAGCAAGTACCATAATCTAGCAACGGCTCAATCAAAGAGTTCTTCACCCCGCTTGTCATCACCACATCTTGGAACTGGTGTGTGAGATAGCATTTTCAGCATGAATCGGCCCTTTTTCTGGGCCTGATATTGCTCTCTTCAAGCGATTTCAGACCAAGTGGAAGGACTTGGACAAATCTCTGCCTCAGCCATTCACAGAGAAAGACATACTGCCTCACCTTATTGAGCGTTACTATGGCCTCATGAGTGAGTTCAACCGACTACTGGAGGAACCCACGTCACGTGATGACTACAGGTTGCTAATAGAATTGTCTATAATCGTCTTGAGTGTACAGCCAAAGCATGATATTCAATTTTTGCGTCCTGGTGCACTCGACCGTGCCCGTTGGATGGCAAAAATCATCTATTCCATCAGGATCTACCTGTTCTGAGATTCAGAGCAATTCCACACCACTGCAAGCGAAAAGTCTGGAGTTCAACGATTCGTCACTTTCAGCATCTCGACGTACATTGTGTTTTAGTTTCGCGCGACCTCTCCAGCTGCAACCCTGGCACAAGACGTCCAACTGCTTAAGATGCTGGTGTCCTACCCCGACAAGGCAGTGGCCAAGGCGACAGCTACAGTCTTTGGGCGCCATCTATGGTACTTGAGTGAGAGGCTGGTTTCTCTTTCGTTTTTTGATGATCAAATGGACATTGAGGTGAAGAGGGAGATGTTGAATGTTTGGCAGAAGGAAGAGAGCTCTGAAGATACCCCTCGGCGAGGAACGGTCTAGCTAACATCTACTGCACTTGCAGAGAAAACTGTTGCAAATTTTGTAATATTCTGCTACGCCATCCTTCTTTAAGATCCTTGGGTTAGATGCAAATTTCCTAGCACTTGACCCAACTGAGTGACCCGACCATCAGGGATTGTCCATCGCCACTTCCTGCGTCAATGAACTGCACACTGTGAACGACTTCGCTGAGCGGGGCATCGCCTTGATGCAGGACTTCAACCTGGCCCTCACAAAGGATGAAGAACAGAGGCAGTTCCTCTTCCAAGTAGTGGAGAAACACAGCGGGAATTACCCTGACGCCCGGAAGTCAACAGTGACTTTAAACTAGGCTACAATGAGGGGAAGATGGGCGCCCATGAGACCCCCCTCCTTGAGGGAATAATACTCAGGAAGAGGGGGACCTAGACTCAGTGCTGTGAAATGAAATGTGTTTACAACTGTTTATTGTATCAAATAAGGTGACTTTTAAATTGTTAGTGTTAAACAGTTTTCTCAACCACCTATGACGGCACAAAGAAAATATCCATCGTCTTACAAAAAATGACAAACTTCAAACTCGTTGAGCTACCCCTAAATATTAATATTTTTAAAAATAACTTTGCATACATTGTTTCAAAGCAAATGAAACATTTGAACTGCCCGTCCCTGATAAAATATCAAAAAATAAAAATTTACATGAAATAAGGGTCATCCTAATATATATATATATATATATATATATATATATATATATATATATATATATATATATATATATATATATATATATATATATATTAGATTAGGTATTTGGGGAGTTTGTTTGATAATTTGATTTACCCTGTAGTATTAACTGTTTGAAAGAAATGTTAAATAATTTCTATTTTGAATGTACAATAACGATTGTGAATCAGTTAATACCAAGTTCTGAATATTTTCTTTCACTTCATCTTAATTATCCACCTCCTTTTCATACAGCGAGGTGGGCGCGCATCAATGCAACTAGAACCCTGTACATCTCTTTAGGACCTATCCTGTACAAAGCCACCCATCAATTTTCCCACCTCAAATTGGCCCTTTCTAGCATTGAAATGCAATAACATTTAGTGCCATAGCATTGGGAAGCAAGGTATTGTGCCATCTCCTCCAGTCAGCGTCCACGGCTGAGCAGAAGCTCTCAAACAAACCCCCCCTCACAAAGCCCTTCCATAAACATTTATGTTCAAGGCTATCTATAATCCACTCGCTGATCACTTAGCCTTTTCTCTCTCACACACTTATTCATACAATCATTAGACCTTTCACACAGTCACTCAATTCTTCCTACACTTTGACACTCGGGCTCGTATATTCTTAATGTAAAGAAATGTTAAGAAAGTGTCACGCATTAGATTAAGAGAGTGTACTGTAATATTATGAAGGAAAATGCAACAGGTCATTTGGCTGAGCGGGAAAAATTGAACTGAAAAGTAAATTAACTAATGGTGTATCGATTTCCCAGAGGTGAGAAGAAAATGGTTCATCATTTGGAATTATGAATTTTTTAAATTTATTTTTTCGTATTTCAAAATGACTTATTAATAATGATTTTCTTTCTATTAAAGCAGATGGGAAAATGGGTTAATCACCCCTCATGGGTTAATGGCAGATTACGAGTGTTTTTGCATTCCGTGCTCGAAACGACCGCCTGAAAAGGAGTCCCTTTGTGGCCACGTTTCCATAATGTCACTGATTCGAATATTTAGAGAATCAATGCCATTTAAATTTGTTTTTTCTATGAATTATTTCAAGATTTTCACTTAAATGTTCTTTTTAATGAAATAAAAAACTGATTTATTAATTAGTTGTTATTGTTGTGGGTAACGAGCATTACTATAATTCTAGAAAAGAGGTAAACATATTTAATAGATGAGCCACCACGTCTATTTTAATTTCGGTCACCATTCATCTACTCAATAACTCAGCCCCACATCTACACAACTATCACTTCATTACAAACCCCTTATAAGCCTGGAAATATATTCACTATTGATTACTTTGTATTTAGTTCATCTTCAATATTCCTTTCTTTATAGAAATTCTGCCTGCAATATTCAAATTTCTATTCATTTGTTCTTCAATATTCCTTTTTTATACACATTTTGACTACAATAATCAAACTTCTATTCATTTCTTCTTCAATATTCCTTTCTTTGTACAAATTCTGCCTGGAATATTCAAGCTTCTATTCATTTCATCTTCAATATTCCTTTGTTCATACATATTCCGCCGGCAATATTCAAACTGTATTCATTTACTCTTCAATATTCTTTTCTTTAGACATATTCTGCCTGCAATATTTAAACTTCTATTCATTTCATCTTCAATATTTCTTTCTTTATACATATTCTCCGGGCAATAGTCAAACCTATATTCATTTCTTGTTCAATATTCCTTTCTTTGTACAAATTCTGCCTGGAATATTCAAGCTTCTATTCATTTCATCTTAAATAATCCTTTGTTCATACATATTCCGCCGGCAATATTCAAACTGTATTAATTTCTTCTTCAATATTCCTTTCTTTATACATATTCAACCAGCAATAGTCAAACCTATATTCATTTCTTCTTCAATATTCTTTTCTCTATACAAATTATGTAGGCAATATTAAAACTTCTATTCATTTCCTCTTCAATATTCCTTTTTTATAAACATTTTGTCTGCAATAATCAAACTTCTATTCATTTCTTCTTCAATATTCCTTTCTTTATACAAATTCTGCATGCAATATTCAATCTTTTATTCATTTCTTCTTCAATATTCATTTCTTTATACATATTTTGCCTGCAATTTTCAAAGTTACATTCATTTCTTCTTCAATATTCCTTTCTTTATCCAAATTCTGCCTGTAATATTGAAACTTCTATTTATCTCTTGTTAAACATTATTTTCTTTATACATTTTCTGCCTGCAATATTCAATCTTCTATTGATATTTTTTTCAATATTCCTTTTTTATACACATTCTGAGAGCAATATTCAAACTTCTATTCATTTTTTCTTCAATATTCCTTTCTTTATACATATTCTGCCTGCAATATTCAAAGTTACACTCATTTCTTCTTCAATATTCCTTTCTTTATCAAAATTATGTCTGTAATATTCAAACTTCTATTCATTTCTTCTTCAATATTCCTTTCTGTATACACATTCTGCCTGTAATATTCAAAATTTAATTCATTTTTTCTTCAATATTCCTTTCATTATACACATTCTAACTGCAATTTTCAATCTTCTATTCATTTTCCCTTCGATATTCCTTTCTTTATCCAAATTCTGCTTGTAATATTTTAAAATTGAATTCATTTTTCCTAAAATATTTCTTTTTTATACACATTATGCCAGCAATATTCAAAGTTATATTCATTACTTCTTCAATATTCCTCTCTTTATCCAAATTCTGCCCGTAATAATCAAACTTCTATTCATTTCTTCTTTAATAATCCTTTCTTTATACATATTTTGTCTTCAATATTCAAACCTATATTAATTTCTTCTCAATATTCCTTTCATTATACAAATTCTGAATGCAATATTTAAACTTCTATTAATTCTTCTTAAATAATCCTTTCTTTATACACATTCTGCCCGCAATATTCAATTTTCTATTCATTTCTTCTTCAATATTTCTTTGTATACACATTCTGCAAGCAATATTTAAAGTTCTATTCATTCTTATTTAATATTCGTTTCTTAATACATATTCTGCCTGCAATATTAAAAACTATATTCATTTCTGCTTCAATATTCCTTTCTTTATATACATTCTGCCTGCGATTTTTAAACTTCTATTCATTTCTTCTTTAATATTCCTTTCTTTTACATATTCTGCCTGAAATATTCAAACATATATTCACTTCTTCTTCAATATTTCTTTTTTTTACATATTCCGTATGCAATATTCAAACTTCTATTTATATCTTCTTCAAAATTCCTTTCTTTATACAGACTAGGCCTGCAATATTTGAACTTCTATTAATTTCTTCTTCAATATTCCTTTCTGTATAAACATTTTGCCTTCAATTTCAATCTTCTATTCATTTCTTCTTCAATATTCCTTTCTCTACACAACTTTGCCTGTAATATTGAAACTTCTATTTATTTCTTCTTCAGT
The DNA here is from genome assembly GCA_963969495.1 of Ceratothoa steindachneri. Classification (NCBI taxonomy): domain Eukaryota; kingdom Metazoa; phylum Arthropoda; class Malacostraca; order Isopoda; family Cymothoidae; genus Ceratothoa; species Ceratothoa steindachneri. The sequence continues at coordinate 211,585,553 of OZ018323.1, read as the reverse complement.
ATTCCTTTCTTCATACCTATTCTACCTGAAATATTCGAAATCTATTCAATTCCTCTTCAATTATCCTTTATGTATACATATTCTGCCTGTAATATTCAAACCTATATTCATTTCTTCTTCAATATCCTTTCTTTATACAAAACTTGTGTGCAATATTCAAAAATCTATTTATTTCTTCTTTAATATTCCTTTCGTTATCAAATTCTGTCTGCAATATTCAAACTTCTATTTATATCTTCTTCAATATTCCTTTCTTTATATAAATTCTGTATGCAATATTTAAACTTCTATTAATTTATTCTTCAATATTCTTTCTTTATACAAATTCTGTATGCAATATTCATATTTCTATTCATTTCCTCTTTAATATTCCTTTCTTCATACCTATTCCCCCAGCAATATTCAAACCTATATTCATTTCTTCTTTAACATTCCTTTCATTATACAAATTCTGTATGCAATATTCAAACTACTATTTATTTCTTCTTCAATATTCCTCTCTTTATACACATTCTACCTTCAACATTCAAACTTATATTCATTTCTTCTTCAATATTCCTTTTTATACACATTCTGCCTGCAATATTCAAACTTCTATTCATTTTTTCTTCAATATTCATTTATTTATACGCATTCTGCCTGCAATATTCAAAGTTATATTCGTTTCTTCTTCAATATTCCTTTCTTTATACAAATTCTGCCCGTAATATTTAAACTTCTATTCATTTCTTATTCAATATCCTTTTTTTATACATATTCTGCCTGCAATATTTAAATCTATTCATTTCCTCTTCAATATTCTTTCTTTATACAATTTTTGCGTAGCGTAGTGTACTAACGGCATACTTTTAACTGTGATCAAAGCGGTGCTCGCTGCCTCAGTGTGCCTGGTTCGAATCGCTTCCCTGCACGGATTTTTTCGAATAAAAGGTAATAAAAATATTACTGCAAGGAAAAATTTTCCGTTTTTTCTTTCCATGTGGTTTAATGGATTCATATATATATATATATATATATATATATATATATATATATAGATATATATATAAATATATATTAGTGATGGGCTCGTTCCTTGGGAACCTTATTCGTAGCAGGAATATGAAGACATATACGATGGTTTTGAACATTTAATTTTCCGGACGTTTCGGTCATTAACCATGACCATCATCAGCGAATTCTAAATACAAAGAATTATTTTTATAAGAATAACTAAACACAGCAATAAAAACATGACAGGAGTCAAAAATGATAACCGAAAGCAAGAAGTTAAAATGAAATATATAATCCTAAACCGTTATAAGCAAATTGGTGAAAATCTATTAATAAGAAATTGATGTAATATCGTAAAAAATAACTAAATTAAATAATAATCCCAAGAGTTTAAAATATGCATAATAAACATGAATTAAATTCCTATCGAAATACAAAAATTGTAAACTATAGCAATAAAGTCGAAAGCAGGGCACGAAGAAATCGATTAATAAGACTGAGAAAAAAAAGAATATAAAATAATCCCATGAGCAACAAATATGAATAATAAACATGAATCAAGCGGAATACAAAAAAATCACTATAAACCACAGCAAGAGAGAATTATAAGTGAAGGGCGAACAATCGAAAATAACATAATAATCCAGAAATTATCAATTGCCTGTAAATTTATCGCTATCCCCCTCCTTAATTAACACTAAATACGTTCCATAAATTCGTCATTTTGATTATCTGTTTGGTTCTTAACTTAAATTATTTTCCACAAATTGTATTTCCAGTACCCGAAGATGGGTGAAAAGTTCACCCGAAACGTTGTAATAAGAAAATTAAATGAATTTCCCTTTTATATGTCCTTTCGTTCATCCTTCAAATTAAATTGAAGCTCCATAAGAGGAGCCCTAACCAATATATATATATATATATATATATATATATATATATATATATATATATATATATATATATATATATATATATATATATATATATATATATATATTTATTAAGATGACCCTTATTTCATGTTAATTTTTATATTTTATCAGGGACGGGCAGATCAAATGTTTCATTCGCTCCGAAAATAATGTATGCAAAGTTATTTTTAAAAATATTAATATTAAGGGGTAACTCAACGAGTTTGAAGTTTGTATTTTTTGTAAGAGAAAAGATATTTTCTTTATGCCGTCATAAGTGATTTAGAAAACTGTTTAACACTAACAATTTAAAAGTCACCTTATTTGATACAATAAACAGTTGTAAACACATTTCATTTCACAGCACTGAGTCTAGGTCCCGCTCTTCCTGAGTATTATTCCCTCAAGGAGGGGGGTCTCATGGGCGCCCATCTTCCCCTCATTGTAGCCTAGTTTAAAGTCACTGTTGACTTCCGGGCGTCAGGGTAATTTCCGCTGTGTTTCTCCACTACTTGGAAGAGGAACTGCCTCTGTTCTTCATCCTTTGTGAGGGCCAGGTTGAAGTCCTGCATCAAGGCGATGCCCCGCTCAGCGAAGTCGTTCACAGTGTGCAGTTCATTGACGCAGGAAGCGGCGATGGACTATCCCTGATGGTCGGGTCACTCAGTTGGGTCAAGTGCTAGGAAACTTGCATCTAACCCAAGGATCTCAAAGAAGGATGGCGTAGCAGAATATTACAAAATTTGCAACAGTTTTCTCTGCAAGTGCAGTAGATGTTAGCTAGGCCGTTCCTCGCCGAGGGGAATCCTCAGAACTCTCTTCCTTCTGCAAAATATTCAACATCCCCTTCTTCACCTCAATGGCCATTTGATCATCAAAAAACGAAAGAGAAACCAGCCTCTTACTCAAGTACCAGAGATGATGCCCAAAGACTGTAGCTGTCGCCTTGGCCACTGCTTTGTCGGGGTAGGACACCAGCATCTTAAGAAGTTGGACGTCTTGTGCCTGGTTGCAGCTGGAGAGGTCGCGCGAAACCAAGACACAATGTACGTCGAGATGCTGAAAGTGACGAATCGTTGAACTCCAGACTTTTCGCTTACAGGGGTGTTGAATTGCTCTGAATCTCAGAACAGGTAGATCCTGATGGCGTAGATGATTTTTGCCATCCAACGGGCACGGTGGAGTGCACCAGGACGCAAAACTTTGATATCATGCTTTAGCTGTACACTCAAGACGATTATATACAGCTCTATTAGCAACCTGTAGTCGTCACGTGACGTGGTTTCCTCCAGTAGTCGGTTGAACTCACTCATGAGCCCATAGCAACGCTCAATGAGGTGAGGCAGTATGTCTTTCTCTGTGAATGGCTGAGTCAGAGATTTGTCAAAGGCCTTCCACTTAGTCTGAAATCGCTTGAAAATAGAGCAATATCAGGCCCAGAAAAAGGGCCGATTCATGCTTAAAATGCCTTCTCACACACCAGTTCCAAGATGTGGTGATGACAAGCTAGGTGAAGAACTCTTCGATTGAGCCGTTGCTCTATTATGGTACTTGCTCCTGACGAAATCCCTGTGTTCGAAGCTGTGGTGGGCTTGGCCAGTGCCACTGGGAAGGACTGGGAGTCCCAATAGCTTTGCAACGCCATGTCCTGAAACCAGAACAGAAAGTAGGTCGACTATAGCAGCAGCACCACCTGCCTCTGTCTGCACCATTTTGCCATCCCAGTGCACAACTAGCGGCACCAAAGTCCTGAACGAGCTTTTAATTTCCTTCGCGGCTTCTGCACGAAACTTCCTCCGGTCTCGCCGGAAGGACTCGCAATTTAACACCAGATTTTGGGGATCATGACCAAGGCCTGTTGCAGCTGCTGCAAGTATATGAACTACTGCACGATCGGATATCTTAGCCCTAGCCATCGCGGCTAAGAGTTGTGGATTATTGATTTTCTTCGAGCTCCTGGTGCGCTTTATTGGGGATATGATGACTGAAGATGGCCCTGCAACACATCCTTCACCATATTTTGCTGCACTACGACAATGAAAAGGGAAATGAGTTGGACTGCAACTGCTGGAACTCGATGTAAAGCTGGATGCGAGTTTAGAGATTTCTTCCAGTTTACGCTTTTCAGCTTGAGAGCACTTCATACGCTTTTCTTTTTTCCCTTCATCCCTCTGCTGTTGTTCTTTTCGACGTGCAAGAGACTGGTCTTGTGTTGTTGACATTGTGCCTCGGCGCACCTCCTCCCTCTGGGCTCGTAGAAACTCTCTGTCCTCGGCGATTATAATCATTAACATCGCATTTTCATGTGCAATGTCAAAGAGGCGATCAAGGGACAGAAGGAAATCATTCTCGTTCTTCTGTTGTTTTTATGTTTGCCTGTTTTTGTTCTTCTTTAGACTTTTCCAGTTATCATGTAGTCGTATAACTTTCTCTCTTGCTCGCTGCACTTTCTGCATTGGAATACGTGCGCGATCCCAGAAGGTACTCACTAGTTTGACCCTTTCCGTCGCTGCTTCCTTTGTCGTCATCTTCTGGTTAAGATGGAAGTAGATATAGTATTGAATCACCTGTTTGCTTGATGGTAGCATGCTGCCAATGATGGTAGGCTCGACTGAATCAAGTAGGTAGACACTTGTAATAGCTCTGGTTACAGACGCCATGGTAACTGTAACAAATAAAATAAAGGAAAGAAAATGGCCCTTATTGTCTAGACTGCACTGTACAACTGCGGGTAGTAGAGAGGGAAACAACTCAGTGCGTCCGTCTCTCACAGCATCACTCAAGCAACTAGACACTATGGCATAGTGGAAGCGGTAGTGGGTCAATGTTGGGTATTTGCCATTTTCTGCCAGATCTTTAGGACACTAATAAAACCTTGTTAATGCTGCGCATTATTTTAATTTTATTTACCTAGTTTTTGAGTATAAATTGGTATTTCTATTGTGTTGATTAGTCTTGTATTTAAGATACCAGCAAAATTTAATGTAGGAACTATAATTATAAACCAAGAACCAGAGTAACACAATTGTGAAAAATGTCAAACTTTAAGCTCATTGAGCGACCTCTAAATATAAATATTTTTCAAAAATACTTTACACACTGTTTTTTGAGCAAATGGAACCATCTGACTACCCGTTCCAGTCGAAATTCAAAAGTCGCTAATTAAGGGTCACCCTAATATATATATATAGAGAGAGAGAGAGAGCCTGTAGATCAGGGGGTCTAAGTTTCATCCTGTGTGGAGACGCAAACCCGGGAGTGCTCACTGTGGACACTTGGCCTCGTGGCATTATTGGTAAAAATATTTTTTAATAAACAATATTTTATCGTAATTTTGGGGAACATTTTTTTCCTGAAGGTTTAATAGGTAAAGTTAGGTTAGGTTAGGTTACTAATCTCATAATTGGTTACTAATGAAAGAAATATATTTGGGGTCTAGTGCAATGGGATTTAAGCAGATTAAGAGAGTTTTTATACCGTTTACTACCTCAATCCATCTCCCATTTAGTCGGTCCTTCTGAATGCTTAGTCTCTTTGTACGAACGTGTTCCTGAAGGCTTCTGATGTGCCCTTCTGCCCCAAGCAATTTAGTTTTAACAGGTTTCTTATTACACTTTTCGAAATTTTCTTCCTTTTCAATTAACTTCCTTTGCATAACACCCGACCCATTTTGCTAAATCTATAATTTCCTTTCCTTCGTAGTTTTTATTTCGTTAAAATGCATTTGTCGCACAAACCAAATTTCTTCTTTTTTTTTCAACTAAAAAATAGGACGATAGCGATAAAAAACGAGCAAAGATGGACTCCAAAATTTATTTCTTCTGTATCACTATTTTATCCTAATTTGCCAAGATCGAATCGAAAAATGAGATAGAAAATTACAGGGTTTTATACAATGAAAGAGCCAATGTCAAGTCGGCCTAATTTCAAAAGAGAGGAAACAAGCCTTGGACAAATTTTTAAAGAGAGAAGAAACAAGGAAAATTCCTTGTCCCACCGACTTCCTAAAAAAATATTCCTGAATAATAAATTAAGTATCGTATGATGGAAATAATCACATCAATTGTTTATGATCCGTTTATGTTGGGTCTCTTTAACCTTTTTTTTATGTCCCTCCTAAAATGTTTACACAAAAGCGCTTTGAGTTCTCTGTTGCATTTTCCTTGGAAGTTTTCAAGACTAGGGACCGCATACAATTTTTGAAGGGAATAGATGCGCATTCTAAATATAATGAAATTATGTCGCTGCATTTTATAATAGGAAAAGAAATTGAAAATTTACTAAATATGGCAGAGTCCACGCCAATATCAGGAATAACAAATTCTCTCCCAGTCTCGCATCTGCTTTCGCTAACTAAGAATTTTAACTTTAGAGAATCGTCCAGATGAGTCATATTTAAAATCAGTTTTAATATGGACGATGACACGAACATACAATCATATGTACACCTCAAGCGTAGAGTGAGGGAAACAGTTAACCTCGGATCCTCCGTGGATGGGAGAAGGAAAGAGAAGGAAGGATAGATGCACGGCCTCCCCAAGGCCCCGAGATGCCTCACGGACATTGACGGTTAAGAGTTCGGGTCAGGAACTAAGCTGAACAGCAGCCGTTCAGCGACGCTCTTCTCAGAGCGTCGCAGCGATGAGATATAGCTCAGTTCACACAGCTCTCCCACTAAAAAACTGCTTATAATTCCATCTCACTCTCGCATATACTATCTTTCACAACTAGTAATCAAATGTTCATGAATAAACACAAAATCAAGCCTGTATTGATCATTTACCTAAGCTTATGATGCACTCACGCTTCAAGAACATGAAGTGAATTAAGCTGTATGAAAGATCCTAATACAGCTCCCATATTTAATTTTGCCTCTATCCACACATCACTCTGACCTCCCAATATATTGCACCAAATCTTTTCCCCATACCCCATACAAAATATTTACATCGAGAACCTGCTATACCCCAAGGATTTATAAGTTTTAATTATAAATGGAGAGCAGATAAGAGCCAATAATCGAATAATTCGAACAAGCCGTTTACTTCGGGCCACTTTTATACAAACGCTACTCGCTGAAATCTAAATCTATCGGGGAAAGAAAATTCTGTTACCTTTGCGGTTCCCAAAATAAAAGCAATAAAGAAAATCCAGTCATTTTGGAAACATTGAATAAAGAAAATTCATTTTAGCCTGCGATAAAACGAGGTTTTATCACGAGTGCCGCGATCCGTTGCCGCTTGGGAGAATAATTACGGAATTTGCGTTGCCAAGTCAAAGAAAATCCCTTTTTTTTACTGCCTTCAAGATGAGAGTGGAGGAAGTCAAATTTGCTCGCCTCTTCGATTCCATGAGTGTCGTAGAATACCTTTTTGATCGTGGTATACTTTTTTTTTTTTTGAAGTATGCTTTGGTCTTAGAGGGCTAATTTTGTTGTTTTTAAGGAAGAGCCTCTTCAAACACGTAAGGATATAGAGAAACGCACAGGAATTATCCTAAAATAAACATATATTTTAAATTTAACAATCTACTACACAAAAAAATATGAACCACAGAAATACTACAAATTTAAAATACACAATAATGACTTCAAGTTTTTAAGTACGGCTTTTTAACTTGAACCTATAATATTGGTTAACTCGCTACTCACTTCAATATAAAAGAAATAGGCTAATTGTCTCTACTGGAGTTTAAATACCTTGGTTGCTCTGGCGGCGGGTTTGAGTTTGACCTTGAACTCAATGAGCCCAGGCACCACAGGAATCTGGTGGGTTCTTTGACGCGTGCTTCGACCAGATTGTTGGAGGTGGAATGGATGACTTGGCAGTCACAAGGTACTTTGGCGAGTGTAGCAGATGAGGGTCCACACGGTATTCAGGTGGGGGGAGGGTCTTCTTCAATGGCGAGAACTTGGTTCTTAAACCAAGTTAACTTAGAGTTCAGTGTGACCACCTGGTAACTAGCTCGAGGAGGAGCTTTTTCTTTTTCGTTTCGGAAGTCCTCAAGGTCAAGGACTATCAGGCTGCTTTGTGCTACACCAGGATAGTGATGGGGGGTGCGGGTTCTCTGACGAGAATCAGTTGAACTTGGTTCCTAAACCAAGTTAACTTAGAGTTTGGTATGACCACCGGGTAACGGGCTCGAGGGGAGCCTTTTTCTTCTTCTTTTCGTAATTCCTCAAGGGCGAGGACTATCCCTGGGCTTTAGGATGCGCCAGGATAGAAGGATTTTCTCTGACGAGAGTAAATTTAACTTGAACAAGTTAACTTAAAGTTCGGTTTGGTAACCAGGAACTAGCTCGAGGATGATCTTCTTCTTAGTTCCAGTCTTGGTAGCCCAGCCTCTATTGCCGGGGACTTCGTAGCCTGGCGACTCACGTATTTTACCTCGTTTTTTCTAAAGTGTTTGGTATTTATACATCGTCACCCCACTGGGGTAGGGGTAGGAGGAGGGGGGGCTTGTGGACGGGCCGCAGGAGGGTTCTTACTCTAACGGTTTTTCTCACTAAGTCCTACCTCTGGTCCCGCTGGCCTTTGAGCTTGAGAGAAACGCGTCTCCAATTTCGTACTTGAGGTGAAATTGAATATACACTCGTAGGGGAGATCTTGCCGTTTAAACTGTACGGATTTTCATAGAGACGAGTGGCGAGGGGCTGTGGTTACTAGATTAACCCAAGGTGCCTGACCCGGATGTTTTTGCGGTCACCGTCCCGTGTCTCAACTGGGAAAGACGGGAGAGGGTTGATTCCCCTACAATGAGGATCAATTTAGAGTCCTAGGAAATGACTGTAATCCCACGAAGTGGAATTCACTCGGCAGAGAAAGTGGTTACAGGAAGAACAAATAGCTTAATGGATTAAAAAAATTGCACTACTCTGCACAACATTGTGCACCCGAAACGCTGGGGCAGGGAACTTTATTATTTATTTTATAAAACCGCAGCATCGCCCCAACAAAACATTCGAACAATTTAAAAATAATTCAGTTAAGGAGAGTCAAAATAAATGGAAGAAAAATAACCCTGAGTACCTTAAAGAGTATACGACTAGGTGCATTTGGAGCCGGCAGGGTAAGCAGCTCTCCTTAGCCTGTGGCTATTCTATATCGAAAGAAAATCCCGTTGCCTGGCGAACCTGTCCTCCTTTCCCGAGCGGTGATTGAGGGTGAGGAGACTGCAGAAGCAACTCGCCTGTGTGCGGCTTCGAGGGAAAGAGTTTGCGTCTCCACCGCAGAGTTTGAACAAAAAGAGCTCCTTAAAGAAACTTGTGAAGATAGAAGAAGTAAAGAGGTGTTGGAGATATACAGCCACCCATCCTCATGCGTGATTTGTCTCAGGGAGAACACTTAATACTCCGGATGTCATAATGGCTGCTTATGCTGCCGAGGAAACTATCTTGTGAGAGCAAATGGTGAATAAGCCCTGATAAGGGCCACTTGGCTTGGAAATCGTGTACCCGAACGTGGTCGCTGCGAGTGCTACATGCATTGGCGTTGATGAGTGCCGACGTCCTCTTGTGGGAATGCGATTAATGATGGTGATAATGATGACGATGTTATTGTGACTATCGTACTTAAGTTGAGACTAAATTTCGAGGACATTCGACAAGAATATTCTTATTCCATATTTTCTCTACATTCCATCATGTCAAAAGACAACCCAGGAGAAACAACCCATGAGTGGCTCTGGTAAGGTGGTCGCCATCAAAAGCTACACCCGCAAATACCGCAGCAGCTTGGCCAACACAGACATAAGCACTCGCCAACCGAACCCCGACAGATGTCAACACATGAAAGTGTCCAGAAATGATACTTTCGCTTGCCTCGTCGATAAGGCGTTGGATTTCTGGCGTCGTGGCGCTGGTTCAACTCCAGCGAGCGAAGACGCAAAACTGCCAGCGGCATCACGAGATTGCCGCCCAATGGGCAGATACGCTGATGCTCACACACTGCGGGGGTAAGAAGCTACACACTTTTCATCACGTACAACATAATCACAACATACCCACTATCTCCTTTGTTTCGGAACCTTATCAATGGAGTACTATTGGCCCCTATAGGGGCACTCATACCCACATAACCCTGACTGGGTTATGTGGGACCCCCTACTCCACTCCACCCTAGATTGACGACGAGTTCCACCATTAGTGATTGGATATCATAACCACACAATGTGACCCGGATACCATACCCCAATGAGAACCACTTTATGGTGCCTTGCACTCCCTAGTGATTGGCATTCTGACTTTTATGTTTATTTCATTATGCTGTCAAAGGATCTTGCCTACCAGTCTAGGAACCAATGTTCCTAGTTCCCTACCAACAAAAGGCAATTTGGTAGAGAAAATTAGCCCTCTAATAGTTAACTTAACTTTTCAGAAGTCTTTCTTTTCGATTAACATTCTGATCTTTATGTATATTGTATTATCCTCTCATTGCATTGCGGCTACGATTGTAACACCCATTACGGCAGGCAAATAGGTCAAAACTGGGCAACTTCCGGCTTATTATCAACTTGGGGCAAATAAGTTAAGCGTGCACCGTTGCTCGGTTCCTTCCTCTTGCACCTGGAAGTATCTCGTGGCCATCGAATTTGATGTTTGGCCTTAGTTTCCCCTCTTCAATAAATATAGTTTCAAAGAAGGGTAATTGACGTCGATTTGGGGCAGAGTATAAAATTATAATATTTTCCTCCATTAATTATGGATGGAAGGTAGGAAAGAGGGAGGGAGGTAAAGGATAGATAGTTAGAAAGGGAGGTATAGCAATACTTAGTTTGCTATGTAAGGTAGGTAGGTTGATGGGAAGATAGGTAAGTAGCTATGTTACTAGTTAAGGTAAGTAGCTAGGTAAAATAAGTAAATAGGCAATGTAGGTGGCTAGATAGGTAGATAAGAAGGAAGGAGATCACGTTAATTGAAAAAAGATAGAGGGGGAATAAGTAAGTATGATGGTAGAGAGGGGGTCAAGTAGAGAGTGAGGATATTAATCAGCAGTTGAGGTACAGGGTAGGTAGGTAATCATGAATTGGGTACATGGGTAGGTAGGGATGGAAAGTAAGTAGGTAGCTACGTAAGGTAGGTACCACGATGAGGTAGCTAGTTTGCTAGATAAAATAGGTAGCTCGAAGGGAAGCTAAGTAGGCTAAATAGCTAGGTAGCTATTTAAGGTACGTAGCTAGGTAAGGGAAATAAATATACAAGGTAGTTAGGTGAGAAGGAAGGAGACTACATTTATCGTAAAATAAAGGAGGGTAGGTAGGTAGCTTGACGGTACAAATAAGTACCATAATCATATCAGAACAACGCCAACCTCCAACTCCTGCCATTGTCTCCAAAGCGATCTTTTCTCTCCTCGAAATTCCTTCCTTCATCCGTTTGGAAAAGGATTTGGGGCCAATTTCCAACAAATTGGCATCCCTTTTCGCTCTCTTGCCGAGGACTTCTCGTCCCCGCAGTGGCATTGATAAGTCCGCTGCAACGATGCTGTCAGATCGGAGGGGGGTAACGGACTCACCTCCAGCCGACTTCGGAGAGTAAACAGACAGCCGCCTTGGGAGGCTGATGGCTCAAGCATGATGCGGGAATCGGAGACGTATTTCAGCTTTAGCGGCTTCGGAAGGAAAGGAAGAGGAGTGTCGATACTCCTCAATAGTGGAAGGTTTAATAGTCAAGTTATAGCAAGGAATTTTGAAAGTACTTGAGATGGTGTGCCACTGTTGCAATGAACAGACGATATAAAAAGGCAATAGCAATGCAGAATTTTAAATTCAAACTGTCAATAAAATGACTCTTCGTCAGATGAATGATATGCCTGTTTTTGTGCATTAAGTAAAAAATACAAGATGTGATCGATAAAGCAATATTAGAAATAAAACAAATAAACTTATTTCACATGTAGAGAGATAACATTCTTCGAAAATACATTCTAAAATCTTTTAATAAGAAAAAACGGTCATTGAGTAAACATACATAGAATATAAGTTAATAATACTCAACACAGAATACTAAGTTGAATCAACAAATATGAGGGATAAAAAATAATATATTAAAAAATATATCTTTCCTTAACCTTTATTCCTGTTCGTCTCAGAAATACTTTTATAAAAACTAGATAGCAAAACAAACCCGATGGCCCCGCAGTGAGCATAGCCGCTAAACGATTTTCTTCGCATATTTATTAATAACTTAATTCTATTTAATAATTCCTATGACGTGTTTACAGAGTATTTTAAATATTGCATCAAATTATTTTGTGGCAGCATGAAGTGACTCTCAAGACAGGTTCCAGTCAGATTAATACAAAATTTCTGCACATCTTTCGAATATATTAACTCTTGAGTCGCAAAGGCAAAGGTAGATTTTAAAAATAAAATCATGAAGATAAATATTATTAAAAATAGTATTGATATTAACTTTTTTTAGAGTGCAGGAAGTCGAAATGCCTTAGGGAATGATACTTTTATTTTCATAGGAATGCCTTAGCTATTGAGAACAGAGTTGCTCACAGTAAAGAATAAGAAATTTTGAATACAAAAGAAGGAACAATAGGAGAAAAGAAGCCGTCAGAATGTTTAGGCAAATTTTAAAAGATCCTTACCATGGTCCGGTATTTTGAGTAGCGGACACAAATAAATAGCTATTTGGGAATGTTGTGTTGTACGCTTAGTCTGAAAGCATCTTTCTTTCTCAAGTCTTGTCGGTAATAAAAAGCAATAAATAATATTTAAAAAAATCGGATAAATGAAGGGAATAGCAAAGTTTAAGAAATTGTAGAACTTTTGAAGGGCTAAATTAACTTAGCAGTAAAATCGAGAGGAGATAAATTCGAAGGTAAACAAAAGGTACGCAAACACATGACCCCCTCCCCCCCAAAAAAGACAACAAGGTCTGCAGACCAAAAGGTCGCGTGCTCTCACTTATTCTGATTTATGACCTTACGACCTTCAAAACTTTCAATACTTCCCAGACTAACCTTGGGAGGACCTTGGTAATTCTATCATTCGAAAGATAATGTAAAACAATATAAGAGTTCAAATTTCGTTAGAATTGGCAGAATAGTTATGATGTTATTACCCAAACAAAAAAAAAGCAAAACGGGGACCGACCGACCGACATAGTGAGATGTAGAGCCGCCCGCGACTAGACTATCACGCGACTAAAAACAGATGAGAATAAATCTTTGTGTTCATGTGTGGATTCCTGAATCAATTTACTGCCAAGTGCAATGTGAGTATCCGAAAAATTAATAATACAAAGTTAAAATAAAATTCTTTTGAATTTGGATACTGACACCAAGCTACGTTTTGCAAAACACGAGATAAATCTGCTGAGCGGCGGTAAACAACATTGGGAAGTTAGACGAAGAATCCCCGTGGGCGAAGAGGGATCAAGGAATCGCAAAATATGCTTCGAATCTGAAAGGCTATGAATAAATTTGGTGCAAGGGAATAAATAAATAAAAAATCGTAAATTTAAAGGAAAAACAATAAAAAGTTTTAAAGTCTGAGATTTGTTTCAAATTATTCGTACAACTTTTCGTCTTATTTAAACTTTCCTTCTGGTTATGAGTGAACCCGCAAGTGGGTGCCAGGTGGTATCTGAAGGATCGAGACCCCTCGCGTCCTCACAGTCTGCAAGATCTGCAGCAATACATCTTCCACACATTTTCACTTTCTCTAGCTTAACCACTTTCTTAACAGATCTCTCCTTACAACTATTATGCATGATACGGCCTCGTTTTCATTGCGCTCTAAATTAGATGGAAAACTGCGTTACTTTGGGTTTGGGAGTTCTTTTCCCCTTAAGATTCTAATATGTTTATACAGAATGGAATAAAAAACAAATAATGTAATAACGAACGAAACAAAGATGAAATGATAATTTAAAGCATAAACAATACATTCAGAAAAGTCTTTTCATCCTACTCCAGCTTATTCCCAATGTAGCTTCTGTTCTTTCTCTGACTCTCATAACATTTCACGAAACAATTTTCGAAAATTGGGAAAGTCTAATTTCATCAACGTAAAATATCTAAATAAAATGAAAATCTAAAAATAAAAATAATAATTGGAGTTGCAACGTTATTTTCTGATTTAAAAGCCGCTAAGTTATTTTTGGCGTCAAAATTCCGAGGCAATTTTAAAAAATCGGCAAATTTGGCCCCAAAATCACAAATTGAGGGTGATGAGAAATATATCAGCATCAAGCGGGAAATCAGGGCCTCCCCCCCCCACCACCACACCCCCAAAAAGAAATACCCTAAGTTATTTATTAGTAGTGGTTTTACATAAATGTTAATACCCAAATGGGAGGGGTATCAAACCTTTTGCTCACAACCCCCTCAGTTTGACCCCAGTAATTAGAATGATCTTAATGAGGAAATGCCAGAAGTAACTAGTATCAGTGACATCAAAGCAGTTATACCCCACGTAGAAACATCCGTCAAGTTCTCTTTCCTAACGCCACACATATAATAAACTCATGGGATTATTATAAAAGATAACTAATTCCCAACCAACCTTTCCTCCATTTTAAAATGTTTGGTTGCGCTCAAACATAGACTCTCGCGACGCGCAGCTGGTATCACATGGTTGCTTCTCACTTCCTCTCTCTCCTGTTTAAAACCCTCTAGAAATCGGGGGGGGTGGGGCGTTTGAAAGATCGATAGTAGTCGTTGGATGGACGAAGAAGGACCGCGAGGATTCGGGACCAAAGTGGAAAAGTTACAGAAAGTGAAAATGTAGCAATCGTACAATGAGCCGCATTATTATTATCATTAGTATTATCTTAAATATTATAAATATTATTATTATCTTAATTAGCATTATAATTAGTATTAATATTATTAGTAGTACCATTATTATTATTATTACTCAAAACTAAGAAGCAAAAACCAACGAGGTTATTTTCGCCACACAGTTTGTGAAGAAAGATTTGTAAAGATAAGGATGAAGATTGGAGGAAGTAAAAATGCAGGGAAGATGTATAGCCGCAGCTCCACTGATGAGCATTGGCGTAGGAAGGGGTAGAAAGGAAAGAGGGAGAGGAAAAAATAGGATTGGATAGATTTGAGAGATATAGGGAAGAGAAGAAGGATAGAGAGAAGAGAGATACAGGAGAGATCAGGTTGAGATCGAGTAGAGAGAGGAGGGAGATCGGAGTGGAGGAGGAGTGACCGAGGAGAAGTGTGAAGAAAGGGATGATAGAGAAAGAGAGAGATGAGATATGATAGAGAGAAACGGAAGAAGAGATATAGTGAGGAGGGAAGGATAAATACAGGATAGAGAAGATAGAGGAATGTGAGGAGAGAGGGGGAAAGAGAGGAGGACGAGAGAGATAGATGATAGAGAAAAGAGAGAGAGAGTGGAGAGGAAAGAGATGATTCGATGAAATAGAGTAGAGAAGGAGCAAAGTGGGAGAGGGAAAAGAGAGACAGAGGGAGGAGGGAGATAAAAGCGAGAGCGAATATACGTAGGTGATAGAGAATAGCGAGTGTAGATATACATAGGGGAGATGGAGACAGACCCTACAGAGAGTAGAGAGACAACAGAAATAGAATGGCTAGAAGAGAGAAAGAGTGGATTATGGGAGTGTAGAGAGAAGAGAACAAGAGATGAGGGGGATAGAGGGGTGGGAGAGATGGTAGAGATGAGGGAAAGAGGACTGAGCCAAGATAGAGGTGAGAAAACGGGAACTGAGAGAGGATAGAAAAAAGAAAGAGAGAAGAGTGAGATGAAAGAGAGAGAAGAAAGATATGAGAGAGAGGATGAGGTATGAGAGGTAAGCGAGAGTGGAGAGAGTCAGAGAATAGAGAAAATAAAGGTAGATTATATAGAAAGGAAAGGGAGATATGAAATAGGAAAGAAAGAGATAAGATAGTAATAATAGATAGGAGAGCGAGAAAATAAAGAGGGGATGGAAGACATAGAGTATAGAGAAAGGGGAAAACAAGGATAGAGATAGAGGGGAGAGAGAAGCTATATGAACATAAATATCGGAGAGAGATGAAAATAGAAAGAAGTTAGAGAGTAAAGAAAGAAAGGAGAGACTGGATAAAGTGAAAATAAGTAGAAGAAAGAGAGAAAAGAGAGAATTGCGATTAGAGTGAGGAGGTAAAATAGGCCAAAAGAGATAAGAGGAAATCAAGAGGAGAGAGAGCGCAAAGTTGAATGATTGGGGAGTTAGAAAGAAAAGAGAGTAGAGAGAGAGGAAAACGATAGGGGATAGATTGAGAAGAGTGAAAGAGAGGGGGGAGAGAGGGAAAGTTATAGAGAAGAAAAGGAGGAGAAGAGAAAGGAGATATAGAAAGTAGTGAGAGAAGAGAGATATTCGAGAGAAACGTGAGGGATAGAGGTGAGATCTAATAGAGATCGGGTACAACGATAGAGGAGAGAGAAATGAGAGAAAGAGGAGTTAGATATGCGAAAAGGAGTCGATAGCGAGAGATTGATAGATAGGAGAGTTAAAGAGGAGGATAGAAAAGTGCATGGAGAGTGAGGGCTGAAAGAGAGGGGAGAGAGGAGATGAGATTGAGATAAAGAGAAAAGAGAGGGAAGAAATAGAAGAGCGGAGAAATAAAGGAAAAAGATGAAAGTTTTGAGAGAGAGGAGATACAGAGAGAGGGCGCGGGCTTCATGAACGAGATAAGATATAAAACATATAGATAGAAGAAATAGATAGAAAAGAGAGAGAAGAGAGAGCTGGAGGCGAAAGAAAGCAGAGAAAGGAGAACGAGAGAGAGAGAAGAGAGATGTGTAAGAAATAAGAGATATTAGAGAAAGAGAAGGAAGAACTGAGGAAAGAGAGTAGAGAGAGAGAATAGAGAGAAAACAGAGACAGGGTAGTGATAGAGTCAAGAGAGAGACTAGAGACTATGAATTAAAGAGAGGGGGAGAGATATGACAGAGGAGAGAGAGAGAAGAAAGTGACATGAAAGAGAAAAAAGATAGAGGAGAGAGAAGAGAGAGAAAATAGAGAAGATCGATAGACAGAGAACAGAGAAAGTTGAGGTTCGTGCTCACTTCAGATTCTTTGATAAGTAACTAAAATATGATCCCGTACAGGTGGTTCGCCAACTAGTAGTAGTGGTTTGCCAATCTGCGTACCTATCGGCAGGTTTTCTTGGAACAGCGAGTGTATGTGTGTGCGTGTTGTGCTGCGAAAACGGGAGAGGAAAGAAAGCCAATGTTGTAATTGGCTATGTGTGTGATGAGGAGTGGAAGATCTCCCCACCCCCGGAGCGGGGCTGAGCACAATGCTGAGCTTTGTGTGCGCTGAATGCGGGACGTTGGCGGACCAACGCCGTATTCACTCTTTGCGGGAAGATCCTGACCACGGTTTTGGGAGGAGTTGACGACTGTGGGCTAAAAACCTGCAGACGTGTCGTGGTCGGGATACTCCTAAGACGCGGTCCATTCCGCAATGCTCACGCGAGGAACGTCTCCATAAACCAACGCCTGGGAGATCTTTGTACGGCGGAAGGAGTCTTTTTTGTAGACCCCTACCGCACCTTTTACGGGAGAAATGACCTGTACCAAAGGGACGGAGTGCATCTTTCCTTTAAAGGGAAAGCTGCACTCGCGAACATAATCCAGGATGTTGTGGAGCGGACCCAAAGAAGTGTCAGACCCCGAGTAAAGGAGGACGTACGCCAGTACACCCATGTTACTCCAGGAACGACCTTTTCTGAAGTTACAAAGAGGGGAGTGGCCCCGACACAGAGAAAGAAAGCGAGAAACGGAAGAGCGTAGGGAGTCCTACAGTCGGGGACTCCCTCAAAGTTCTTCTGTTTAATGCGAGGTCTATCAGAAACAAGTTTCTACAACTTCCTGGCCTCATAGCAACAGAAGAACCTGAGATGGTGGCCATAACGGAGTCGTAGATTAAAACCTCAAGCCGAGATTTTGAAGGTGAATTCACGATTCCCGGTTACCAGCTCTTCCTGAAAGATAGGCCAGACAGAGAGGGTGGCGGTGTGATGTTGTAAGTCAAAAATACTCTCAACTTGACGGATTGCATCATCGTATCTGACCATGAACTACTAGGTGTTGACCTAGAGATAGGTCTTGCCAAATACGGGACCCTGGTGCTTTATAAACCTCCTGCCCAATTCGTTGAAAGGGAAAAAGATCTGTACCAGGTACTAGGAGAACTTGTCGGAGACAGAGTGTGTATCGTCATGTGGGATTTCAACACACAGTTGTTGACTGGGAAACCATATAACCCTGTGGTGAGAAAGCACTACTCCTGGAGTTCGCAAACAACGAGTTCCTGACTCAATGGGTGAGAGAGCTAACGAGAGGAGACAATATCCTCGAATTGGTTTTCACCTCTGAGGATGACATCGTTGAGGACCTTTCTGTTAGCGAAGAGGTCGGTGACAGTGACCACCGACTAATTAGATTTGTATTCAAAGCCCCGAAGGCAGGGCCTGCAACTATTAAATCGAGGAAACTCAATTTGAAAAGAGCAGACTTTGCAGGTCTTCGTGCTTGACTGACTAACGCGAGGCTAGAAGTGTGCGATGTTGTTGAAGACACGTGGAACAGTTTTCAAACCGCATTCATGAGTCTTCAATCGCGTTTGATCCCTCTGAAATGTCCCCCTTGGTCTTCTGTTCAACCAAAGTGATTTAATCAAGAAATCGGCCAACTGCTTAGGGAGATGAGAACTGTGTACCGATAATTGAAGATCTCGGGTGACTTTGACGAACACCGGAGGCTAGCCAGGAGAGTGAAGTCCAGCATAAGGGCGGCTAAGCGGTCTGAGGAACTCCGAGTGGCGAGACTCTGTAAAGAGAATCCCAAGGAGTTTTTTGGATATGTGAACAGCCGTAAACGAATCCGTCGAACGATTGGCACTTTGAGAGATGAGGAGGGGGCATTAAAGCATTCAGATGCAGAAAATACTAACCTCCTCAACGACTACTTCTCTTTAGTGTTTACTGAAGAGTGTGGTCCCATCCCCACGCCAATGGATTCCTACTCGGGGGAAAAGCTGGAGGCAATGGACTTCACCGAAGGGGAAATAAAAAAGATCACTGACCTAATGACGAATAAGTCACCTGGCCCGGATGGGTTTCTACCTAAAGTGTAAAAAGAAGTGCGCGATCAAGTATCACGACACCTGAGCGCAATCTTCAACGTGTCAATCCGGACCGAATGCGTTCCTAGAGACTGGCGTGAGGCGGAGGTGACTCCTATCTTCAAGAAAGGAGACCGTAGCCAACCGTCTACTACCGATCTATCAGTCTGACTTCGATAGTCGGTAAACTAATGGAAAGCATGATGGTGGACAAAATGACGTCGTATTTAGAGTCAAACCTGCTACTGAGGAGTTCCCAGCAGGGCTTCCGAAGGCAACGGTCATGCTTGACGAACCTTGTGGAATTCTTCCACTTCGTTTTCAGTGAGCACGATCGGGACAAGGCGGTGGATGTGGTGTACTTAGACTTTCAGAAAGCCTTTAAAAAGGTATCACACCGCTGCCTTCTCCGAAAAGTGCGAGCGCTGGGAATAGACGGAAAAGTAGCCGGCTGGATTGAGAACTGGCTAAGTGGCAGACGGCAACGGGTGGTGGTGAATAGACAGGCTTCTAAGTGGGTGCCCGTTACTAGCGTGGTGCCTCAAGGTTCTCTCCTGGGACCACTACTATTCATCATCTACGTCAATGACATAAACGGTGACATGGTTGCCAAGATTTCCAAATTTGCCGACGATACCAAGCTTGGTATGAACGTTGCCAAGGATGGAAATACTGCCGGCCTACAGGAAGATCTTGGGAAGATTGGGGAGTGGTCAGAGACGTGGCCAATGCCTTTTAACGTGAACAAATGCAAAGTGATGCATATTGGCCACAGAAGCCACCAATCTCAGTATATCCTTAAGGGCACTGCTCTTGAATCGAGTGACACTGAGAAGGAATTGGGTGTAACTATCACTAGCGACCTCAAGCACCAGTTTGGATACCGTAACAGGGAGATAGTACTTTGTCTGTACAACTCCCTTGTTCGGCCGCACCTGGAGTATGCCGTACAATTTTGGAGTCCTTCATTTCGAAAGGAAATCGCAGGGTTGGAACGCGAACAAGCCAGGGCAACCAAGCTGATTCCCTCTATCTGACATAAAAGTTATGAGGATAGACTAAGGGAATTATATCTGTTTTCTCGCTGGAAACTCTTAGACTGCGTGGTCAGCTCATCGAAGTTTTCAAAATATTTTCACAGTGAGTGATTTTTGGGGGGGGTTTTTAAGAGCTCATCTGGCGACTGCCTACATGGGCATTAGTCGCCGTATTAAAACTGGCCTAGTTCTAGGCTACTTTAAAATAAAATTGAAGAAACGAAAAAAACGCCCCAAATGGGGGAAAGGAAGCAAGCTCCTGCATCGGGGGGAGGTCCCCCCGGCGCAGGAGCGTGCAACCTAAAGGAAGAAAAAACAAAACAAATGCAAAAAACAAAACAAACCCTGCTTAAATAATAGAGAGAAGGCCGGCCTCCCCCCAAAAGTCAACAAGTCCACCAGTCGATGTGCACGCACTCATCCCGAGTACAAGGGACAGGCGGTAGCGACCCCGCCCATCCCGGTACCGGGACAGGTGTCGTGCGCGAAGATCACCCAGACTGGGACATTCGACAAGAATGTGCCAAACAGTCTGGGGGACGACGCATTCGTTGCAATAGGGTGCAGGCGAGCGCTCCATCAAGTAGCGATGCGTCACACGAGTGTGCCCGATTCGGACACGACAGAAAGTGACCTGAAGCCGCCGCGGCATTAGGGGATAGGTCCATGGGAAAGGTCGCGGCGCAATGGCACGCAACTTTAAGTTCCCTTCGACCGTCTCCCATCTTCTTTGCCAAGCAGTCCGAAGAGCTGCCCGTATTCCTGCCATGTAGTCGGTGTGAGGAAGAGCGAAACGCTGGTCCGGTTGCAGAGTCCTCGCGGACTCTTTAGCGCCCTCATCGGCGCGCTCATTTTACGCAGTTCCTACATGTCAAGGAACCCAGCAGAAGATAATCTCGACATCTGCCCGGCTCGCAAAAACCGTGGCGTCACGGATATCACGAACCAGGGGATGCGAAGATTCCAATGCCCCGAGAGCACTCAGGGCGCTTTGTGAGTCGCTATAGATCACAATCCGGTCTCCGAACCAAGCACGTCGCGTAATCTCCCGTACCGAGTAGTGTATTGCCACCAGCTCAGCCGTGAAGACAGACGCAGCGCCGGGTAGAGCCCCGCTGACTTCAAACAGAGGGGATACGGCGTGGAAGCCGACCCCCTCTTGGGACTTGTAGCCATCCGTATACACTGGCACGGTTCCAGCGTGACACGATGTATACTCCAAAAAGGTCGAACGCAATACTCCCGGCGAAGTATAAGCTTTGGGAGCAGAGGCGGGAGCTGTTAGAGACTGAGGGAGGCGCCGGGCTCACGCGTACAGGCGAGTGATGCACTGCACGTGGCGCAGAGCGAGTGGCATCTCCCCAGCATCGACCAACAGGCTCTCAATGGGGGAAGTGCGGAAGGCACCGGTCGCAAGGCGAAGGCCGTTGTGGTGGATCGAATCCACCTTCCGCAATAAACGCTCGGCTGCGGATGCATAAAACTCGCATCCGTAGTCGAGCTTCGAGCTAACAAAGGATCGATAAAAAAGTAAGGCAGTAGCCCTATCAGCACTTCAATCGCTGAACGTCATGGAACGGAGAATGTCCATGGCACGGGTACAAGAGACCCTAAGACTGCGAATATGAGCCTCCCAGGTGAGGCTTTGGTCGAATACAAGACCAAGGAAACGGTGCGACTCAACCACATCCAGGCGCACCCCATTAAGAAACAAATCTGGGTCGGGTTGAAGCCGTGGATAGCGGCAGAAGTGCACCACTTTAGTCTTGGCCAAAGAAAACCGAAACCTGTGCGCTTCGGCATAGCAAGAGACGCGGTTCAATGCCTGTTGGAGTCGACACTCCAGAGTTGGCATCTGGGCCGCACCAAAAGAGATCGAAAGGTCGTCCACGTAGAGCGTAGCGAGAACATCTTCCGGCAGCACCGAGGTGATGCCGTTGATGCTCAGGGCAAAGAGTGTGACACTGAGGATACTTCCCTGCGGGACACCCTCTTCCTGCTCCTTTGGGCCGGAGAGGGCTTCCCTACCCGCACGCGGAATCCACGATCTCGCAAAAATTCAGATATAAACATTGGGAGGCGTCATCTTGACTCCTCGTGTGGAGAGTCTCCATGATACCGTATCGCCATGCGGTATCATAGGCCTTCTCCAGATCAAAAAACACCGTGGCGTAGTGCTATCTACGAAGGAAAGCCTCGCAGACGGCATTTTCCAATCGGAGCAGAGCATCCGACGTGGAGTGGAACTTGCGGAAGCCGCACTGTGCTGAAGACAGATGGCCTCCGCTGTCCAGGAAATAGGCTAATCTAACATTTACCAATTTCTCCATCAACTTAAACACGCAAGAGGTTAGAGAGATTGGGCGGAAACCGGTCCGAGTAGAGTGAACTCTCCTCGGCTTGCGAAAGGCGAGCACAGTAGCGATTTGTCAGGAATCAGGGAGAAGACTCTCCACCCAGATCCTGTTGAACAAATCTAACAGAAAGGCCATGCCTCGCTCACTCAGGTGTCAAAGCGAGTCGTACGGGACATCGTCCGGACCATGGGCGGTGTCCGCGCAAGAAGCGAGAGCGGAGCGCAACTCACTCACAGTAAACCTGTCGTTGAAGGGTTCTCTGCTTCTGGAGGTAAAGTCCAGCCGGCGGCCTTCCGCGACATCACGACGTGCATTATATGCTGACGGAGCAGCATCCCGGCTAGAGAATGCGGAAAAAGCGGTCGCGAAGGATTCCGCCACGGACGCGGGGTCCGAGGTTGCGGTCCAATTCTCCTGGAGAACGAGAGGAGGGTCCTGCGAGAACTTGCCCCGAATCCTTTTGACTCGCTTTCACACCTCAGCAAACGGGGGCCGACCGTTAAGTGAAGACACGTATGCCCGCCAAAAAGGGCGGCGGGCGTGCTTCGAAATATACCGGAACCTAGCCCTAGCCCGACGAAATTTAGGGACAGTGAGATCGTTCGGGCGGCGCTTATAGCGCATGTAGGCATAACGCTTCTGTTTGAGGGCCGTCTTACACTTGGCCGACCACCATGGGAGTGGTCGGCGTGCAAAACGGCCAGACGTCCTAGGAATAGTAGTCAGGCCCACGGCAATGGGGTTGCCGGAGAAGAACTCAACGACCTCATCTACCGACCTAAACTCCTCGACTAAGATAGAGAATTCAGTCATTTCCTGAAATGCAGGCCACCGCGCCCGCGCCTAGCGACACCGAGGTGGTTGCCCTGAAAATGATATTTGAATGGGAAAGTGATCAGTACCATGGAGGTCATCGACCACCCCTAAATCAAAATCAGGCTGTTCATCCGAAGAGCACAAAGATAGGTCAAGGCAAGAAAATGAAGCGGTTCTCGGACAGTGATGCGTAAACTCATCCACGTTTAGGACACCCATCTCAAGCTCTTCGATCAGATCGGCAAGGACTTGTCCCCTGGGATTTATGGAGTAATTTCCCCAGAGAGGATGCCTGCCGTTCAGATCTCCAAGCAAGAGATAGGGCCTCGGCAACCGTGCCACGACGTGGCGGAAGTCCTCCGCGTCGAAGTCAGCTCACGGTGGAATGTACGCAGAAATTATAGTATTCCCTCTTATCCAGGTGCAACTGCACAGCCACTGCCTGAAAGGGGGTATCTAAAGAGAAAGAAAGAACGAAGACATCATGCCGGGTGTAAACCGCGCATCCCCCAGCCCGGCCATCCCGCGGTGGTAGGGTCGCAAGACCCTTATACCCCGCGAGGGCAGGCAGGGGGCACGCGCCTAGCATGGTCTCCTGCAAAACTATAGCTAACGGGGAACGGGACGAGACGAGCCTCCGCAGCTCCTCCCAGTTGGCCCGGAGTCCACGGCAATTCCATTGAAGGAATATGCCCTCTAGGCCTAGCTTGAAGGAGACTCGGGGCCCTCCTCGAACGGAAAACCCTCACGGGAATTGCCGTACGCTTCCCGGGGGAAAAACCCCGGGCGCTGTTGGCGGGACAAAGCACTGAAGGCGCTGTCGCCTTCGAGAACTTATTGGGGGAGGTTGGGCTCGCCATGCGAGTCTTTTCCTCCCTCCACCTCGAAACCTTAGGCGGGCGTTGCGGCTTCGGAGGCGGGGGGCCCTCTTTTCGAGGAACCACCATCTCCGAGCCACTCGCTCCACCTCGGGGCGTGGGCGAAGGAGCCAAAGCTCCTTTGTTGCTGTCCTCCTTTCGGGGGACAGCTTTAGGAACCCCGGAAGATGGCCTAGCGACCATCTTCATGCGTGTTGCCTCCTGTGAGTCTAACGACTCGGTGGAGGCGCGTGGCCGTTTTGCCTTACGGGAAACGGTTACGCTGGGGGAAGAGGGGGGAGCCCTGGTTTTAGCCGGGGCTGAGTATGAACCCTTTTTGCCGCCATCTTTACCAGGGGAGTGCCCGGGTTGAGTAGAGCCCGCAGAAGGGCTCCGAATGGGCGCGGAAACAACCGTGCTCGTTGGCCTGGATGGGCCAGGAGCAGAGGGTGCCTTTCTAACTATTGAGGCATATGACGTCCCAGGCGCAGCTGGGCGCGCCAGGACCAAGTCCTTAGCCTCGCGGAATGAAAGTCGATCCTGGGCCTGAACGGCCAGGATTTCTTTCTCAAGGAGATATGCATCACATTGCTTCGAAGAAGCAGGGTGCGGCTCTCCGCAATTGACACACTTGGCCACACACGATTTGGACTTATCGTGTGCGACTTTGGAGCAATTTACACAGACTACGGGTGACCCCGACTTTGCACATCTACATGAGCGATTCGTATGGCCGAAGCTGTGACAGTAATAGCACCGCCACGGCAGTGGCACGAATGCCTTCACGCGGTAGCAGTACCAATCGGCACGCACCGACTCAGGGAGCTTGTCACAGTCGAACGTGACGAAGAGTGTAGGGGTGGGTCTCGAGGCCCCTCCCTGTTTTCTCGTCACACGTTTGCCCTTGACCGCCCCATGGTCGGCCAGCTCTAGGGTGATGTCCTCAATGGAGTAGTCAACGAGTTCTCTCGCATAAACTACTCCTTTCACAAAGTTCATGGTAGAGTGCGGCGTCACACTCACCGGGGTGCCATGAAGTGTCCGAAGAGCACTTATCTTGGCCGCCTCGGCGGGATTCGCCGCATTCGCCAGAAGGCTCCCTTCCGAGAAATGGGTTACCTTCGGCTCTCTACCAATTGCACTAGCTAATGCTCTCCTCTGATGGATCATGTTGCCCTTGCACAACATAGTACCATCAGTGGAGCGAATAACGAGGAAGCGTTTAAGGCCAGCGGGCTCGAAAACGCCAGGTAACCTCTTAATGAGGGGCCCCGATGTCATCAAGGCTCCGCCCTGTGCATTTTTGGTCTTTGCCATGGTCAGGAGCTCCATACCCGGGGGGGCAGAGGGGCCGGATGTGCCGATCTTGGCTTGGTCGCTTGCCAGAGTGGCAGCAGACCCATCCGTCCCCGTAGCTCCCGCGGATGGAGAGGAGCCCCGAGTCTTTTTAGCCTTTCTTGTCTTCTTTTTCTTTTTGGGAGAGGAGGGCGGGGAATGAACCTGCTTCTCACCTCCACCGTTAGAAGCCCCTAGGTCAGATGGACCGGCCTCAGCCAGGTCCTTCTCCGAAATGGAGAAAGTCCTGGTCGTCGAAGGGGCCCTATCCGGAGGAGATCCCTCCCCTCCTTGTACTGCCTCAGAATCCCCAGCCGTTTGAGGAGGACCTTGCATAGGGGTGGATTCGGGTTCGGTATTTGGCGCCGAGCTCGGATTTCCCCCTATGGAAGACCCTACCGTCCAAATAACTGTGGAATTGTGCAAACCTAAATAAAAATAGTTTTTCATTCCTTTGCGCTCACATAATTTCATGACTCAAAATTTGATTATCGTAGTCAATTTATTTCTTTTTTATGCATCACAGTATGCTTGCTAATGCCTGATAGTATGCTCTATATACTTGCTGTAGTTTCTAGGTGTATTATGTGATAGAGAAGGAACCTGAAAATGAGATTCGAGTACCATATCTCACCAATCTATGAACAAAGGAGCACTTAATCGATTGTTGCTACATCGGAGTTCACCACCCCTATTTCTTTACCAATTTTCTCTTGATGGCTATTGATTTATATGAACAATAAATTCTGTCAGCATTTGTCTATGTCCTTATTTCTCTTAATACATTATTCATTCTTTCTTACAGGTAGTTTTAATTTTAGGCTATAAACTGCTATTTCATTTTCGTACATAATTGTTTAGAAATGCATTACCCTAACCATCGCAGGTTTATGTCACAAACTATCTCGTTTACTATTTGTAAAAATCGCATTAATCTCTTAATTAATTCTTCAACTAGTGATTTGGGAGCCATAAACTAAGGATCTAATGTTCAAGTTTATGTCCTCTACCAACGTCATCATTCAGTCGACTGAGTTATGGCGACGATAATGGTTGCTTTACTGGTTTATTGCTGGTTTGGGGTTTATTGTTTGCTGTTTAACTAGCTCGGGATGGTCTCTAGCTTATCATGAATGAAATATAATCTATAATGATTCTATTTTATTCGTTTTATGTTTATTAATCATATTTATCTTTGTATAGTGTATTTTGATGCACATGATTAACTTGAAGTTGGTATTGTGAATGGGTCATCTGGCAGGGTTAGACCTCATTTGATTGGGCGTGCTTAAATATACAAATAAAGTATTAAATGCAATATTTAAGGGAAAGTTTTCGATATATTCCTTCCCTCTACTTAGACATTATGTCGCTCTTCAAAATACATACAAACGATATACAATAATTTAACAATAGCGATATAAATACTTTAAATTTAACTATTACCTTTAATCCCATTTGAAAACATATAGCTTATCTTGGGATATTTTAAAACATTTAAGAAATAAAACCACCATTAGGATCAATGGACGCATAATAAAAAGTAACCCACTTGTGTTTTTAGGATACAAATAATAGCAATAAAAATAATCATGACAGCAATAATAACGAGAAAACTTGTGAAATATCTTTAAAGTTTAGTCTCTTTATTATGACTCTTGAGAGAAATCAACGCAAATAAAGATTTAAATGCAATATTTATTGTAACGGTTCGGCAAAACCTTTGACATCCACAGAGAAACTAAAAGATATAACTCCTCACTTAGCTTATATCTACAAGGAAGAAAGTGTATTGGGAGAGTTCACAATATGTTAAAGGATTGGAACGGCTGGTAATAATGGGGTGGCTTCGACCGGTCTTTAACATGACAGGACAATAGAAGAATAGAACGAAAAGTGGAGCGATTGCTGCAGTCAAGTTAAGCAAACACCAGTGGCTTTACACCGGTGTGGTGGGTGCTTAGTAGGTGTGTATGCTGGGTTGTTTGAATCGCGAGGCTGAAGGGTCGGCATAAAAGGGAGTGGTCCCGCTAATCGGCGAGGTCACTGGTATGCTGAGGTGCAGACGGCGTGCAGGCATGAATCAAGGAATCGTTTACGCGATACTGCTACTTACGAGTATGTAGGTGTATATAGGTGTGGGTATGTGGTAGTTTAGGGATGTTAGGTATTTGCGTGCCCAAGCAGGCGGGTTAAGCGTGTGAAGTTGTATGCGTTTAGTGGCGTGAGTTGGTTTGAGTCGTGTGTTGACATTTTCGTGTACAGGGGAGAGCGACAGGCGCTTCACTTAAAGGTTCATGTAGACCAAGTAAAAGGATCTTAATACAAAAGTACATAAATTAAAAATTTTATTTATAGACCTAATAATATATAATTTGTGTATGAAGAACTCACAAAGTAGCGCCTGAGGTCAGTAATGAATGCAATATCCCACAAGAAAAATGAGGTTTACAAAACATTTAATATATCTCTGTGGGATATTACATTCGCACAATGGGTGGAGAAATATTCAATATCTTTTATTATTATCGCTTTTACAAGTTTAAGGAGCTATTGATTTGGGGACGGATAGTATTTTGAAATTTTCTGAGATATCTTTTATCTTACTCTCATTGTGATTAGAAGAGGTGCAGTCGTGAATTTTGGTAAGTTTGAAATAGTGCTGGTAGGTACGAAGTTTGTGATATAACCAACATATGTAGCTGCATAATCTTCATGGGAACTTATATCTAAAGGGATTTACGCTTTTCGATCTTTCCATGAATTTGAAGGTTAATTTGGGAAAGATTTTTCGATCAGGTACCAACATTACCCTACCCTGATACGAATGGCAAGCGTTTTTGTGAACAGGGAGAATAACGAGGTTAAAACTGATGGCTACAACAGAAGAAACTACCTAAGCAAAAATTATTAAAATAAAACTGAATTTAAATTAACTAATTGGATGGTTGCTTTCAAACACGAATTTTCAGAACATCTCGTCTTCAATCTCGTATAAATGAGTAGTTTCCCTTTCACCTTACGACACCACTTAGACGCCTCGAGGGGGACTATTCGGACCTCCCTTAGGTCGGTTCCGGAGCCCGGAATTGAATCTTGAGTAGAAAGAAGTTAATGAACGAATGAAATTAAGATTACATTTCGATTATGTTAAAAGTTTCCTTAAACTTAATAGTAAAATAAAATGATCAAATTGAAGAATGGGAAAATTGTATAGCAAATTTAGGAGTCTTTTACATACAGCAATCTTTGGAATGTTGAGTTTAACTACCAAGCAATTCTTATTAAGTTATTCTATATCAAGGAAATATTCAGATAGTTTGTGACCCCGTACTTAACTGGCAAACCTCAAGTTAATTAGTTTTAGGGATCCGAACTCCGCTAAAATGGAACTGGTACATGTGAGTACTAAGGAGAGGGAGGTTGCAAGGTACAGTGGTTTTCAGACGACTCGAAATTATCTGCCCTGTTGGAAGCTGAAGTCATTTGCTTCAAATCCACTACTTGAAGAAGGCTTGGGCTCACACCCAAAAGGATGTTTGTTACTTGCCATTAGGACCCTTACTCTCGTACTAGGACTTGCAGCTAAATATCTTCCACACCTTTTTCCCGTTCCATCTTCACCACTTTTTTATATGTCTCTCCTTACAAAGTTTCGGGGACGGTTACCCTTGTTGGTTTCGGATTCTCTGATTTATTGATTTATGTAGTAATAATAATGTGTTAACTTTCTGGTGGAGATCCCATCATCGATTTCGGCTTCATCGATTTAAGTAAGTAAAAAACGATGACTTCAACGTCCCAGGGTAATTCATTTGACACCAAGAATTCTATGATAGTTTGACCCTTGGTAATTCCAGTGGATTGATTAAGCAAGGCATCAGGTAAAACATTCTCTCTCTCTTTCTCTTATATTATATATATATATATATATATATATATATATATATATATATATATATATATATATACATATATATAAATAAATATATACATATATATAAATAAATATATACATATATATAAATAAATATATACATATATATAAATAAATATATACATATATATACACACATATATACATACATATATATATATATACATATCTATATATACATATCTATATATACATATCTATATATACATATATATATACATATATATATATATACATATATATAATATATATATATACATATATATATATATATATATATATATATATATATATATATATATATACATATATATATATACATATATATATATATATACATATATATATATACATATATATATATACATATATATATATACATATATATATACATATATATATATACATATATATATACATATATATATACATATATATATATATACATATATATACATATATATATATACATATATATATATACATATATATATACATATATGATATA